>NQII01000766.1:322983-576581 GCA_002778355.1 Clitarchus hookeri
CTCCTTCCTTCCTTCCCTCATTGAAGGAGTGAGGGAAGGAAAAAAGGAAGGGGTGAGGGAAGGAAGAAAGGAAGGGGTGAGGGAGGGAATGAAGGGGTGAGGGAGAGAATGAAGGGGTGAGGGAGAGAATGAAGGGGTGAGGGAGGGAATGAAGGGGTGAGGGAGGGAATGAAGGGGTGAGGGAGGGAATGAAGGGCTGAGGAAGGGAGAGGGAGGAAGGGGAGAGTAAGGAAGGAGAGAGGGAGGGAAGGAAGGGATGAAGAAGGGAGAGGAGGGAGGAAGGGGAGAGAGGGAGGTATGGGGTTGAGAGATTTGGGCAGCCCTTAATGAGGTCTTGAGAGCCAATAAGGGTGAAAGGAGGTGAGAATGGAGCAGTGCCGAAATGCAAGGGCACGGGAAACGGGAGATCCCCCAGAAAACCCACTGATCAGCAGCATCACCCGGCATGATTCCCACATGCAAAAATTTCGGGAGTGACTCAGCCAGGGATTAAATCCGGTTCGCATTAGTGGGAGGTGTGCAGTCTAACCGCTCAGCCACCACAGCACCTAGCACCTAGGGAGGGATGGGTACCAGGTGAAGAAACTGCAGAAGAAACAGAATTAGAGTTGGGTGGAGTGGGGGGTGGTATTATAGCCTAACCTAACTGGGAAGGTAGCGATGGAACTACGGGTTGTATTGGAACAGTATTTAAACGTCTTCACACAGCATGAACCCCTATGCCAAACACTGACGTGTCAGCATGAGATATTACTGAAAATTGAAGAACTTGTATTGACAAGCACGTCAAAATCAGTCCTCTCCAGAAAAATTAAAGGTAATCGCAGAACAGGTCATAGTAACGAACGCCAGCATTTTGTCGAGGCTGCCAGTTCCCCCTGTAACAGCCAGATAATCATAGTCCCAAAGAAAGGAGGCCAACTGTAACTTTGCATTGACTACTGAACCTTAACGAAATTACTTACAACGTGACCCCACTGTTGGTGAACATTACCAACATGCTACAGGACTTAAGGAAGGCGCATATATTTTCCACGCTGGATCTAAATAGTGGTTATTGGCAAATCCCTATCGCCGCTGTGTGGCTTTCACTATGTTGGATGGGGAGTCACTACAGTTCCAGGTAATGCCATTTGGATTGAAGAATGCCCTATACAATAATATTTTCCAAGTATACCAAGCAAAACAGTCTCGTTTAGTCTACTTGTACTTCTGAGGTCATCAACATGTTTCAGAAGTACTAGTAGACTAAACAAGACAGTTTTGCTTGGGATACCTGGAAAATATTACTGTTTATTCAGATTTGTGGGAAAACTACAAATACTGGTAATTATTAAGTTTAGGGGCTTTTCTGTAAAAATATAAATAATTCACAGAAAATTGTATATTTCCACTCTACTAATGATGCAGAACATGAATATACTAGGGACATTAACGTCCGACTAATTTCGTAATGTGTGCCCACCTAACCTAACATAACCTAACCCCACAATGGGTGAATCACTATTTTACATTTTTAAACTAACCTAGTATTGTTGGGTTTTACACTAACGTAGGATTTTTGGATTTTACTCTAACCTAGGATTGTAGGGTTTTACACTAACCTAGGATGTTTGGGTTTTACACTAAACTACAAATGTAGGATTGTAGGGATTTAAAGGAACCGTAAAACACACCAAAAGAATGTAAATTGACTCACCTAGGTAGGGGACTGGTATAATTCCTCTGAGGTTAATAGACGTAAACAAGCATATTTTGCAAGTTTTTTAAATATGTTCTACTTATTTTAACATTACGCCCTCTTGAATATGAACAAGGTAAGCTGTGCAGAACCCATTAATGCAACTTTTGTTGGTCTAGGACGTTTCGTTCAGAAACGTAAACAAACTGGCTATACTGCTCATTTCACAATTTTGTTCAATTTTTTAAAATATGTTGTACTTATTTTAAAGCTACGCCCCTAGTATATTCGTGTTCTACGTGATTAGTAGAGTATAAATATATCATAATTTTGAATTTTTTTTAATTTTTTCAGAAAAGCCCTTAAACTTAATAATTACCCAAATACCAACTGAGCTCGGTATTACATTGGCCATGCACAAACTTACCTGCCTATTAAAGAAATGTATTTTTGGGTAGGACTGAATTTAATACCTAGGCCACATCGTAACGGTGGATGGTAGAGAGGCGACCTCAGAAGCTGTACAAGCAATATAGGACCCCCCCTCCCCAAAATAAGAAACATCTCAAGCAATTTATCAGTACATGCAACTGGTAAGGGAATATGTCCTGAAAGTGGCAGAACAATTTATCCCTTTGAACAATCTACTGAGAAAGGAAACCAAGTTTAAATAGAAAGAGAGCCATCAGGAGGACTTTGAAGCAGTAAAAGCGAAATTTGGGAAAATTCAGCCATTATGTTGCCTTACCCTACCAGTCCTCTAATTGTGAAGACTGATACAAACTATTTAGGGATGGGACCATACTCTACCAAGAAAACCGCGCAACCTGCCAAGTGATCAGTTATGCGAGTGCGGCACTATCCAAAACTGAAAAACATCACGTAAATGAACAATAATCCTTGGCGATAGTACGGGAGGTAAAAAAATACCACCACTACTTGGAAGATTAACTCTTCATATTATATACAGATAGTTAGGCCATGTTGTGGCTACAGCAAATGGAGGAACGAGCGAAGCTTACGCGATGGGCCCTAGAGTTACAGGAATTTTCCTTTACTATTAAGCCCTTAAAAGGGGCAGAAAACCAGTTTCCCGATGCCTTATCAAGGGCACCTAAAGTGGGGGCAATAATGACATGTACGAATGGGAATGGATGTTAACATCCAAACCCAGCATCATACTGCAAGCACCAGAAGCAACCCGATTGCAAGCCCAGCAGCGAGATCTTAACCTGTACGATCTGTGGCTACTCCGTAAAGAGAGGAAATTTGGAGCACACAAGAGTGGGACCCTCATGCTGTGCAGTTGCTAACTAGTTACCCACCCACAGGACTATTGGCGAAACTACAAAGGACTGATTTGTGTCAGAAGAGGCAAAATGGGAAATCAAATCTGAGGATTTGGATATCGGAAGAACTAACCAAACATGTTATCCAGTTGTATCATGATCATACATTCGCCAGAACTCCTGGGATTAAGAAGACACAGAAATTTTGGAGAACTACTGCTGGAGAGGAGTCCAAACAAGGCGGTATCTAAACAGGTCTCATGTATGTCAGACAGCCAAAACTTTTCCTACTGCTCACCTTACCCTGAAAGCATGAAAATCTGATGCACTGTGGAAAGAGACTGCCATTGACTGGATACGCCCCTACCCTAGGACCGGGAACCAGTACATATTAGTGGTCAGAGACCAGTTCACATGGTGGGAGGAAGCCTGGGCCCTTAAGAATGCGGAAACCAGGAACTTAATTAATTTCTTGGACACAAAGATATTCCCAAGGTGATATATGGAAAACTATATCCCGTTTATTGGGAAGAAGTGGGAAGAAGTATGCGACAGATCAGAGGTAGAGCACCGCACAATCCCTAAATACCACCCCCAGGCAAACCCCCAGGAACGCCGAAACCGGGAATTGAAAGCCTTCTATGTATGGGTGAGGGAGCATTAGAGGAGTGGAATGTCTACCTGCCTGAAATCCTGTTTACTGCTCATCAAAGGTGTAACGATAGAGTACAGATATAGACCAGCATGCTTTTCGTCAGCCAATAAAAAACACGACCCGGGGAGTGGGCCATAGAAGAAAGAAGCACGTTCCCTGTACCCCTGCAGAAGTACAGAACATCAAGGCTAGGGCAGTACAGGACTGTTACAATGATGTTGCTTATCTAAAGCCAGAGAAAGTAAGCACAAATCCAGAGGTGGGATCTTATATGTACGTAAAAACCCACTCGCTATCCAAAGTTTTTGAGAAATTCTGTGCTGGGTTGGAAGGGCCCTATGAAGATCAGAGGAAAGGGGACAATGTGTATTGGGTCAGCCACACAACCGCAAATACAATTAAATTGCACCTGAATGCAATATGTTCCATCAAGGAGACAGAAACCGGAAAGAAACTCATACCCTAAGTAGATCCCAGGTCAGGATTCCCCAGCACCAACCAGGCAGGTGGTCTGAAGACATCCCACGAGCAACCCGGACCTTCAGGCCTGCAGATATATTCCATGACTAGAAAGCATGCTCCAGGATCTGGAGGAATCTTAATTGTACCCAGGGTAGAATTCCCAAGAGTAGCAAGAAACAGTTTGCGCTACTAGCACCGCCGCATCGTTCTTCTTTGGATTTTCTCCTCTGCAAGGTGGCCTTCTCCTTGGCCAGCTCGGCTCCCCTCCTGTTTCCTCTACTCATTTCCCTCCCTTGATTACCCCTCCTTGTGCATCATCTTTTTTTTAGTATAGGGGCAAGTTAATATAAGTCATTACTTGTCTTGTGCTGCCCTTATTCTACGTCTATCATATGTGAGAACTTAGTCAAGTCGACACCTGCTAGAACTGTATCAAATTGCAATATGACTTAAATTGTCAATTTAGTCGTCCTTGGGACGTGTGCTATGAGCTGCATTTTATTTAACCTTTACCGTTGTGTGAGCGGCCGAATTGTGGAGCTATTTAAAACGGTGAGTCATAATGTCATTTTCTTCTTTGCGTCTGTTTAGTGTTTTAATAATTGTGTGGCATAGTTTTGTGTCACTTTGGGCATGCAGTGTGTTAGTCTTTTCTAAATTGTGGTTTTGGTCGCCGGCCTAAATTGTGGTTTCGATTAATCTAAGTCTAGCTTTGCTGTGTATTTCAGTCTTTTTGACGTGTAGTTTTTAGTTTTGCCTGCGGCCCAAGATTCATTTAAGTTTTTCTATATGCTGTGCGTCCACGACTCTCGCGTTGGGATGTAAATAATGAATTTAAAATGTGCGTGTTTTACCTTTAAATCGACGGAACTCTGATGGGTCATTTGACCGCCTCCACCGATATTTCACTTTTAAGTAAATTATATTAAAGCTTTTAATACGTACATTTTATTAAAGGTGGCTTTACTGAGCTTTTTAAGACTACCCTCCTTTTTTCCTAATTGCTCATTACCTAAACTCTAGTCAACATATTTGTGTTTTGCACTTATTGTATTTGAGTGGTAATTCAGTATTTCATGTTTTAATCAACATTAAATCATATGAGCAATTCATGGAATACTTTTACGTTTTGTAATATCTTTTTTTATACTTTTAACCTTTTCTATGCATTTTTTGAATTCTAGAAAGGTTTGTGAAAATCAATTTAATGAATTGTAAGATGTTTGAAATCCCTCTTTAAGTCTACCAGTTATTATAAAAATATTTTGCTAAAATATAAGCTTTAAAATTGTTTGTTTGTGTATACTTATATGTGCTTCGGCACAAGTTAGTGGTAAGAATGCAGAATTCCATATCTGGTGAGCTCTAGACCCCCACAGTGGATATCATCCCCGACCGAGACAGAGTCCCAGGACTTCAGGGGATGGCAACACCTACTGGGAACAACCACACTTCTGCTTAATCCACATTCATCTAAAACATTCACAGTAATGTTCTCCACTCCGCCACCTAACTCAAGAAGCTCCAGAAGAGATGTACTCAAACTTGACGTCTAACCCTGGTACCCCATCCCTCCGATCGTAACAAGTCCAGAGTATGTAAACTAGTCGATGTGATCCAAGACACTTGAGGCCAGTAATACACGGGCTCGCCCTTGGCATTGGTGCGAGAAAAAATGTGATCAAGAACCGTCCGGACCAGTACCAAGAATAAAGAAATTGGAGATTATATATATAAAAGAAAAAACTATCTGAAACTGCATTAGTCATAAAAAAAGGGGGGGGAAGGGGTGTCTCAATAGGGAAGCCACAGCCTTTTAGAGTCCGCCCATGTCAGAGCTTAGCAGCCGATGAGGAGGGAAAATGACGAGAAGAGTCCCCATCACCACTAGCGGTGGCCTCTTGTCAACGTGGGAAGGACTCCCGTGTATGGCCTCGCTAAGGTACACCCGCCTAGAGATGGATCATGTTTGCAGAAGACAGTTGCACCTACCAGTGGGGGTAAGTGGTGTGTGGCATTGGGCAGTGGCGTCTGCCCACATCACACAAGTGTGCTGAGTGGCCTACCCTGTGGTAGGCAAAAAGCTCTGTAAGTGCGCAGCAGAAGGACGGGGGGGAGGGGGGTTAAGATTCACAGGGGTAGTGTGGCTCCCCTGTTATGTAAGAGGCACTACACATAATATTGTCAACAATAGTTTAGATTATAAGTTATTACGTTAGGCTAGAACCGTTGTCATTTAGTGTTTGTGTCAAGGGTTAATTGATGTAATTGTTTTAACTATAAAATATTTGTAATAATTGTTTAAAGAACTGTTTTAAACCATTTTGCAGAAAAATAATAAAAGAATAACAACGGTGAAGCCTGTCTCATTTCAAAATAGCAGTCAGTAGGAACTTATTGTGTTGGGGTAGTGGCAGGCCTGAGTAACCCAAAGAGCTCCAACCACATGTAAACGCTTAACAGTATATTATGTAAATACAAGTGTTTGTGTTTATACAATCAAGTTCATGCAGTACAAGTAATTTATACCCAGCCTAGCACTAGGTAGTTAATCATAAATATTTAGTGCGATATTATGTGAATCTGAGGTATTGTGTGTTAAAGGGAATGCATATAACAGCTGCAAGTTTGCATCTTAAGTAACAACATAATATTATGTGTGGAAGTGTGTGCAAAGGATTTGGAAAGATGTTTAAAAAGGAAAGTGCGACACAAAGCAAAAGCACCAGCGTGACGCTAAAGGAACTTTTGCAAATAACACTATAGGTTAGCTTTGCTGATTGTAATGTATAAGGTTAGCATGTGCTACGGACACCAGTAAGTGTAAACACTAGTATTACTAAGTTTGTAAAGTGCTCAGAGAAATTCCTTTGTTTTAACAAGGGCATGCAGCATGCACTAGCAACTTGACCTAAGCTACTTTATATTTAAGTTGGAAATTTGAGCATTGTCGTTGCTGGGAGTGGCGGGTGAGATAAGTGGCGGCGGGGTGATAAGGCATCCCTGTGTGTAACGATGGGTGGGAGACAAACTGGCGACTGACACCTGAAACAGCAAGGTCAGAGCGCAGGCAGGGGAGGAGAAGATAATGGCTTCTCAGAGCCCCACAGCTGAAGCAAGGCCATTATGTATGTTAGTTGTATTCACAAGGGGTTTTCACATGTTTTCCAAGCTTGTTCATGTAACATATTTCAGGGTTTTGGTGAAGGGCACAGTAGAATCACTAGCCATGTATGCCACTCCACCCACAAATATGTGTAGTTAGCTCACGTTACCTGGTCAGTTTTTGGTTAATTTTTGGTTGGTTTAACTTCATGGTTGATCCGTTTGTCTAGAGTTTTCTTCAGTTTGCAATGTTTTGGTAGGTGACCTCAACAATCTGTTTTGTTTTATTTCATTTCATCCAATTATTGACCATAACCTGCTTGTTGACAGCAATGTGGAAGTTGTCAGAGAAGTGTTGGGGATTCATCCCAGCAAGAAGCCAATCAAGGAAGAAGGAAGAGCTCAGGTTGGCAGACTGTTGCCCATCTAAAGCATGGGGAGGAGGGATGTTGTGATATAGGCTAGGCCCATAAAGTATGTGGTTAATAGGTCAACATCCCCCAGCTCCTTGCGCCTAATTGCCAAGGAGACTCTGCGAACATGGCCTGCACCAGGGAGTAGATGTAGTCATGTGTAACTGACCCAGGCAAGTTACAATTACCATCTGATTGACAAGGCATTGATTCCACTGACACCATGAGAGCTCCCCATCATCAACCTATAAGTGGGGCAGCATGCCAGGGTCAAGACCAGTGTTCCACCAACCATTCATCCATTAAAATAGTCACATCGGTTCATCCGGGAGCAGTACATAGATGCAGTTCTCACTGTTCACCCTGAGTGAGGTACAGTAGGCTGAAGTAACAGCCAAGGATAGGGTGTTAGGCATTCCCCGGATCTCGGGGCGAGGGCAAATATACTGTGGGTGTGGTGGCTAAGGACATCTGTTGAATAAACAAACTAGTTTCACCACATTCACTGTAATAGTTCTTGTAGAAGTTATGAGCTCCTTTCCGTCACCCTATGACGGAATGCTGCCCGCCATTCCGACAAGCGTGGCAGAAGTTACGTCAAGCCCACCTCCAGTCCATCAGCAGGGAGAACGAGTGTATCTGGTCGAGTAGAGGCAGCATGCATAAGGCTGCTACTCCTCCAGCAAAGGGCACTGTATCCTATCTCGGAGACCTTCTTAGCAGAATTAAAGTGGAAAAACTCCTTAATAATAATTTACTGATAGGATCAGCCTGCGACTGTGAAGATTTTTAATAACCAAGCCCCGAGCAACCATTCTGACCCAGCGAGATATATAGGCCATGCAGAAACAGAGGCATAGGAACGAGAGGGCGGCATCTGACCCCACTCTGCTTCTGTGATGGGGGGGGGGGCATTGAATGNCTGCTTCTGTGATGGGGGGGGGGGGCATTGAATGTGTTTTGCCCTTCCATTTTTCTTTGGTTTATCCAAGCACCTGTTCCGTTTAAAAGTCTACTTACCATATTGATAATGATTTTAATGTTAATAAACATAACATTTCATCTCAACGTTTTTGTTGCTGATCTTGAAAATTGCAATTCCAAATGAGACACTTCGTACAGACCGTGCCTGTAACAAGAGAAGTGCCCAGGATTGGTGCTCGAAAAATTTGCTAGCTACTCACCTCCCTTTACAGTGCAGACAGTAACGGTAATGGCTTGCGACTAGAGAGAGAGAGAGAGCCGTGAGAGGGGGTGGGAAAATCAGACAGGGAAGAGCCTATCTCTGACTCGTTTACCTAGCTCGCTTACCCTCACTGCCAAGCGACAGGCAAACAGTGCCATTTTGGTGAGTGTATAGTTTGGGATAGGAAATTCTTTGGTTGGTTTGCTTGATTTGTGCAATAAATTGTGTTGTTTGTAGCGCAGTACTGATTTCATGATACAATCATACAACAGAATTTATTCTCGTTTACTTTGGTAAGTAAATTATTACCGTTGTTCTTAGGAAAACCTTTATTGGTAACGAAAATGTTGTACTGTGTTGAAAGGTTACTTTTGCATTTATTTAACTGTAGGCTGTTAACGGTTAAACCTAGAGTGAGTACTTTCGAAATTAACATTTGAAAAAGCGGATTTGCAACCAGTCACTGCGTCCGTCTGTTATCAATCCATCGGTTATGTTATCAACAGCCTATCAAGTGCAGTGCCTCTGATAATTCCATCCACCCACCTGTCAAACATTTAAGGTTGAACGGACAAAAGTTAGGTCGACAGCGGGATTGTTAAGCAATTGGTCTGTTGCAGTGACCTTTTAAATTTTCTTGTACAATCAACAACATTAATAAAAGCATTTTTATTAACACCTGCCATGCTTTATCGTTTGCTTACAAAAATGGCACAAATACAAATTCTGGCTTATTTTTAACTTTTAATGCGTTTGTGTGTTTGTGCATATGAACAGAATCATTTATCATATTAACTTACAATGTAGAAATATTTTCGAAATGTACTCACATTTGATTGTGTTGTTCGGCTCGGAGACGGGCGGATGTATGAGAAACAAACGACAGACGTGCACGACAGCCTATTGTAACTCCGGGCACTAACTACATGTATGTTGTCTGAGGTTGCCAATTATGTTAGTAGCGAATCACGAAAAATATTTCCGTATCTTATCATTGTAATAAATATCTAATGTTTAAATTTGTGGCCGATGAAGTAGGTAGTACTTTTTGGTTTTATACATATTAATAGTAGTAATTTGAATACTATACAACTGTTTTTTTTTTTGCAAATAATAACTTCACCAAGACAGATTACCAGCACATTGATAAAAGGCACCAGACAGATTGTTTTAACTCCTTGTTTTTTGTTGAAGTGAAGTACATACTATGTTCTGTATCAAGACCATGAATGTTCTGTCCCCTGAATGAATGAAATGACAATAGTAACATTCATAGAATATGTTGTTTGGCAGTGATGTCTGAGAGCAACTACTTTGGCATTCCACAGTATTTAATTCACCCATGATTTTTTTAATTTATTAATTAATTTATAAACTAAGTTTTCGACCTGTGGCCGGTTTACAACAAATCTTGTGGGCTTACTTAGCTAAAATTACATAAAAAATTAGGATACAAGCAATTTTTATAAAAAAAATTTTTTTGAAAACCATAACAATGAGAGATTATAAAAACTATTCAGAATCCTTAAATCATTCAAAGTTTTGGTGCAATTTTGTTTTCCTAAACTTACATATACATAGTTATAATAAACAAAAACATAAAATAAAGACAGTAAGAAATTTGTATTAAGTAATTATTATAGTAGTTCACAGCACATCAAAGCTTTAGGAATTACACAAAGTCATGTATTTGCGAATTAATTTTGTTCCATCAGCGGATAGCGTTTAAATTTCTTTTTGAATGTGGCATCACTCACATATTGAGGTAAATATACCAAGAAATTTAAGTACCGTATTTGAGATTTAATCACCAAAACTATGCAAACTTCCAGTGATATTTTGAAAGAGTTTGCTTCCAGAACATCCGAGAGAATGTTAACTTTTGGCAATTGCACAACAGCTAATATTTTTAATTTCATAAAATTTTGTTCACAAGACCTGTACATACATTATTTTCTTCCACATAAATAATGAAAGCATTGTTCAAATTTGTGAATTTGTAGCAATTTCCACTATTATGTTTATTGTTTATGTATTTGGACGAATAACTATAATTTTGGTTTTGTATGTGTAGATATGAAATCATCTTCAGTTTGTAACTCAAGTAATTGTGCCACTATAACTTCTTATTTTTTAAATTCTATTATAAATTATATTATATACATGTAAATTTTACAAGCAAATAGTCAGTTGTTCATAGCACAAAAGTTAAGCATCGTATCTAATTAAAGATTCCAAAAATGTTTTATTTTATTCAAACTGACACACTCATAAAACTGTCTCCCCCAAATCTTATTCGCAAAGCAGGAGACCCGATATTTTTCTGGATCTTTCAATTATTGGTGAACTTTTATTTATTTTCTCTATTGTGAACCGAGACAAGTAAACTTTGTACTTGCAGTGTGATGTTGCAAGTCTGGTGTCTGTATAATAAAACACAGTGTTTATTTTATAACTTTGAGAGTTTATTATTTTATGGTTATTAGTTTCTTTCCCATATGGCCTATTATTTTAATTTCACCAGTGCATACTGTGTTTTTCAAGGTTATATTTTTTTAAGTGCTATGTAGATTGACTGTTTCCTGCCTCCCCATGTTAGCAATGAATTTAACTGTAAGTCTTAGATCAATAGAATAGGGAATTGAACTCCTCACAACTTCCCCAAAGATTATTAGGTACTATGTCAGTAGTAGGTGTTTGTGGATTATGGTATAAAATTTATTTACGAAAAGAACGAGGTTAGGTTGTGAAGACCCCGACTAATGTTTGTTATGGTTTAAGTTGGTAGGGTATAAGCTAAGGTTTAAAAATAGGTGTTCTTGAGTTCCCCCCTCCCCCTCATATAGTCACAAGGGGGTTAACCCCTAGATACATGGTGGAAGTAAATCACCTCATTACTGGATTGATGTAGTCTGATGGCTACATTATAAACAACCACAGTACCTATTTCCCACTTCCCAGAAAGTAGGCATTCAGGAAAAAATTGTGGTGCATGGGTGATGTAATGTTTTATTTTACTATACACACATGTAGTTGAACAGCTTGTGGAAAAGTATTGATTTTCAAACATGTAAAAATGAAAATTCTACAAGAAATTATCACCACTGCAGCAAGAAAATATGGCCTCCATAAAGAATAAATGCATTATTTTACTAAACCATTTCTAATAATGTTACTGCTGTCGCAAATAAAAACATTTATTTTATGACTTGATACACACAATACAAATTTTTTATACTAAATTAAGGGAAAGAAAATTGTGGATGTGGCAATGATGGTGGCACAGAGAATTTATTATGTAATATGACAAATATGGCAGTTTTTACTCTCACACATGTGCAATACACCAGGAGATTTTAGCTTCCACTGTCCTGAAAAGAATGTAAATTCCTGTCCTAGGCTGATGGCCGCAGTGCATAAAACTATCAAAGAGGAAGTAATGAAAGTTTACATTTCCGGTAATTTGATAATTTCAATTTTGAAGAGCTGTAAAAATGTTTAATAAACCTTGAATTCTTGTACTAGGGCAAATCAATAAATAAGTTACACTTCCACGTTATGGCCATGTATGAAACCACCTATACAAAGGCAACACGGCTTTGGCAACATACAATGTAAGTTCACTTTTTCACATAGTCCCCAAGAGACTGTAAACATTTCTCGGAACGGTCAACCAACTTTTTGATTCCGGATGCGTAGACATCTCCTCCAGCGCTATGTAACCACCCGGAGACAGCTGTTTTCACCTCCTCATTGTTTCGGAATCGTCGTCCATCGAGATCCTTTTTCAGCTTACCGAAAACATGAAAATCACATGGCGCTAAGTCTGGACTGTATGGAGGATGTTGCCATACTTCCTACTTGAATCGCTGTAGCAGTTTGGACGTTTGGCGGGCTGTGTGAGGTGTTGCGTTATCGTGCAACAAAATCACACCGGCACTCAATTTTCCCCGGCGCTTCTCTTTAATTGCTTTACACAACCGGTTCAACAATGAGGAGGTGAAAGCAGCTGTCTCTGGGTGGTTACATAGCGCTGGAGGAGATGTCTACGCATCCGGAATCGAAAAGTTAGTTGACCGTTCCGAGAAATGTTTACAGTCTCTTGGGGACTATGTGGAAAAGTGAACTTGCATTGTATGTTGTCATAGCCGTGTTGTCTATGTATATACATGGCCATAACGTTGAAGTGTAACTTATTTATCAATTTGCCCTCGTAGTAACAGCAGGAAGTAACTGCAATTAATTATTTTTAAAAGCTCTGCTTAAAATGTGCTTTCACGTTAACAAATTTACTTCCTCAGTAGGTACACACAAACCAGACAATTTAAATTTTACACCTCAAACTCTGTGTTTGCATTCCACTGTTGATTTCTGTTTTGAAGCAATAAATAATATCTACTGTGGCTAGTTATTCAAATTGTGAGCTCTATATTTATTTTGAAAAATATCTTTTTTTAATATTTGGCATTTGCACAATAATGCCACTACTTTGAGTGTAATTTGATGCAATTCTGAACATGTGTTAACAAACATGTAAAACAGTTATACTGAACTCTGCTCCACACATACCTGGCATGCTATAAAACTTCATTTTAAATTACATTTTGTGATTAAACTATATGCAAACTATTTGTTTATTTTGAACCAATTTTGTGAAGTGCATACTTGCCAGTCACTGCATGAAAACCAGCCATAGGCTAGTCATGATTGGCTACTCTCTAGTCAAAGATGTGGTATGGCTGGGGAACACTATGATGGGGAGAGGAGGGAGAAAGAGAGAGGCATGAAACAAATGGTAGTGAACAGAAGGGATAAAAGCTGCCAGCAACACGCTGGCTTCAAAATGTTTAAAATTTGACAGTAAATGCAACCACATAAATGTAACTGAACGATACCCATGTAAAATTAATCTAATTTTGGAAAAACAGGCACATGTTCAGACATTTATTTACACGAATCAATAATTATTTCCACATGCCACAAGTTAAGACACACTGAAGCTATATTCATAGTCATCAGATAAGATATGTTATATCCCTACTTAGACATGATATAACAGGCTAACAGACAACAAATAATGCTATCCAAATTCCAGTTCATTTCAAGGTTTGATTTGGCAACGAGGAATGTGAAATATTTACAAAAACCATTTATATATTTTGTAAGGATGCCAATTCTTAATTTTATACTTGCACAAAACAAGAACTAGTGTTAGTGGCCATTAGTTTATATATACATCACACTCTTTATTAAAATTTAAGACAAAATTTACAATTTAGGTACTTTTTTTACACTGTTGCATACAAACCAAAGAATAAACCATTGTAATAGATGTGAACTACTCCCATAGTTCACAAATTCAACATGCTTGTTCGGTAGTGTGTGTTATCAGAACTTTCTTGAATTTTGGTTAGCTTCTTAGCATCGGATTAGCTTTTTATAAATTATCCCAGTGTTTATGTTGAATTTAATTATTTTCACTTTGTGAATATGAAGCGATTGTAGGGAAAATAAAAACTTGTGTGGTTCATGTTATCATTTTACATGATATTAACACAAAAACATGTAGTCCTAAATAAGATATTATGGTAAGGTACTGAAGTGGAATTTATTAACCAAAGTTGGGCAAACATTGTACATCAGATTTAAAGCATCTGCATACCAAAACCAAATTAATAAACTGATGCATAATTACACAGAATTCTCTGCTTCATTTCTTCATCGTTTACGCAGTTTACCGAAGGGTGAAGTGGACTCGTACAAGAAGTTAATCTGCAATATTATACAAACATGACTATGCACACACACCACCCCATAATTCTTTACAAAAATGTCCACAATATACAACTAGGCCAAGAGAGGTGGCCAGACTGAGGTATTCCTACCCAATTCCTCCCTTTTACATTGTACCGCAATAAACTGACAGTTTACATCACCAACCTCTCTCCCGCCCTCGTCATTCACAGCAGGAGGCTCACATGCACATATTTTTATTTAGCTCCTACTTTCTCTCAGCACTGCCTTGAAGCCATTGTTAGTACCTATCTACTTTTAAAGGTGGTGCAGATTTGTTGAGTTCCTTTGGTGCCATTTCTAAACTTCTAAAGCAGATGTCATAAACCACAAAAAATGTCTGCCATTCGGGAAAATTCCAGTATATTTCCCACAGAACTCCTACAGCATTTATAATCCATACACTTCACACCTTTTCTGCATTTCCCATCACTGGAAACCCTGTCAAATTTTTCCCCTTTTGAACATCATTTTCATTTTCTGAAACAAAAGAGGAATGCAGGAGACTATATTGGGCGAGTAAAGGGAGTGTGAATAACAGTCCTGTTTGAAGAAGTCAAAAACTGACCTAGAATGAGCAAGGAAAGGCAGATGCACTGTTGTCATGCAATGTGCACAATCTGTTTTTTCACATCTCAGAATGTTCCTACTTCACCTGTTCTCCAAGATGCCTCAGAACAGTGCAACAGAACAGCCCATTCATTGCTTGCCACTGTGGACAAATTCCTCGTGGATTGGTTATTTAATGTCAAAAAAACCTGTCGCGTGCCGGTTTAGGGATTATAGCACGATATTGGCTCACATCCATCACCCCCTCACCCCCCCCCCCNTGCCTGGGGGACATTAACTCTGACCATATAAGCCGCCATGTCTTCCACAGTGGCGGTACCTGAGTCGTCGTTAAACCAATATTGTGTTTTTGTTGCTGTAAATTTCAAATACTTATTGATTTTCACAGAGATTAGTGCGGCTTCATTTCAAGGTTATAACCACATAGGCCCGCCCAAGTTTTGTTTGCAGAAATTATATGAGAAATGAAGTTTAAGTTTTTTTAATATAGGTACTTGTTTGAGCTTTGTACACACCTGAACACTATGTTCCTTTTGATCAGTTGTCAGGAGACTATGCATAAATTATGTTGTGATGCAGCATATTCCCAGGAGATCATTTAATATTTTCCAGAAAGTCCTGAATGATAAGCTAAGAGCTTCAGAAAGGTTGTTTAATGTTAAATGATGATCACAGAATTGTTCAAAAATTCTTGCACATTTCAATCTATAACCACAGTTGAGAGACATCCTAAGAATTCATGGTTCCCTTTAACAATTTTTAAAATGCTTGTACCACTCTTAAGTTTGAGTGTGCACCAAAGCTTCATTCTCAAATTATTTTAAAATTTGATGGGTTTTCACTGCATCTTTCTCAGTATGAAACAAAATTTCATGCAAATTCTTATATCCTTTAAATCAGTTATAAAACCATTACAAGCCAACTTTAACCAAACTTCACAAAAATGAAAACACAAACAAAATCTACTTTCCATGGCAACCATGACTTTTAGATAAGTTCCTTAGTAATACTGGATATAACACCTAGTGGCATTGTAGCATACTATATACTGCTGAGGCAGGACAATACCTTTATTAAAACTACAGGCTCTAAGCTCAAACAGAAAAAAAAATTGTTATTTAACTTAATAGAGATACTTCTGAACAGTTGTTATAAATCGTACAATACAAAAAAATATGATGTAAACTTCTTATGGTAAACATACCAGAAATTTCACAAAAACATAATCTTTAAAAAATAGGTGTTATAGCTACACTGTTTTTTTTCCGAAATCATACATTTAACGTGCTGTGTGTTTAACTCATTTTAAAAACCTACTACATACAGCTGAATAGTGATGCTGTTCTTATGTACAAAAATATGATACTGTAGCTGCTAACTATACATGGGTGCCACTTGATGATTAGCAATATGATTGGAAAACAAGAGCTATGTGTAACTATAAACACAATATTTGACTGATGAAATAATACATCACATTAACAGCACCTACTACTTAAAAAACTAAAACAACACACCCAACTACAAGTTTCTACAAAAAGTCATTATTTATGACTACAGAAGTAATTTACTAATGAAAACCTAGTAACTATACATACCTTCTGCTGTTGTACTGTCCACTAAGCACAGCTCAGTGCCTCCTTCAGTGTTTGAAGGTGTGCAAATTGTTCCAGATTTGCCAGTAATTGTTGAGCCAACACAAAGTTTTATATCAGAATGAATACAGCTTGAACTTGTACTTCCTGTTTCACTGATTTTGCTCACTTCACCATCATCTATGCCGTTCAAATGAGTCTCAGAACCTGGTTCCTCTTTTACTGCTGTCTCTGTGGGTTGAGTCTGCGATACCTGAGTATCAGGCTTTGTGCTGGTACTACTACCAGTCTTTTCACACTGTGATTCTTTCCCGTCCTTAATCATGGCTTCAAAACACCTGGTCTTGAATACAACGTTCAAACACTGGTTCCAAAGAGTAAAATTTAAACCATTGTGAACAGTTTATGTAAATTCATTCTGATATCACCATATTCTAAAGTCACACAACTGACTGTTCCATTTTCCACTCCAAATTGCATTTTTTCATTGAAAAGACAAGCATAATTAATTATCCATACAGTAAATGAGAGTGTATCACAGTTACAATTATGTAATTGTTTCTCATAATTATTGCATTATTTATATTAATACATTAGTTATTTAATCCCAAAATATTCTCCTTCCTACTTGAATTGATGTACTTTCTCACCTCAACACGGAACACCCAATTTCTAGTTTCTATTTTCCAAAAATACAATGGATTTTGCAAACACATTCATGCTTCTTGATGATGTGAATCTGAAAGAGCAATAGAAAAACATGTAAACAAATGACCAACATTAAAAACTTCTTTAATGTAAATTTCCAATCATTTTAACAAACATAATAATATCAATTATGCTTTGCTGCAATGCTCATTGTGCTTTTGATTATAAATTATGATGTAAGAAATTGTTTTGAAGTTTTACACTAAGATGTAACTTATTTCAGTAACATATTTTAAGGAACTTTATACTTGAAATGAAATATATGTGAATGATTAATGCCTAAATCAGTATCATTACTACAAATTTTCGTAACTTCCATCACTGCTCCAAAAATAAAAAAGGCATTGAATATCTAACACGTAAGAAGGTGTTCAAAATTATTTGCATCTTGTCTTCCCAAAAATTTTGACAAACAGCTTATGATGAAAATTGGGTAAATGGATTGCTTTTGTCCTCCATTTCCCTTAAGGACCATACCAAAAAAAAATATATAAGGGTAAATAGGGACCTGCTGGAAACCTTTACATATTGGACATAATGCGATTAAATGCAACATGGATGTACTCTGGAGTATGACATGCATTGTTTCACCAAGACCCAAATGGTGGCACAACTCTCTAGTCCATGTACCATACCAATTTCGTATTCACTGCCTGCAACTGCTGACAAGGTGAATCCGACCAAGCTGTCGATATGAGGCCATTAACATCTATTTTACCTTTGTGTTAAGAGCAATACAGTACATAACTACTGAAACATAGAGGAACAGTTCATGCTTAATGTCAGCACACAATCAAAACTGTGTCACCAACAGACAATCAAGAATATTTACTGTGAAATATAGGGTTCAGAAACCACCGACAAAACATACTGTCCAGCGTCTGGTGAATAAAATGGTAAAAAAGGAAAACTGTATGAAGGACATAACTGCCAGAAACAATGAAGCTGGAATTTTCAGAGATATTTTTGGCCTGTATCTTGTACACCAATGTATATATGCATCAAATTATGTCCATTAGTATACATCATATGGGGATATAAATGGCTGGAAAAAAATTTAATAACCACTATTTCCTCTTTTTAATACTATGAAATGGTTAAGTAATTCCTATATTCATGTTCAGGGAACATAAGCTCCTGCTGATAAAAGGTGAGACATTGATATTTCAATTGAAATCTGCAATGCAGCACTTCACTTGCATGCACTATTCAGCATAGAAGTTGACTCAATTTCCTCCACTGGACTGCTTATTTGCAGCTCCATTGCTAGTCATCCAGTCTTACCAGCTTGGGGAGGGGAATAAGAAAGTTTGGGTGTACTTTACATATTGTTGCACGTTGCTGGTCCGGATCGCTTCCCTTGCCCCATCCTGCTCTAGCGAGCGAAACAGTGCGACAAGGACAGAGTGGTAACAAGAAGTTTGTGGTGATTTACAAAGGTGAGCCGCTGCAAATGTCAGATAAGCCTATTGGGACTTGTGTGCTCTTGACCTTCAGCCGATTCAATTTTTGGGGTTTTATTTGAAAGACTGCCCTGGTTATTGCCCTAGCCTCTCTCAGTGAGACTTGGAGTGTGGGAAATGACTGACCTCCACACTGACGGTCTAGAGTTTGGAGGATTGTGTGACTTTAAGCGCCAGGTGTACGAAGACAGCAAAGTGACAAGCCAGCAGAGCGCCAAGTGGCAGTGAGAGTGATTAGCGAGAGTAAATTCTGCGGACCACGAGCATTGTACAGTGGAGAGTCAGACTGACGGGCGAGATTATTGCATTGGATGCGTAACAGACATTTGGAATGATGGCAATAGACAGATTGAATGTGTGTAAAAAATGAGTGTGAATTAAGAGACTGTAACAAATATAGACACACTGATAAGAACTTTAAAGATAGAATTGAGATAGACATTAAATATTGCGCTCTTTGAGAATAACAAGGGTATTAGTGGAGATAGATGGTTTATTAATGTAAATAATAGCTGTGTGAATAAATTAAAAAATAAAATTTAGTTGTTTTATTTATATCAAGACCTCCATCCCTCACAAACTTGGATATGCACCTTTTGCATATTGTAACATTAGTGCCAGAAGTGGGATGGAGGCATTCAATTGTAAACAAAGTTAGGCAAGTAATTAGTGATATTGAAACAAATTAATTAATAATAATAGCTGTACACCAAAAAATTAAGACTTTTCTATGACCATCACAGTGAACGTTAACAAGAGAAATTTTCTGTAGAACTGTAAGCACTAGGAGCGTTAATCAATGGGCTAAGTAGCCAAGAGAACGCAAATGCAAATAACTTGAGAGAAGATGTAAAAAGTGAAATTAGTAGAGTAAACGAGAACATAATTAGACAACTAATGTCAGTGATTAAGTAGATACGAAATATAAGGCGTTAGTGAATACAAGAACTGATTGTATAAACAAGAAAACTGACAGTGTAAATGAAAAAGTGGACAGTATAAATGACAGAATGGACAGTTTAATGAAATAGTAAACAGTGTAAACAAAATAATAGAATATATTGAGAAAAAATAAAATAGAAAGTTTGTGTATTAAAGAAGAAATGGCAGCAATTTCTTCAGTAACAGAATTCCACTATCACCACAATGGCAGCTGAGAAAAGTTGGGAAACAGTGCAAATCATAAACAATACAGCAACATCAAAGGATAGCCGGCAGCTCTACAGCATTGGTGTAGCGCAGCCAGGAATGGGGAACAGGGTTGCAATTAAGCTCGCCACTTACGATGACCAGATTTATTGGCAGGAGTACCAACAGCAGTTTAAAAAAGTCGCGGCCATGAATGACCAGCCAGATAAACAGCGGGCTTACTACTTTGCGGCTGTAACAATAGGCCCAACACCGAGCATACTACAATAACTGCCAGAGCGACATTGAATGGAGCACCTCACACTGGTGTCAGCCTTGGAGTTGTTTTGGTGACAGATACATGTAACATGCCCACAATGCCCAACTGCGAATTCGCACCCAGCAACCAGGAGAGCCACTACTGGAGTTATGGCAAGACATTGTGGACTGTCCCATCTGTCTCTGGAAGGGTGCATTGAGGAGGCACGCAACATCATCGCAGTCGGCATTGATGTCATCGCCGACACAGAGGCAAGGCATGCAGTATGTCTGGTTGTACCCCACACCATGCAGGATGCCCTGGCCCGAGCACTAGAGGTGGAGTCGGCAAGATGGGTCTGCACCCCGACTTCCGGTACAGGCAGTGACGCTGAACGAAGACGACGAAGACAGCATGAAGAAGATACTGAAGGCGTTGCAGATGGCTAAGAGAGACATCCCTTCCAGAGTCCACACTACAGAGCTTCAACGCCCCCCAATCAAATGTGGTGGACAGCTGGGACACAGGAGGGCCCACTGCCCACAACAGCAGCAGCAGAAACAACAACAGCAGCAGCAGGAACAGCAGCAGCAGAAACAACAGCAGCAGAAACAGAAGCAGCAGCAGGAAAAGAGGCAGCAAGAGAAAGAACAAATGGCTTCCATGAACACAGTCAAACACTTTCATGAAGAAAATCATGAGCTCCATGCATACACCCAACAATTGAGACACACTATTGATGAGCTACAGCTGTACACCTCACAAATCAGTTAGAAAATTCACATGATGCTCTGCACGTGCTGTCCAGGCGCCCTGTGCAGACTGTGCCACATAGCAGTGAAAGGAGCCCACGGCATGGAGCCAGTGCTGTGATGGCCCCCGTCAGCAGTGGCTCTGAGGATGAGCTTCAGGAGGCAAAGAACCAGCTGTGTGAGCTCGAGAGGTAGAGTGAAGCAATCAACAGGAGCTACCAGAGCTTCAGGATGTGTCAAACGAGGATCCAGATACAACTTGCGGCACACACCGCAAGTACCAGCATATTTCAGATTGATAAACATAGTCTAAAAGAAGATATAAGGGAAAATACTGTAGTTGCATTATCATTTCAAACTGATGACAGGACTCGTCCTCCTGTAATGAACCAATAACCACAATGTAAAAGATTGAGAAAATCCAACACTACTGCAAACAGGGGTGTACAGAAAACCGGCATCTTGTTATTCATGGAGTAAAAACCACTTTTAATTGATATGCCTAACTTGATATTAGGTCACGAGGCCAACACAGCAGTAGTAGAACCTACTGCGAGTCTCCGAGATTCTTCTGTTGTTATTCATACACAGAAAGAGCCTGCGACTTGCTATAAAATATGGTAATTATGAAGACCCAGTATAAAAGGAGAATTTTGGGTGAGGTATTTCAAGAAGGACAACTAATGTGGCTGTAGAACCCACAGATTCAAAAAGGGCACTGCCCAAAGCTACAGAAATGATGAGAAGGTCCCTAAAGGATTCTGAAGATCAATAATGCGTGTGTCATCAAGGTACTCGGGCAAAGCCGAAGGCTCTCCACATCGACTGAAGGGCACTCCAAGATGGTCCGGATGTTGCAGAGTCTGTTCTGGATGAACAGACTTGAGGAGGGGGCAGTGCTACATGTTACTGGTCCACATTGTCTCCCTTGCCCCATCCTGCTCTAGCAAGAAAACAGTGTGCCAAGGACAGAGTTATAACACGAGAAGTGCACAGCAATTTACAAAGGCCAGACACTGCATGTGCCTATCAGGACTTGTGCGCTCTTGATTGTCAGGAGATTGAATTTCTGGGGTTATCTATGAAAGAATGTTCTGGTGATCGCCCTTGCCTCTCTCTGCAAACCTTGAGGTGCGAGAAACCTTCTAGATCAGACCAGCAAGAGTACTTAAGCTGTGACAGGCCTCCGAGCCAACAGTTTCTGAGTTAAGAGTTTGGAGGATTGTGCGACCTTAAGTGACAGGTATGTGAAGACAGCGAAGTGACAAGTCAACAGAGTGACAAGTGGCAATGAAAGTAACCAACGGTAATGAAGTCTGCAGACTGCGAGCATGGGTGCAGTGGAGAGAGAGACTGGCAGGCAGGATTACTGAACTAGATGCGTGAGTGGCAGACATTTAGAATGATGGAAGTATACAGATCAAATATGTGTAATTAATGAGTGTGAATAAAGTGACTGTAACAAATATAGAGATATTGATAAGGGCTTAAATTAGAATTGATATAGACATTAAACATTGCACTCACTGAGAATAACAATAGTAATACTTGAGATAGATCTGTAAATAATAGCTGTGAATAAATTAAAAAATTTAATTATTTTTCTTTTATTTCTATCATGAACTCAATCTCTTACAACTTTGATATGCCCCTCGTGCATCTTTTAACAATATTATCAGAAAATGCAAGGCTATTCTTTGTTTCGAAGAGCGGAAACAAATACTAAATTATAAGCTACTACTTAAAATTTTTATAGTAAAAAGTTAATGTCAAAACTTCCAAGTCATACCTAACTAGAGAAATTTTTCAAAAGCAAAAATGTAGACGTCAAATGTACAAGTCACATTTAAAACATATCAATTATTATTGTTACAAGACGGCACAGGGATGTTGCCGAGTTTGTGAATGCTGAGTTCTTAATGAAAATATAAAAACCAAATTAGATTTTTAGTTTATCGACACAGCTACTTTTTACAACATTAAACTGCCTATTTCCACTGTTACTCTTGTTATTCTCAATGATTGCAATATTTAATGTCTAACTCCATTCCAATAAGTCCTCATCAATGTGTGTATATTAGTTACAGTCAATTCACAATCATTATTTATACATATTCAATCAGTCCATTGCCATCATTCCAAATGTGTGTCAATCATGCATAATGTTTAATAGTCCCACTCGTCAGTCACACTCTCTACTGTACCAATGCTCGCAGTCCACAGACTTCACTCCCGCTGGTCACTTTTGACGCCACTCATCACTTTGCTGCCTTGTCGCTTCGCTATCTTAAGGTCCCACAACCCATCAAACTCTAAACTGTCAACTTGGAGGCACGTCACAGCTTAAGTAGTCTCACTGGCCTGATCTAGAAGGTTCCTTGCACCCCATGTCTTGCTGAGAGAGGCTAGGGCAAAGACCAGAACATTCTTATAAAGATAATCACAGAAATTCAATCAGCTCACATGGCTTTGCAACACTCATTTGCTTGCTGGAATGGGATGAAGCCAGGGAAGTGACGCTGAGCATCAAGCATGTAACACTGCCCCCTCAAGTCTGTGCATCCCAAACAGATTCTACAACATTTGGACCGTCAGAGTGACTCGGTTGATGTGGACAACCTTCAGCTTACCCGTGAGCCTTTATGACCAATCCAAAAGACATTTTTGATCTTTNGTCAGAGTGACTCGGTTGATGTGGACAACCTTCAGCTTACCCGTGAGCCTTTATGACCAATCCAAAAGACATTTTTGATCTTTTCATAATCCTGTACGGGCCTTCTTAACATTCCTGTAGCGTAAGGCAGTACCATTTTCTAGTACAGCTACACCAGTGCTGTCCTTGAAATACCGCGCCTAATATTCTCTTATCATACAACATCTTCATCCTGTCACTATTTATNGACGCTGAGCATCAAGCATGTAACACTGCCCCCTCAAGTCTGTGCATCCCAAACAGATTCTACAACATTTGGACCATCAGAGTGACTCGGTTGATGTGGACAACCTTCAGCTTACCCGTGAGCCTTTATGACCAATCCAAAAGACATTTTTGATCTTTTCATAATCCTGTACGGGCCTTCTTAACATTCCTGTAGCGTAACGCAGTACCATTTTCTAGTACAGTTACACCAGTGCTGTCCTTGAAATACCGCGCCTAATATTCTCTTATCATACAACATCTTCATCCTGTCACTATTTATTCCGAGGTGCTGTCGAGCAGAATCATGAATGCCAATTAATCTGTGACATAATTCACTGGCATAATCAGGGGCAGCAGCTTCCTTTTCAGTCATTTGGACAAAGAGCAGGTCACTAGGGAGACAAAGCTCTCTTCCAAACAGCATCCTTAATGGCATTACCCTTTCAGACTCATGAACTGCCAAGCGAAAAACAAGGAGAAACAATGGCACCTTTGGATCCCAGTCCTTTTAGTTGCCTGCCACAAATATCAACAGGTACTGCTCAAGAGTGCAGTTAAGCCTCTCAACCATTCCATCTCACAGAGGGTGTAAGGCTGGAGTCCTACTCTTTTCCATCCCCAGAATTTTTTGTTACATTATGGAATACAGCAGCTTCAAAATTTCTTTACTGATTGGAATGGACTTCTAGTGGCACCCCAAACCTTGAGAGGACATGCTGTACAAGTGCATCTGCCACAATATGCACTTTTTGGTTTGGGAAGAGAATAACCCCAGGCAAATTAGTAGAGTAATCTTGAGGGATCAGTAGAGACAGATTACCTCTTTCTGTGACAGGCAAGGTGCCCACAATATCTATTGCCATCCTCTCAAATTGGGCTCCAACACTGTACTTCTGGAGGTGACATTGTCCCCTAGTCTTTGTTCCCATCCTCGCGGTGCAGATGTCTCATATTCAACATCACTTTTAAAAATTCTCTCAACAATGATGCCAATAGAATCTCAGTATCTGTTGCGGGTCTTATTAACACCAAAATACCCACTGGCTGCCGCATTATGCAGTTCCTTAAAGACTCCAGGAAACCTGTATTCTGGAAGGACCAACTGTAAGCGTGTTTTTCCCATCATTACTTTCCCAGTTCCTGTAAGTACACCATTCTTCAGTACGAAGGAATTACACTGTAACCAGTATCCTTTGACTGAAGTGCTCTGGCTCTTTGACTGACAGCCATCTTTTTATGCAAAGTGGGATCATTTAGCTGATCTTTCCTAATACCCTCATCACTCCCTGTAGGTGACCCATCACCAAATAAAGAACCTCAAATTCTAGCCCTCCACACCTTCAGCAATTCACCACTAATTTTTCTTGGTGTACACAGTGACGACAACTGTTCACATGGCTTCCTTGAAAGTGCACCTGCATTGCTGTGAAGGCATCCAGAACTGTGCTCTATTTTAAAGTCGTATTCTTGAAAATGCTGTATCCATCGAGCTATTTGACATTCAAAGTTCTTGGAAATTTAATAGCCAGCATTATAAAACATGGTCAGTTCTTAGACTAAAATGTCTGCCATAAAGGTAGGGGTGAGAGTGTGAAATTGCCTTCGCCATGGCCAGAAGCTCCCTGCATGTAAAACAGTAATATCTCTTGGGCTTGTGCAATACCTTACTGAAGTATTCTAATGGTTTCTCCTTCCCATCCCGAATCTGAGATAATGAAACTTCAATGCCTACATCATTATCCAAAATGAACATGCCCTCACTTTTTGGGAATCACAGGGCTTGATATGAGGATTTCCTTTAGCTTACTAAAAGCAAGTTCATGCCCAGGAGTCCAACAAAATTTATTTTTGCATCAATTAGTTCATGTAGTGGTTTGGTGATCATGGCGAACACAGGTACAAATTGATGGCAGTAGGCACATAATCCCAGAAAACTCTGTATTTCTGTTTTCTATGGTTTTGGTCTTCGGAGTGGAGAGATTTGGGTGGCTTTTACTATTGAGGTCTTGAAAGACAATGAGGGTAAAATTAGGTGAGTATGGAGCAGCGCCGGAATGCAAGGGCAGGCGAAATGGGAGATCCCTGAGAAAACATGCCGACCAGCAGCATCGTCCAGCACAATTCCCACTTTGCAAAAATTCAGGAGTGACCCCACTGGTAATCGAACCTAGGTCACCTAGGTGGGAGGTGAATAGTCTGACCACTACACCACCATGGCCCCCTGGTTTTATTGGGATCTGTTTCAATTCTGTGGTCAGACACTGCATGTCCCAGGAAATTTACTATATTTTGGAGCAGGCGCCACTTCTTAGGAACTAGTTTCAAGTTGGCCATGGCCACTTTCCGACCACTGTGAACTTGCGAGGCTGTTCAGTGTGTCGTCTATCCTTGGAAATGGATAAGTCTTTCTTTGTTACATTATTAAGCTGGGAATAATCCACACATAACCTCTGAGAGCCATCTTTCTTCGTAACAAGTACAGTGGGGGAAGACTACAAACTAACTAATGGCTGTATCATGTTTAACACCATTTCTTCAGAATTAATTCAACCGCCTCATGCGAAGCTAGTGGCAGTGATCTTTGTTGCTGCTTTGTGGGCCTGGCATCTCCTGTATCGATGTGGTGGCAGATCACGTTAGTTCTTCCAAGGTCATTTGGTCCACACAAGAAGGTATCCCTATTTCTCTGCAGTAATTCTGATATAGCCTTCTTTCTCCAGTTGAGGTTTGTTCTTGTTCTTACCAGCAATTCCTCCAGTACTTCTGGTAGAGGGCATTCAATTTGTTTTTGTCTAGAAGGTTCTGGAACATTTGGAAGTATCTGTGTGACTGATCATGGCTTCCTCCTCAAGATGTATGGCAATATTGGAAAAATTAATCATTCTAAATGATAAACCATCAGAATTGTAAGAAATCAATGTCCTTGCTACAATGACCCTGTTGCAGGATGCTACCTTACCCTGCTGGCTCAATTAGGCCAAACACCTGACAAATTTTCCTTGACAACAACTTGTAATGACAATTTCACTAGAAGCGGGTAGCACAGTAGGTTGACAACAGATTACTGGCCAGCTCATTGACAAAGACAAATCCTGCTGTGTTGACACCACCAACTCGGTACTGCCTACTTATAGCACACAAAGTCGAGTGTTGATACATCGCCCCAGCCTACATAGTACTATGCCCCAAAAGACATTTGTTCTCTATACCTGCTATATAAACATTGTGCTCATGGCTAAGGTCACAAAGCTTCAAGTTCACCCTTCTTTTACCTCTAATTGGTGTGGTTTCGGCGGTTACAGTAGTCAAATAGCATCGTTCCATACTATCATTGGGCAATCGCTGGGGTGTGGAGGCCAGAGGATGTCTGGTCTTTCTTCTGTTATGATCACCCCAGTATCGACGACCATCTTACAAGGAATATAATCAGGCTCCCCTCCACCAATATGGCATTCAAATCCTGTTTCAGCAAATCTACACGTAAGAACATTGGGACCTTCCCTCTGGCAGTCACCACCCTTCGCCTCCCAAGATCGGTGTTTACAAGTGTTCCAGATGTATTGTATTCTCACCTGCCTCTTGCTGCCTATTTTTCTGCTGCTACTTCTGTTGCTGCTACTGTTTTTGTATGCAGTAGGCCCTAAGTGCCCTAAATGTCCACATGACCAACACTCCGACTGTTTGGTTGGGGGTGGCGACTAAACTCTGTAGCATGGACTCTGTAAGCAATGTCTATCATGGTCATCTGCATATCCTTTAATGTCTTCTTGATACCATTGTCTTCTTTGTTTAGCGTCACTGCCCATACCAGATGTCGGGGTATGGACCGGTGTCTTGCTAACTCCACCTCTAGTGCTCGGGCCAGGGTGTCCTGCATGGTGTAGGGTACAGACAGATGTACCACTTGTCGTACCACTGTGTCAGTGATGCATCGATGAAGGAGCTGACTGTGATGATGTCGTACACCTCCTAGGAGTACCCTTCCAGAGATAAGCGGAACAGCTGCAAATGTCTTGTTGTAGCTCCTGCAGTGGCTCCCCTGGTCACTACGTGCAAATTCACAGTTGAGCATGGTGGGTATTTTGCAGGTATCAGTCACTGAAAAGTAGCTCCAAGGTTAATACCAGTGTGGGATATTCCAGTTGATGTCGCTCTGGCAGAGTTTTTAGTATGCTAAGTATAGGATGTGTCTGTACAGCAGCAAGGTAGTAACCGCTGTTCATCTCACCAACCATTCAGAGTGGCAACTATTTCAAAACAGTATTTGTACTTCCGTCAAGAAATCTGGCCATCATATGGGACAGGCTTAATTGCGACCCCCTTCCCCACTCCTGGACAACTAGTGTGGCTTTACAAACTACAGAGGTGAAAAGGGTACTGTCCAAAGCTACAGAAATGTTGGAAAGACCTGTAGAGTATTCTGAAGTAAATCAATGATATGGTGTTTTGGATGTCATAAAAACTTTCTGGTGGAGCCTAAGGTTGTCCAAATTGAACGACTGTCACTCTACAAAGTTCCATATGCAGCAGAGTCTGTTTGGGACAGACAGACTTGAGGAGGGTGCAGTGTTACATGAGATTGCTCTGCATCGTTTACCTTGCCCTCCCACTCGAGCTGGCGAGGCATTGGTGTGTCAAGGGCATCACTGGTAACCAGAGGGGAGGCTACCATGCATGCCGCGATAAGCCTATCAGGACTTGTGCCGCTCCTGTCCTTGAAGATTGAATGTCTTGGATTATCATTACAAAAATGTTCTTATCACCCTCGCCCTTTCTCAGCATGACTCGGGATGCGGGGAACCTTCTGGACTGGTCTAGCAGGTCTATATAAGCATGGCTGGCCTCCGAGTTGGCAGTTTGGAGCCTTGTGTGGCTTTTAGCACCGGTGTGCGGAGTAAGCAAAATGACGCGCAAAAACGAAAGTGAATTGAGTGATTTTAACAAATCCAAAGACAGCAGTAAGGACGTCAATAAAAATTGAGATTGACATTAAATATTGTGCTCACTGAGAATAACAAGTGTTAATAGTAAAGATAGGTTGTATAATGTTGTAAAAAATAGCTGTGTGTATTTTTATAGCATTATAATTTAATTAAAATTAAATTTAATTATTTAACACACAGATCATAATAAACGTATTCTATATATGCCAAAAATATTTTGTTACCATTCCACCAAATGAAGCACTTAATTGTGTGACAACATGCCANTTTATAGCATTATAATTTAATTAAAATTAAATTTAATTATTTAACACACAGATCATAATAAACGTATTCTATATATAATATTTTGTTACCATTCCACCAAATGAAGCACTTAATTGTGTGACAACATGCCACAACATTGAAAGGAGAAAGTTTAGGGAAAATATTTACTTTCACATTTTCCGAATAGTGCTATATTACATTAAATTTAAAGTGGGTGAGCAATTAATTTTTTCTTAATATAATAATTATTTTAGGTTGGTTTTCATTTGATCCATTGCAGCCTCAACCGATAACATGCATCTTTTTTCCACCACACATTTGATTTTACTAATGTACCCCAGGTTAAAGCAAACATAGACATAGTAGACCTGTAAATTAAAGGGTACAAGAAGTACTGCACACTCTGCTTAAGAAAATACTGCTAGCAAATGTAATATCTTTCATTTCAGTTGGGAAGATTTCTTCTGCTACATGGTTGTGTTGTCATGGTTGTAAATATTATTTTAATGTATCCAAAAATTAATTTAATATCTGAAAACAACAATAATAATTATAGTATCTGGTAACAGCACTGAACTTAATTCCATTGGTAGAATAATATTAAAGGCAACCTAACATAATATGGATCACTTATGCAACAAAAATTTGTGTGGATCCTGCACAGTCTGTAGATCACATAAAATAATATACTGATTTTGAAGTACATCTGTCAAGATATGGGTACAATCTGTAGTGCTATATTATCTATGAATCCTGTGCTTCATGATGCAGTAGTTTAAACCCTATTTGGGGAAGTCCCTGCAAAAAAAATCTATTATGAAGTTTACGGGTGACGGGTGCATGGGATAGGCATTGGGCTGTATTCACACCCTGAGAGGAATATCCTCGGGGCTGTCCCGACGTATAAGGGCACACGGGGAAGAACCGAAGTCGAAAGAAACAGGGTAAGCCCCTAGAAATAGCCGATATAAGCCCTCGACAAAGGAATCAGGGGGTGCCCCCGACGAGAATTAATGCACACAGAGCTCACAGGAATCCCAGAGATGTCCTGCCGTACCCCCCTCCACCCTAGTTGGAGCACACAAGCAGCTGACGTGACACAAAATCCTATACAAAAAACGCGCGAGGTACACAGGGGATTTCCCGATTTCTCTCTCTCAAACTGCTGACAGCTAACTTGAATATAGCAGAAGACTGGTTAAATTCACGAGGCAGCCGAGGCAGGAAGGAGTTCAGCCGAGACGGGAAGGAGTTGTTCGGCACCCACAATGCGAGGCGGAGAAGGCAGTTAGTGCGAGCGGCAGTCATATCACCAGGCCAGAGTTCGGACCCGGCCCAAGAAGTGATGTACAGTCAGTGGGTAATCAGCCGATGCGGGAATCAGTTGTTCGGAGTCAGTTGTTCGCTGCAGTTGAATCAGCGCCGTTGGGAGAATCATCAGTCAGGCAGACATATCGCACGCAGAGAGGCGGCAGTCGGGTGAGGCAGTCGAGGCCAGGTTCGGATCCCGGCAGAGTCAATTATCACCAGCAGAGATGGGAGTTGTTCCGCGATACAGCCGCGAGACAAGATAGGTGCAGCCGAGACGGGAGGCGAAGGAGACACGGGAGTAAGCAGGCGTGTGACGGGAACAGTGCTGAGAATATGAGTAAATTCCCGGAAACTAGTGGCAGCCCCATACCGAGAGGCGCCACTCCCCGAGAAGACGTAATCGTGCGCCGGAAGGCGACGAGGCAAGCAGTCAGTCAGTCAGTAAGTCAATAGTGACGTCACCGAGGAGAGAACCCAGGCACAGCCAAAACTTCATGTGTAAATTTCCGAGACAAACCCAGTAGAAGTGCAGAGAACTTATGAGTTCATTTCCGAAAACATAGTGGCAGTTTCCAAGGTGGAGAAGTCAGAAACCCGAGCCGGATCGTTGCGGACATCAACGCAGACGAGGAGATGCGCTCTCCTACGAGTAACGCCAGCCAAGGTCGCAGAGAAAGCACAAGTCCCGGGAAACCAATCCCGGACTTCCGAGAGAGTCAGTCAAAACCTCAGGAAGAAGCCAGCTGAGTACAGCACGCCAATGAGAGCCAGTACGAGGGCCTGACAATGGGCCACCCAACTAACCATACCTCAGCTGCCAACGAAGACAACTCACGAAAAGCCGCAGTCACAGATAAGTAGAGAAACGTCTCCCTTCAACAACCTTCCCCAACGCATAGCATACCGCCCACCAGCACTTCAGGCCTACGACTTGTAGGAGGGCTCAGTCTAGCCAGTGTGTGAAACACCTATGTTACCTTCAGACAAATAAAATACTGGTGTGTTAAATAACGGAGAATATGAGTATTTGTTTACCCCTAAAGCAACAACAACAGGTGCCCTTAGTCTGCACCAAAATAATTTAACTATATAAACTACTAGTCACCATCCTGTATAACTCAGGTGGCCTAGTAGCATCAAAGTCTTGCCATGTTGTACAGTTACAACTGCCAGAGATGCACAAGCTTAAAAAAGTAAATATGGTTCTTAAGGTATGAAAGGTAAAATATATGTTATTTTATTTTGTGGGTAAGGTGAATAGAATGCATACATATTACAGAACATACTGAATATATTTTATGTAAGAAAAAATAATTACATATGCGACCAGTTATAAGTACAAGAAACTAATCCCATAAAAGAGCAGATCACATACTGAGACAACAATGTGTTAATGGAACACCAATACAAGTGTGAAGTAGCATTATAAAGAGATGTAAAGTTAAGCTGTTTTCCACTTTTCAACTAAAACNGGAACACCAATACAAGTGTGAAGTAGCATTATAAAGAGATGTAAAGTTAAGCTGTTTTCCACTTTTCAACTAAAACATTTTTCCTTTTTGATTTAAGTTAAATTTGTGTAATGAAAAACTTTTTTTTATATGGTTGCCAGGCATATTTTAAAATTTTATATTTTGTATTGAAATTTGTTTAAGGCGTTTACAAGTATATTGCAATAGGTGCCTTAAACTTACGTTTACAACAGTTTTACCTTATTTCAATTTTTATAGTTACTGGAATGGCAATTCTCATTGATTATGGCCACAAAGCCTAACGTGGCATGGTGTAAAAATCAGCACTGTGGCAAAATCTTACGAAACTGGTAGAACGTTATTTTTATAACAAAAATGGATCACCGAAGCATCACCAGGCACTGTACAAAGTCAGAATGCAAACTCAAGGGCTTGTGTTTGAGAGGAGCCACAGAAGGGGAAGGTTTTGTTGCTCCGTACTCTGGAGCTGCCTTCCAACAAAATAATTTATGCTGCCCTCTAGTGGAGCACACAAACTTCATTGCAGTTTGCTGTGGACAAAACAGGCCCTGCCGCCAGGGACGGAGTAGCGGTCATCTGGACAAAGGCACGGGGAGAGGAAAATCCACAAAATCCTGTAAACCTAACTCACCATTTCTCAGTTTGAGCACTGGTGAACTGGTATATGCTTGCCATCACTAACTGGAAATTTTAAGACCTCACTGAAAAGAATTTGTAAAAAAAATTATTTTCCAAATGTTTACGTAACATTTTAGAAAAGTTGTAGCATAAAAGGTAAGATTCAGACAATTTATTTTTGTTTTAAGCGATAGATGGGGGATAAAAGAGTATGGCATTTAGAGGAATGTTTGAAGTTTTATGTGAATGTTGCTGAATTGTTGTACATGGCCTTGTATTCTCATAATGAGCCAATAATTATAGAGGATTACATGATTGCCTTGAAGTACAGCATAGGTCAAATAAATTTAAAAAACATCAAACTCACAGTTTTTCATTTTTAACACTATACAATGTGACAGCTTTCTGTGTTTATGTTATTTTACCTTATAACATATACATATGCATACAAAACATCTCTAGGATCATTATTTTTCCAACATGTTACCACAGCTAGTTAGTTATAACTATTTAAAAATGTTGTCGTCAAATAAAATTTGTAACAGACTTCTTGGCAGCTGTTTGGAAGTAGATGAAATAAAGAAAATTACCATTTTATTAATGACAGAGATAAAGTTTTTAAAAGTAAGCATGCTAACTAAAATTCCTTTAATTTTCTTTGACAAATCACGTCTGTATATCTAGACTCTAAATAACAACAAAAAAACTGTTTATAAACCTATACAATATGATTTACTAACCACAAAGAGCAAAGTATTTGAAAGAAGGAAATATTTAGACCAGTGAACAGTATGGAACGACAGTTCAATGCAACAATACAAAAAACTCAGTTTGTAAATAATCATGCTGGAAAATAAGTATGGATATACACGAAACAAAGACTTCAATAATCAGAACACTTTTCACAATATAAATTGAAATTGCNGGAAAATAAGTATGGATATACACGAAACAAAGACTTCAATAATCAGAACACTTTTCACAATATAAATTGAAATTGCGATGTGATAACAACCAACAGAAGGGAAAATTTAAATATATTTTAGACAGAAAGACACAAAAAAAAGCAGTAAAATTATCAATTTGCAAATTTTTGAAGCCCTACAAGAAACATATCCCAACTGTGAAATTAAAGACATTACCAAATGTACATTTATATAATACAAAACTGTGATTATCATCAAAATAAGGATTACACCATAAATTTAAAAGCCAAAAAACACAAATAATATAAAAAAATATTTTCCCCATAAATCATGGTTGTGTAAACACACATTGGATTGAATCTGAAAAAGTCACAAACAATGGATTCAATGATTTAATTATATATGCATTGCACCAAGGAGGTTATATACAGTATACGTCTGGAGAGGCCCTGCTGCTAGGTAACATGTAGTATTCTCCATTTCATATAACTTCAATAAATTTTGACAGTTCTCAAAATGTAGCGTAGACACAATATATCCCTCCACCATAGCTGTTCTGTCAATGAGGAAAACCATGTTTGTAAACAAACTCTATGAATCTGATGGCATGCACTGAAAGATTGACAACTTCAGTCCACTACTAAAGCTACTATAATATACGGTTGCCATTCCCGCCGGTTTTATTTTTGTTATGACCAAGTAATATATTTAAACTTCAAAACATAAAAACGTTTATCGCTCGTGTCGCGCTTCATGGTGGTCAAGGAAAATGGAAGACTAAAGCACACAAACAACCTTTTACAAAGCGGCAGACACGTGTTTATATATAATTTCACTGAAAAGATGGTTATAAAAAGGCACCTACAATGAACTACATTTAATAAAATAAGTAAACACAAAAATTATTAACTGCATATACAAAACTAGCAACCGGCCCGGCTTCGCCCGGTAACGATTAAGTTTTTACAGCGATACTTTGAAAGACAAAAATGGTTAATGTGGGTTATCCTTAAAAGATAAACATATGCTATCATGGACTTTTCTGTAGACCTTTTTGAGAGCTACAATTCTGTAGTACATTAATTTGATGTATGTCTTATGGTTTAGTCAGTCAGATGTTGTAATTATCATTAAAGTTCTAAATTATAATTTCAATTGCTGAGTACTATTTTTCTTCATAATCATCACAAGGATCACCAACATAACATACATCTTGCAAAAAACCATCAGCTGATACAATACTTTGCAAATGAGGGTGTTTACCATTTACATGCTATGTAGGTTGGTTACAATGTCTGTAAAAATTACTGAAGTTATATGAAACACAGTATACCAGCTGAAGCCAGGGGGCACAGCTTATTCCCTGACTGGAATAGGAGCCTGCGAGAGGAAAATGATACTATAAGTGCGCAATAAACCAGTGAACTTATCATGCTGTTTCTTAGAAACCACTAATTCAAATAGTTTTATATTTTCAGGTTTGGCACACAGAGCCTTCCTTGCCATCATTGACTGGTTATTTGTTTACAAATAAAGAAAACAAATTGACATAAAATTATTTACTAAATTTTTACGCAAAATTCCCTAAAAGTTATGACGCTCCCCGCGTCCAGGCATTTTTTTGCCGCCAGAACACATGCGCTAGCGAAGCCTGCCGACGATCTACACCNGGAAAATAAGTATGGATATACACGAAACAAAGACTTCAATAATCAGAACACTTTTCACAATATAAATTGAAATTGTGATGTGATAACAACAGAAGGGAAAATTAAAATATATTTTAGACAGAAAGACAGAAAAAAAAAGCAGTAAAATTATCAATTTGCAAATTTTTGAAGCCCTACAAGAAACATATCCCAACTGTGAAATTAAAGACATTACCAAATGTACATTTATATAATACAAAACTGTGATTATCATCAAAATAAGGATTACACCATAAATTTAAAAGCCAAAAAACACAAATAATATTAAAAAATATTTTCCCCATAAATCATGGTTGTGTAAACACACATTGGATTGAATCTGAAAAAGTCACAAACAATGGATTCAATGATTTAATTATATATGCATTGCACCAAGGAGGTTATATACAGTATACGTCTGGAGAGGCCCTGCTGCTAGGTAACATGTAGTATTCTCCATTTCATATAACTTCAATAAATTTTGACAGTTCTCAAAATGTAGCGTAGACACAATATATCCCTCCACCATAGCTGTTCTGTCAATGAGGAAAACCATGTTTGTAAACAAACTCTATGAATCTGATGGCATGCACTGAAAGATTGACAACTTCAGTCCACTACTAAAGCTACTATAATATACGGTTGCCATTCCCGCCGGTTTTATTTTTGTTATGACCAAGTAATATATTTAAACTTCAAAACATAAAAACGTTTATCGCTCGTGTCGCGCTTCATGGTGGTCAAGGAAAATGGAAGACTAAAGCACACAAACAACCTTTTACAAAGCGGCAGACACATGTTTATATATAATTTCACTGAGAAGATGGTTATAAAAAGGCACCTACAATGAACTACATTTAATAAAATAAGTAAACACAAAAATTATTAACTGCATATACAAAACTAGCAACCGGCCCGGCTTCGCCCGGTAACGATTAAGTTTTTACAGCGATACTTTGAAAGACAAAAATGGTTAATGTGGGTTATCCTTAAAAGATAAACATATGCTATCATGGACTTTTCTGTAGACCTTTTTGAGAGCTACAATTCTGTAGTACATTAATTTGATGTATCTCTTATGGTTTAGTCAGCCAGATGTTGTAATTATCATTAAAGTTCTAAATTATAATTTCAATTGCTGAGTAATATTTTTCTTCATAATCATCACAAGGATCACCAACATAACATACATCTTGCAAAAAACCATCAGCTGATACAATACTTTGCAAATGAGGGTGTTTACCATTTACATGCTATGTAGGTTGGTTACAATGTCTGTAAAAATTACTGAAGTTATATGAAACACAGTATACCAGCTGAAGCCAGGGGGCACAGCTTATTCCCTGACTGGAATAGGAGCCTGCGAGAGGAAAATGATACTATAAGTGCGCAATAAACCAGTGAACTTATCATGCTGTTTCTTAGAAACCACTAATTCAAATAGTTTTATATTTTCAGGTTTGGCACACAGAGCCTTCCTTGCCATCATTGACTGGTTATTTGTTTACAAATAAAGAAAACAAATTGACATAAAATTATTTACTAAATTTTTACGCAAAATTCCCTAAAAGTTATAGTGAAAAAAGTAAAATGGATTTTATTTTTGTTGAAGAGATAGATGCGGGATGAAAGTGTACAAATTAAAGACAAAGGAAAGGCATTTTACATGAAGTTTGCAGAATTGTTGAGAGCAGCTTGGTTATCACACATCAGACCTCACAACTGGTTTTCACCAAATTATCAAGGACATTGGTTCCCTTCTGTTACTTTTTCGATCTTCTAAGTTCNTCAGTAGGAAATTGTACCTTTAGAGAACAGTGTGAATCACCTTCCCCCAAAACCACAGCTCGGGGTGATATCAGTTATAGTGAAAAAAGTAAAATGGATTTTATTTTTGTTGAAGAGATAGATGCGGGATGAAAGTGTACAAATTAAAGACAAAGGAAAGGCATTTTACATGAAGTTTGCAGAATTGTTGAGAGCAGCTTGGTTATCACACATAAGACCTCACAACTGGTTTTCACCAAATTATCAAGGACATTGGTTCCCTTCTGTTACTTTTTCGATCTTCTAAGTTCNAGACCTCACAACTGGTTTTCACCAAATTATCAAGGACATTGGTTCCCTTCTGTTACTTTTTCGATCTTCTAAGTTCCGAAACTGGCTTCACCCTCTCCCTGACTAGGGCCTCTCCACATGTTTAGTATACACAACTTCATCTGTTAGCTTTGCGTTTTATTTGATGAAAAAGATGGTTTCATTGACACAAATCCAAGTGCATGTGAATAAACACAAAATGTCCAGAATCAAAAAAAATATACCATAAGCTTACTTTTATTAAACATGATTATTATTTTTGATATGAAAATATTAAATTGGAATAGAAAAATTAAATTCCATAGGAAATTGAGTGCCCAACTACAATTTTTTGCATACACACACACAAAATGCATGTTATATGAAATATTTACACTGACGGAAACTATTTAAAATAAACAGTAACACTAATGGAAAGTATTTTAATGGTGCTTCAATCTGAAGTTTTGTACAGATAATGTGATGTTTTATAACACATGCAAAAGAAGGGCATAAAACTTTCTTTGTCTTTTTTTTTTAAACCTTGCATTAAGAATGTGCAAATTTGTAGGCCTATGATTTACCAAATATGTATGATAATCTCTGTACCGACTTAAATTAGTACATAATAAAAAATTACTTTGATAAAAGTCCTTTACTTTTTCACCAGTATTTTGGCAACCTGGCCAACAACCTATCGAATACGAGACACTACGAAAGAAAAAGTGGTACATTCAAAACACATCACACACTCATATAGAGGCAAGTAATTTGTTTCTACTGTTCAAAGGAAAAATAAATCTTTCCATTTACAGATGCAAATTCACTTATTCCTTAATAACAACCAAAAAGAAATACAGAGAGTTTTTCTAACTGGCCACTGAGGTAAATATCGGTATTGTCTGTCTGGAAAAGTATTTTTTTTCTGGCACCCCACATACACTTTCTCTTTCCAATCTGTCATTGTTACAGACTGAAAATTTTATGATCTGGTGGCAGCATTTTTGTGTTACTTTCCATTGCTTATGCTATATCACTGAATTCCTCATTGCTAGTACTTTCAGATGCTGTTGAAATAAATGTATGTTTCCAGGGGAAAAATCANCTATATCACTGAATTCCTCATTGCTAGTACTTTCAGATGCTGTTGAAATAAATGTATGTTTCCAGGGGAAAAATCATGTAGGAGTTTAATCATTTCTGTCCATACACGTCTTACGAATAGTTACATTGTGGGAAATTATTTGCCCCATACGTAATTTCATTTAGCAAACACTGTATTTCGTGAACTGCAACCGTTCTGGTAATTTTGGGTGTGTCCACCTTAGGCGGACCATCCTGTGTACAGCCAGCACACAAAGTAAAGTTGGAACTAATTTAACAGTTTCGATAATATACCATACTAAACTAAAATAGCTATACAACCACCATTTTGAGAATAAGAGTCTGACATACTTAAAACATGCCATTTACATCTTGTGCCACAATACTATTTGTTTGCCAAATCTGATAGGAATTTATCAATTGCATGATTACTGTAATATTATTCTTTCAGGACATAAAATTGGGTCGAAATTGGTTGATCGGTATGGTAAATATACCAAATAAGCTCCAAATATTTGTATGGATGCCATTTTGAAAATAAGTGACTAATAAATTTAAATTGCACAAGTTTACATGACCAACCATAGTAGTACTTACTTGCCTAATTTAGTGAGAATTAGTTNTAATAAATTTAAATTGCACAAGTTTACATGACCAACCATAGTAGTACTTACTTGCCTAATTTAGTGAGAATTAGTTGAGTAATTTTTGAGATTAAAGTAAAAGTTTGAATTTTTTTGTGCTGCGCTATCTTCCAAAATTGAGGAGCAACAATAGTATACATCTCTAAATCCAATGCTTATGTGATGCATTGTGAACACACAAAATTTGGTTTAAATTGGTTGAATGGTTCCCAAGATAAGACATAAAACCTAAAATTTTTAAATGTAAATTTTGAAAGTAAGCACCCACGGTTGTTGAAAACTACAAAAGTCAGATGTCCTTACTAAGTATAATAAGTTTAGCAAGTTTGGTGAAATTTGGTTCACGTGTTCAAAAGTTTTTAGGGAGGGGGAAACATGCTGATACATGCACACACAGATGTGCACATGCGTGTGTGCACACACTCAGAGAGGAAAGTGATCTCTAAAAACCTTCNCTGATACATGCACACACAGATGTGCACATGCGTGTGTGCACACACTCAGAGAGGAAAGTGATCTCTAAAAACCTTGCTTCCCTTCAGAAAGTACACTAAAAAGTGGTTCCAGGTCAGTAACATGCCTTTCAGGTATTATAGATAAGATTGGCATCCCTATGAAGGGTACATGTAGCATATTTAAAAAATATATATATATATATAAATTTATGCAATTCCCTTAGTGTTGGGAGACTTTTTAGTGAAGCTGCTATAGTTTTCTTGCNATATATATATATATAAATTTATGCAATTCCCTTAGTGTTGGGAGACTTTTTAGTGAAGCTGCTATAGTTTTCTTGCACCTGTTGTACAAAAATAAGGAAATCTAACTTATTCTTTAAATCACATAAATAAAAGTTTTCAATAACATAAGAATTTTTAATTTTATGTATGCCATGGCACATTCTCCGCATTGTTGAAATCTAAATTGTAATTTACTTCTTGTAATTTTTTTCTTTTTAAGTGAAAATAACTTCTCTACTTCCTGTCCATGCAGCACACTGACACTTTTTCTAAACCTGAAATTGTGATAATAGAAACCAAAATCAATTAAAATAGTTCTATTGTAAAATAGAAGCAGATTATTACAGATTATTATCACTAATTAATTTTCTGCATACATCTGATTTTTATTACTCATAGTCACTAGTTTCCAGTTAATGCACTGTCCCTCAAGTTTGTATCAGCTTATCGATGGACTTTGACTAGCATTTCACCGATTTATATCATAATTTCAGGATAAGTGTGTTTAACATTTCCTTTAAATTTTTTTGAAGTAATACTATTTTTGTACAAAATATTTTTTTACATATTGAGCACACATTAAATACAAATAAAGTTAAATAATATTCCCTGTAAAAAATCTTGACAAATAATAATATACAATATAAATATTCATGACAATACATTTGAAACTTTTAAATTAATATATATACTACATATAACTGGGGAACTCTTCACTAATATCAAAGGAATATATATGCCATGGTTTATCACCATAACCCTAAAAGAGGCAATCATTAGGCAGATTTTTTAAATGCAATAAACAGTTAGGACTGAATTAATTGGATTAGTGAGAATAGGCTGCAAAACATTAGTGAACCTCTGTTAACATTTGTTACATTTCCCACACACAAAATTATGAACTTGGATCTGGGAGGCATGCTTGTTAACAGNTGTTACATTTCCCACACACAAAATTATGAACTTGGATCTGGGAGGCATGCTTGTTAACAGGTTGAAAAGGCCTAATGTTCAGATACTTATAGACGAGTTAGGTGATATATGATTTTGCAAGTAAATACACACACCCGTACGTGCAAGCGCGCACACACACACACAGATATACACACATACACATGTGAGATATAGTCAACATTTTATTGTAATAAACTCACAGAATTTTCCTTTCATAAATGTATGTATCAATGTACTAAGTCCGTAATATATACATGTTTTCTTATGACACGGACACGTATCTGCATTGCAGGCACAAAAATATGGATCACTACTTTTGGCAATGCTAAATAAAATGCATGGNGGTTGAAAAGGCCTAATGTTCAGATACTTATAGACGAGTTAGGTGATATATGATTTTGCAAGTAAATACACACACACGTACGTGCAAGCGCGCACACACACACACAGATATACACACATACACATGTGAGATATAGTCAACATTTTATTGTAATAAACTCACAGAATTTTCCTTTCATAAATGTATGTATCAATGTACTAAGTCCGTAATATATACATGTTTTATTACGACACGGACACGTATCTGCATTGCAGGCACAAAAATATGGATCACTACTTTTGGCAATGCTAAATAAAATGAATGGNGACACGGACACGTATCTGCATTGCAGGCACAAAAATATGGATCACTACTTTTGGCAATGCTAAATAAAATGAATGGAAACAGGGATACATATGCAGAGAAATCATAACTCTTAAGCACTTAACTATCCCGTTTATGTTAATCTGCTTTCCCAATTGGCAGAGCCTGAATATTTTTTAAAATCTATTTTATTACAAGCAAGACTTAGGCCGGGATTACGATGACTTCACGTTGCACATAACACGCATCACAGTACACATTCACGTGTACGTAAAACGTGGTATTTTTCGGACGTATATTATAATGCTTCACATAATCACATAACCTTCATATACTAAATAAAAATATAGCTAATAAATTTTGTTGATTTTCAGATTGAAACACAATCAAATCCTTTTATACAGGTGTATTTGTGTTTTAATATTGATGTTGCAAGAACAGGTTTCAAAAGTGTAGGGTTGCCAGATCTCCTGTATTTCCCAGGTTTTCCCTTATTTTAGCCTTGTTTTTGTCAAATCTCCTGTCTCCCGTATTCGTATAAAAATGTCCCATAATTATTTAAAAATATTTTTTTTTAGTTTAATTTGTTTGGAAATTTTAATAGGGGAAGTTGAAAGAAAATTATAGTTACTCTGTCATCTATGGACAGGAATCGCTAATGCTAAGTGTATTTCTGGTTGAAATTGAATTTTATTATGTTGTTTGCTTCAATAACGTGCTTCCAGGATTAGAATATTTTGCTTTTAGTTCTTTATGTGGTACTGCAGGTGCATGTGGGTTAATACTTTCTATTAGATATTCATCATGGAAGGGATGGAGAAGAAGAACAAAGTTCGATACATGTGCATGTATCTCACGAAATGGGAAGAATCATTCATCTGGTTGCGGCCCATGAAAACAAATTAACACAAAGCATATTGCTCTCTTTGTAAAAAAAAGTTTTCAATTGCACATGGAGGAAGCAGTGACTGCTCGCAACATGCTTCAACTGCAAGTAATAAAACATTTATATAATGGAAGCTTCATTACCCTTGGCCTTAGCCTATTGTCGGCTGCCGCAACAAAAGAGTTTAGAGTGTAACTCAAGCTGTCATTAGTTTTTGAAGTCTCCCTTATTTTCACCACTGAAATTTGCCAATCTCTCTTATTTTCAGTTTCAAAATCTGGCAACTGTACAAAAGTGTGATGTTTGTGATATAAACTTTGCAAACAACTACATAATAATAACCTCAAGAACAAAATGTCTGTGGGAGATGTAGAAACGTTTTTCATGTACATGGAATAAATTTAACGTAATAAACTTTAATATGAAATAATTTTACTAAAAATTTCAAACATAATGGTAAACATTCTGTATTTCATGCAAGCACTTTATGATGCTTCACGTCCGTAAGCACATAACCTTTGTTCACTGAATGAAAATGTAGGGGATAAGTTTTGTTGCTTTTCAGATTGAAAACTCTAAAAATTTTTGTTATACATGCATCTTTGTGTTTTAATATTGATCTGGTAAGAACAGGTTTCAAAAGTGTGATGTTCGTGATTTATACAAACTTTGAAAACAACTAGGTCTCGTACCTTTTTGTCAAAATCTCAAAAACAAAATGTCTCTGGGAGCTGTAGACACATTTTTTTGTGTACATGGAATAAATTGTATGTAATAAACTTTTACCTGCAGAGAAAATTAAAATTTTGTGTAATAGAATAAGCCTACTAAAATTTACAAACACAACGGCAAACATTCTGTATTTCATGCATGCATTTTTTACACCTCTGAGAAACGTAATTAGTAAACTGCAGCAATGCAAAGCTCTCTAAATTTTTAAGGATTATAAAATGAATAATGTTAGCCTAACTTCCATTACACTTTCGTCCTCATTCCCAGGAGAAAATTATATATGATGCAGTACATGATTTAAAAACGTGAGAAGACATTACAAAAATAAAAACAATTTCATGAAAAGCAAAAATAACACAACAATGTCTGTATTGTGCTTGGCCAGCGAGATAGTGTGGTGCAGAGTCACGTATCATGTATCACGCTAAAGCTAGACATTGACAAGTTTTTCCATCATGTGAACGTTACGTGAAATGATTGTCTCCTTGGATCACATTAGTCAAGGTGTAGCCGGCTTATATGAACGTGTTGCTCGTTACATGTTACGTGAAGTCATCATAATCCTGCCCTTAAAAGAAGTCTACGCTAATCTTTCAATCTGGAGGTCTGTGATCCAATAAAAAAACGGTGCAAAAACAAGGATCAGCAATTGTGCCGCATGGTGTGGGGTTAAACTGGAGCTGCAGCTTTGAACAAATAGCTTACTCTTGATAATAGACATGATGGTGGAACCAAAGCTACAAACCATTGAACCCGCAAAATTTTCTCCCCTCCATCAATTGGAAATAACTAATTTCATAATTTCATCTGGTAATAGAAATGTGGGTAAAGGTTTTCAAGCTGTACAGCAATTAAAGATAAATGTGATATCAAAGTGAGATAATAAGTCTTCATTGCCTGAGTGATAAAAGCATGTTCTCATACTACTTTAGACAAAGTACACTTGAGACAGCTCTAAGAAAATTTTTATATTTAACTGGAATGTAACTGCCTGTTACAAAAAGAAACACGACTATAATCTACAACAGGAACTTGTCTTGGAAATATTACCATTGCAACAGAAAATGATAAAACCCTATTCAAAATTAATTCAATAACTTCAAGAAATCTACAGATGAAATAATTTAAGTTAGGACTGATTGTTGAAGTTATCAACACCATATGATAAGGTGTGTGTGGCTTCAATATTAAATTTTGTTCCATGAGGTTTTGAGAACTTTTTAGGAAAGAATCTAAAAAAAGATTATATATATATATNTCAATATTAAATTTTGTTCCATGAGGTTTTGAGAACTTTTTAGGAAAGAATCTAAAAAAAGATTATATATATATATGGCACATTAGTAATTTTTAAGCTCATTAGTTTAAAAAAGCCTTGCATAATTTTGTGGTGTGGGNTATATATATATATGGCACATTAGTAATTTTTAAGCTCATTAGTTTAAAAAAGCCTTGCATAATTTTGTGGTGTGGGCAAGTCCTGGTCGATTCCATCTATGAAATATTTGTCGCTTGTTCACGCCCAGGGTTGTGCATGCGGCAGAGAGCCAGAAGAGCTTTGCTTGAAAAGTGCTTTGCCAGGAGATGAGAGGGGAATGGGAGTTGATCTGTGGCAACCTTGCAGACTGGCGACTATGCCAGACAACGCAGCACTGCTATCAGCTGGTGTCGTCATACTTGGCCAGCGCCCTTCACCCACCCTCCCAACCACTACTCTTTGCAGCTCTCTTGCATCCCCACAAAAGAAAGGGCATATAATTATCTAGCCCTAAAACGTGCTCCGACATAGAAGAAGTATGTCACATCTATTTGTTTTGTTGAATTTTATGTCGTAGGCATGTTAGAATGGGCTCCGAGCTACCTGTAATTGTCTGCTTGTGGTCAGATACAAATCATTACCATTTTTTCCTACTGACTACTGCAGTACTGTTTCAAATGATTTCGGAAGATGTAATGTGGTATTGTTTTATAGTATGTAACATTTATTTATTCCTGAAAAAATATGTATTTGCTGGTTCACATGAATGCAGATAACATGTCTTTTAAAATCTGGAAAATAAATAATTTTATTCGTAATGTGACTAAATAAAAATTAAAATTGATGACAATATAATAAATTATCTTATTGTTAATTTTACATGGTTAAAAATTGTATCAAAACATATTATTACATGGTATAGTGATACATGCATTATAAAATGAAATGTAAACTTCAGATGATTCAGACATATTGATGGCCTCATTTGTAGAACATGGTTGGGAAATTTGTTCAGTTCTGTTGTTATACCCGCAAATAAATTAAATTTTAAGTCTTGATGTATTACAAATCAATTCACATGCAGTTTTTTTAAACAATGCAGAGAACAATCACTTTATCATCAAACAAAGAGTTCAAATAAGTGTATGAGTGAATAGATTTGGGTGGCTCGTAACAGTGAAGTCTTGAGAGTCGATGGAGGTGATTGAGGTGGGTATGGAGTGGTGCGGGAATGAAAGAGCGGGGAAACAGGAAATCCCCGAGAAAACCGGCCGACCGGCGGCACCGTCCAGCATGATTCCCACATGTGAAAATCAAGTGACCCAGCCAGGGATTGAACCCAGTTCGTCTTATTGGGAGGCGAGCAAGCTAACAGCTAAGGTACCTTGACCCCTGTTCAAATAAAGATATAATAATAAATTTATCTTATTTTTAGCAAACTTTATGAGTCTGCAAAAATTATAAAACCAGTTTTGTTATTAGAACACATTTTGCCAATTTTCTCTTGATATAAAATAAAGTATTATTAAAATATTTGTTATTACTTTTTTCAGAAATACATTACAAAAAAAAAATTACAATATGTGCATAAGGAGGAAGTTAATACAACATTTATAATACCTAAAGACAGTTCCATTAATATTATTAGCATTTTAAAGTAAATCTTAAATTTTTTATTTGGTGATTTAAATTAATTTAAATGTTACTAACAGCTTTAATAAAATAAAATGACATTTTAAAATAAATTATTATAAAAGTTTAACTAATGCAAGTGTATTTTAGCAGGGTGTCTACAAAATAAACAGTGAAAAATTCCCAGACCAAAGTTATTAATTTCCTGACCTTCCTTCTAGACTTGGCTGTAAAGTTTAATGTGCAAGCGTGTATGCACATGCATGTGTAATTGTGACAGCTATTTAAAAAGACACAAATAGTAAAACCTTTTAATGTAAGATGTTAGTTAAAATGGTGGATTTAATGTAGCAATAGATATTTGGTAAACAGATGTTGGTTAATTTAACTTTTTTCATTATGGTAGAAAAGTAATTGTTTTGTTTTTTTAGGTCAAACATGCCCGTTTCAAGCAAAAATGTGAGTGCATGGGACTATTTTACTGTGGCAGATAATTCCATAAACCAATGACAAGGTGTCTACTGATATCCAAAAATTCATGTCAGTGACTTTTAGTGACCTTTTTCCCATAACTTTTAGTGACCTTTTTTGTGACCAGTCTCAGTACATGTGTGATGTTAAAAAACTGTGTCCATGGAACTTTGTTATCCATAATACAAAGAATAAAAAAAATTTAACTACTATGTCAAAACACAGAGCATTATTCATACTTTTAGGTAACAAATAAAATTTAAATAAGCTTACCTTCAAATGTTCTTAATGTTAATTTTTTCCACAATTTTACGTAACAGGCATACTAATGACACATCCCACAATAATTAAAAACCAAGCAGTTTTGATTCCATTGAAAATAAAATTACATTTATATCAGTATTCTGGTAAATTGCATTTTAACATTAAAACACAACATTATAAAAACTACAAAAATTGTTTCACATTCTGCACAGTTCTCACTAAAACTGTTGAGATTTTTTGATAACATCAGATATTTTGTCATGAAGTAATTTTAGTTTGTCGTTCTGTTGCTCAAACATTCTTTTTTTTTTTTAGCATCCTGCAATTCTCCGATCTCTTCATAAACTCTTTTCTTTGTTTTTTCAACTTTACCCTTTTCATTTGTAATTTTGGCACATGCTTCCTTTCATCTTGCAGACAAATTTCTGACTAGAATTATACTTTTTGAAATGACAACATCAGAAACAGTTCCTACAGAAGACACTGCTTCATAATCAGACCTGTGTGATACAAGGGAGTCTTCTGTCATATGCTCCACCAAACCTTCTTTATTTATTGAAAAGTCTCTCTCAACAACTGCACTGCCATGGAAGATTACCAATATTTTTTGAAAGAAAGTAAAGTGGTTTCTCGAAAATTTGTTTTTCAGTGGACTAACAAAAAACTAAGCATATAGGAAAACAATGAATGCGGACTTGAATTTTAGACCTGAAAAATATTGTACATAACATAAAAATGCATGTTTGTTTAAACCAGCAGTCTATATGTCATTAAAAACAACTTATTCAAGTAAATTTATGATTAAATCATCACTTTAAATTATAAAGAACTCATTCAAATCAATTTATGAATAAATATTCACTTTGAATTAAAAACTTTAGTTCTTGATATTGAGTAAAATTTAATTTTTATTAATTTTAATTTTTTTGTTCAGTGTTCTTTCTTTCCCTTGGTTTAAATTGCTACAATTAATCTATTTGTGACAATTTTTGCCAACCATTACATGCTGAGCCGTTTTCAAACCCTTATGATACTAACCAAACCCGCAACTGATTGTTTCCTATAATAAGAACGCCCGTTAAAATACTGCCACATCTATAACATTATTCCTAATTCCATTTACAACACCCATATAAAAGATTGTTTGATGCTTGATGCAGTGTCAGAGATTGCATGATTTGTTCTCATTGTCATCAACGTATGAGTGCAGTAAAAATGTAAGAATAATAATAGTAAGTAGTCAACAGAACACAAAGGAATTCTCCATGGTGTAAGCAATACTATCAATAGCATCAGTTGTCAACTGTATTTGCATTGTTTTGCATACATATAGTGTTAAAAAATGATTGATGTGCACAATCTTTGGCGAATGTACCATCCGTTTTGAACGCACGTTACGGGAAAACAAACTATCGGTGATCGTTGAATGCGGTCAGCAATTAGCATATTTTATATGGGAATTTTGATGTGACCAAAATTAATAAACTGAAAATATGGTGAAACATAACAGGAACAAATACTCAAAATTCCACTGTAAGTAGTGCTTTTTTCTCTAATGTTAAATCAGAAATAAGATTCATAAAAAAACTGTCAAGTTTATGTTGCTTCAGGTAAAACTGCTTGGTAGCATCAACAACAGGATTCTAATAAAACTTAAAATAATCCCTCTTTACACAGTTGGCAACTGATAGTGTCATTCGCTATTTGTCACACACACCTCAAGGGCTACAGTGATTCAGGAGCTTCCTAACATTTCATTTATTATTTCAGGATTTATACACAAATCACCTATCTTGAATGACAAAGGACATTTTGATAACAAGATTTGAAAATAAATGTTGCAAATGGTATTTCCATTCATTTCAAAATGTCATTACTAAACTTCTTTTATACCTTTACTGCAAACAGCTTTGGCATCAAATCGAATATCAATATTCTGAAGTGTCATCTTCACTAACATTTACACTCGCTAACTGGGAGCCAGATTTTATACTGTCAACTACAGATTTCTTTACAAAGCAAGATGATATACCATGCAAAAGGGAGAAAACATCCTGGTATAAAAAAGATAGCAAAGTTGCTTTTGAAAAATTCAATCAAAAATGGTTCTAGCTGCAATGATATTAACAGTAAATATTCAATTTTGGCTAGCAACAACTTGTCAATTTTCTCGGGTGTGATAACATTTCAATGGTTTTGAATTCTCCACCCATCTTACCTGACAGAATTTCAATGCAAATACTGTGGATCCTGTTGATGGGAAATCTTTGAAGTGGTAGAAAAGTGAACAAACAAAGCCATGAATATTCCTTTCTGTTTTACTGAGCTGTTATGTATGCTCCTTGGACAGTGTGTAACAAAAATGTTGCAATATCAAAAAATTCCCTGCCCATCACATCATTCACCTTTCAAAATTTTTTAATGTCCTGCAAAAATTTTAAGTTAACATTTGACTCATCAACAGAAATTTGTACAATATTACTCAAAGGTATTCTCAAATTAATCAGGGCACTCATGAACTTGTCAACCAAGTCTTTTGCAGTAGTTTGTTCTAAGAAGGCTGGAGTCAAGTATTTAGTCGAGACTGTGTTCTCGACTCACTACGCCAAAACTTACAACTAATTCCATTTGGCCCTTCTGTGATACTTTGTTTAGACTCTTGTCAAAGGAGATAAAGAATTCACACAATTTGACTTGATCAGCAAGGCTGCATTGAAAAAAGCACCCAGACCATATGTCACTACATAGATAGCTTGTCTTTTTTGCATTTGGAATTTCTGAGCTATCATACAGTCAGTGTACGTTAGTGGGAACAAATCACTAATTGCACTTCCCCTCATAGAAGAAGAATGACTCATTACCTTATGCAAGGCCCAAATTATTTCTGCTTTCGTGACTTCGTCTCTCAGAAGAAACTGATTGAAGTCCTTACTTCCCCATGGCCCTACAGATGAGGAGGATGAATGCTCAAGTACCTCAAATGCTGAAGCAATTTCAGAACTTGTGACTGCCCTGTCAACCAAAGGGCAATTGTTTCTGGTACACAACAATTTTGGTCTGGCAAGTATGTTCCAACCTCCAAAGACGAACCACTTTGACATACTGACATATCTCCTTTGCTTGAACATGGAAGATTAATTACAGTCCGTTTCTGACAGAAAAGTTCCGACAGTAATTTTTTGTGACGTTTACTACTTTTATGGGCTTTTACATTGTAAACACCACCATGTGCAACATCAAATTCCGTACAACATACCAAGCAAAAAACACTAAGCTTGTCTTTCACATGGTGTAACAACAACTTCCGCTGTTCTGTGCATGGTAAAATATATAAATTTTCTTGGAACCTACACTTCCCTGGCATTATCCGTAGCTATTGTATTTAACACGCTCCGTTGGCATATTTACTAGGAAACATCTATCTTATTTCACACCACAGAATCTGACGAAAATGTAACAAATGTTTACAAGTGCATATTATAATGTATCAAATATACTGCCTAAACAATGTATTATTTTAACATTCAGTACTTTTTATCATTTCAGCGTGCAAAACATGAACAAGTACTTTCAACTTGATACTGGAATGACCGCTCAAATCAATATCTTGAAAGCCTTTTTACTAGTGCCATCTGCCGGGTGAATTCTGAATTTTTTTATCCCTATTTAGCATTGCTACCTGCCACATCCAAAACAGTATTGCTCCATGTGTAATTTACACTTTCGTAGTATTTTTTCCTTTAAAAATAAATGCCACACTCTACAATAGAATGGCTATCACTAAATCTTTGAAATTTAACAGTTCTTGTTTGTATTTTGTAAACGTTGTAAGTAGCATTATGTGCAGCACATTTGCTACCCGATTAGCATGCACAATCACGTTTCTTTCCACACAATTTGGAAAATATGTTGTACATTTTGAAATTATTATTATTATTTTCTGCACAGAAAACTAGCATGTCCATAAAGCAGTGATTCCAAAATTCGTGACTTTGTAAACTGCATTGATTTGTTTTAGTGACTTTATGAGACTTGGAACTTTAGTGATTTTCATGACCGGTAGACATTCTGGATGATATTTTTTGGGGCACGAAAAATTTCAGTGGTGGAGTATCCCAAACCACTACAAACAGCCTCCCACACTTCCACAGAGTTAAAAAATTAATTAATTAATTAATTCGAAAAACTTGGGAAGTATGGGTACCCATTCCAGGATCAAGAATCGAAACAAGAATATTAGAAATGAATTGCGAATCAGTATCGATAAACATATGTAAACTCCCCATCACATTAATCTTTTCTAATTAAATAGTCAAACCATGATACACAAGTGCTGTCATTATATTTTTTTGGTAAAGAAATTTAACGATTCTTAACACAAGAGATTTTCCCTTACTTAAAATCTCTCTACTTTTCCATAATAAGATAATTCTCTAACTTTTCCCTGTTTTCCTGATTTTTAGACATCCTGTTTATTCAATGCTGCCTTTGTGAAGTAAATACCCATATCTGATTACATGAAATTCATTTGTCATTCATTATTTCAACGAAGTCTTTCACGAAATGTCAAAACTGCTGTCCATTCGCTAATGTTACACAAATGTACAAATATTTTATTATTTGTTTAAAATTTGCTGTTACTAATTGCATTTGACACACACGTACAAAATATTTAAAGCAGAAAAATATCAAAAATATACGTAAAGTATAAATTATAACACAAGTGAAATGATGCTGTTTACTTGCACACATCGTTCAGCCAGCACACAGCAGTTTTATAAAAAGGCGCAAAGATGCAACGGAGCCTTGTGGACAACCATGTAGTTGAGAAAGATAACTTGTGTAGCACCAGCTCCCTGACCGCCGCCCCATTGTTCCGACTGTTGCTATACAGAATTGGCCAAGGCGCCCGTACCACGGCGGACTGCATACATGCCTCACTTTATCCATGCACTACATAGGAATGACTATTTCGAAGAGTTATAAACCAAATATATTTGTGAACTAAGATTTGGTTTGTGAAGAAAGATCATGTGATAACACTAAATCTATTGATATGACACATTATTATGCAGAGGAAGGTTCAGAGTAACTATTCATAGCTATGGAAGAAAAGTGTAGTGCTATATTGAGAAGAGTACTGGAAAAACTTTGCCATAGTATTTCTACTTATATAACATAGACAGTACAAATATCAGGTATGAAATAAACAATTAAGTTTGCTCTTTTTTCCTGTAAGTGTGTAAACATATTAGATAGGCTAACATGTTTGGTACCTTTTTTTTTCACCCTCCACAACTTTTGTAAAAAAATTTTTTCCATACCTTTTACAGCCAGTGAAATATTGTCAAAAAAACCTATAATCTGCAGACATTTTCCAAGATTGTTGCCATACCACAACTTTTGTAGGTGTTGATTTTTGATATGTTGTTAATAGGGTCCAGTACTGCAATTCCACAGTTTCTGCTTCTTGGGAATTTTTTTAAGTTAAAGACATTTTTTCCCTTAAAATGATCATACTAGGATGGACTGGTATCCTGTTGAATTATATATTAACAGATTTGAATCTACGTTGGGATGCAGATATTTATTAAAAAGATCATCCTCATCGCAACCTTAAAATTTAGTCTAGAGCAACTCTGCAAGGCAATAAAGAATGAAATTTTAATCATTTGTATTAAAAACTTTTAGAGGTGAAATATCCCAAATATCCTTTCCCTGCCAATTCCCTGCAACCTTTTTAAAATGTAGTCCATAGTTTCTTAGAGAAAAGTCTTAAACTTTTAACCCCCCCTCCCCTCTCTCTTCCATTGCTAAATTAAAACTTCTGGTACCATGATACACACTCCATAATATGAATGTCTTCTCAAAGACCCTAATGATGCTTCATTACATTTTCCAAATTCATCATGATTTAGTTTAGGGGTATTTTTCATGAAACTGGCCAAAATATGTGTTAATTTATTCAAACATTATACAAAATACTTGAATTTTTTTTTGTAGAAAGTGTAGCACTGGTTAGCTTTCATTTTAGTATCAAAAGGCAATAATGTTTACAATTTATTTTAATATTTTTGTACTTTACTTGAAAGTTGATAATAATCATGTCAGATAATGGTTGCCACCGCTAAATAGCTAGTATCTTGCTCAGTTTTAAATGAGTATTACAGTAGAGATTTTGAGTTTAATTTTTGTTTTGCATTATAGGGACTTCAAGAAATCAAAATAAATAATTGCTTCAATAAAACTCTTCCTGTGACCATTACTAAAAGGTGCAACAACGTTGTGGTGCCAAGTTTTTGTCATTTTGGTACCACAGTACATTAGGTTCTGCCATGTTATAACAGATTAAGCTTAAGTCATTATAATTACACTTCCAAAAAGAACTGTGATAGTTCCAGAATGTATTTTAAGTTACACACGCTTGTGTTACATTAGTTATTTACAGAAACTAACTATTTAGTGTCCATTGTGTATTTTTTTCACATTCCAGTAACTTTTTTTATTTATATGGTGTTTTTAAGTTTTCCTTAACAGTGAAAAGGCTTAAGCAAGGGAAAACTTTAATGAGATGGGAAGGAATCGGCCAAGGCCTGTATTACGTGCCATCCCAGCATTCACTTGACGTTATTTAGGAAAAACCTGGAAGAACGAAATCAGGATGACCAGACCGAAAATTGAAGCAAATGCAAGACGAGTAGTTTACCACTGTGCTACCTCGCTTGGTAATGCCAACAGTACCAAAATTAAAAATGCATTCATGTTATTCAGTACATATTTTATATTTCTTTAAATGAAAGGTTTCAGATAATGTACAAAAAGTCCCTTGAATATTTTCTTATAAATTGCAATAACATCAGAGGCACAAATTTTCTCATTCCGGTAATTCTAATTTTGGTAATGATAATGCTATAATGTTACCAAAATAAGAATGCAATTAAATGTGAATAGTAAAGTGATACTTTTCGCTAAAAGCTACTGTACTTGCCCACAGTACTTAATCCGCTAGTAGTAGTTAGTCCACACTTGGTGTGTCACATTCATGACTCAGATGTTTAAAGTACAGGCGACCCACCACATTTTCTGTAGGTGGTTCAGATATGGTGCATATAAGCACACCATATTTCTTAGAATCTCACAAATGAGAGGATGTTTAATTATTATGTGCAGTTTCTTTAGTTAGGCACCCAGAAGTTTTAAACCTTAAATTAATTAGTGAAAATAGTTTTGTTTTACTTAGTACACTCTTAAATGCAAGTTGGTGAAACTAAGTTGTTGTTATGAAAACAGTAGGTCTTGGATCATAAAATACATAAGAGAGTTAGTAATGTAATATGTAAATACCAATAGGTGCCCTGGTCCACCTTTTAAGAGATTGAAGTATATTTCATTCTAAGATCAATATGCATTAACCTGCCCTTAGAGAGCCGTAATTAAGCGGAATCTTATAGTCGCTTCTATTAAGTAAATTTAATCAACTCAATTCCATGAGCTATACTTCTTCCGTGGTTTTACAAACTTAAAAGGTTTATCGAAAGAAGATGAAGAAATAGTTGCACTGGGGAGTGAAATTCATATTTCCTTGTGACATCGGTATGTCTATATCATCAGTGATATTTTTTTACAGAAGTTTGAGACTTATCAAGTTAAATGTTGTGATCCATTTTCTTTACATAAAAAACCTGTGAGTAGTTGGTTAAGGACCATATCATTAAACACGTGCAAAGCTCTTAAGCTCTATGGAGGTCAGTTTGAAAACCAGAAATAAATTTTGTGCTAATTGCAATAAAAAGGTTCTCTAAAAATAGCAGTGGATACCACAAATTGTACAACGTGTGAAAGCAGTACAAGTGACTCTGATATCCCTCAAACATTTGACCATATTGAAGACGCCAATGTAAGCCTGGGCAGCTTGATTGTTCACCATTAAAAATGCATGCCATGTGCTCCCATCACAATCCTCAGTATAGGAAAGGAAGTTAATAGAGGCGAGGCAAAACAAAAGCTGACTTGTAAAGTAGCTCAAGCACTACAGGGACCAGTTTCCCATCTTGAGTCTGGTGGTGGCATCTGTGAGGAGGAGAACTCTGCCTTCAAGGCCATAAAGCAGAAAGCTAAGAGTTTGACAACCTGATAGACAAGATAAATGAAATGTTACCTAGTGCAAACAGGCAAAAGAAGATGCAGTTGTTGACTAATTTCTCTTTATGGCGGAAGGAGGAAATAAGGAATGTATTCAAATGTTTCTTACTACATAGTTCATCAGTCACGTAAACTACTGAGAGAGAAGGGAATACTGGCAATATCTGCTCTTCAATATGGGAAACTGCTTTCTGAGAGCCTTATCCAGCGTGCAAAACAGTTTTACCAACAGATTAAAATTCAAGACAGCTATAAGGAATGAAGGACAAAGTAAGCTTAGGCAATAAACAATATATACCAAAATTATTATTATTGTGCAATTTGAATGAACTGGGCTTTTTATTCAAAAAAGAGCATCCAGATGAAAGAATACTATTTTCCTCGTTCTCTTAGACCAAAATGGTGTGTAATTGCAAGAGCATTTTGAAGGCACATGATTTGTGTATGCACAATACATCAAAATGTTCACCTAATAATCAGTGCCTTAAACCTGGATAAAGGACTGTATCTTGAACTTATTGATACTCTTGTTTGTGATAAGAGTAATTTCTTACATATGTTGAGAAAATGTGAAAAGTGTTCTACTGCCACAAATTTTAAACACAGGATTATATCTCTTTTTCCAGATTATGATCAGAATATTTACATTCAGTATAGACAATGGGTGTATGTCGACAGAACTGAACAAAAGCTCTTCTCAAAAACACTTGATTTCCTTTATCATCTTTCCAGGAAAATGGAGAAATTAATTCCTCATTCTTATTTCCCAAATTGAGTCAGCATTTTTGAAGCAAAGGAAATGCAACATTTATGATAACAAAGCAGTAACTATAATAGATTTCAATGAGAATTTTTCTTTTGTAATACAAGAATAAGTATAAAGCTAACTTTGGATAACTGCTGTATGTATTATACATCCTTATATCATATAAAGTGGAATTTGGCTAATTTGAACCTTTGTAATTTGAAATAGTGGATAGTGTTAACCCAAAATTCAGACGAGATGCTTGGAGAAGGTATTCAACAAGTTGCTCTTCTTCATCAGTAAAAACCTGTGCCCTTTTTAATCCAGGCAAGCACTCTTCTCTCCTCCTAATCCACCTTTTGAGCAATTCAATTTTTCACAGTAAATTATCTGAAATATTTGTTTATTTTCATCTGTTTTAACCAGTATAACTTATTCAGATGGTTTAAGCAATGCATTACCATTTGAGTACTGTCAGCAAGAGAGAACAGGGGTCATTGGCTGCACAGGTGTTGGTGATCATTGGGCAACAATGCTTCATTCTCATATGGCAAGTTGGGTGACCAGATATACCCAAAGTGTGTCTCAGCATTTGATTACAAAGTAACAGAATCATGATAAGAATGTTTGGTATCACCTACAATTAGGAAATACATCACTTTCAGCATTTCTAAGTTTAATAACATGACTTAAAATACCAAATAATACAAAATATAGTCTACAAAGCCTGCCTACCTCGTAATGTGTCTTATCGGATGTTAAATTTTTTCAACTAATACATTGTTAACTAGTCATGCTTGCATTGACAATTAAATTAATTGCATATCACCCAGTATGTGAGTGTGCTAAGCCAAATCAATACAAGTGGAAGAAACTGTTAAGATGCAGTAAGTGTGTGTGCCACGTTTGACTGTGTGCTGGGGTGAAACCTGAGACAGACACCTCAAAACTGTAAAGATATGCTAAACTTGCACCTGATGCCACCTGGACTTCAGGCTGTTCCAACTATTAAGCTGTGAGGGGGTTTGTGGTTGTTCCATTTAGGTTTTGTCGTCAGTATAGAAGTTTTGCCTGTTAACCGCTAAGGGCTCTTAAAGTCGGTGGCTATCGCTTGGGAGGAGATTGGACGGTATTTAAGGCATATTTCAGGTTTCAGCAATTTATTACTGAGAACTCACTGCTTTGCCGTAGGTGCTGGAGCTTCCCGACATGATGCTACACACCTTGGCCATGTGGGTTAGTGGTATGTTGGGCACTCCCTATTTTCTTTGCTGCAAATAGGTTTTAAACTGATGGATAATTTTTTACTGTTGGTTTTCGTAATTGAGCAAGTAACATTTTGAAACATAATTTTGAAAGTGATACTGGTGTATTACCAACAGTATTCCTTCCCCTTCATCCTGATTTTATTTAGTGTTTGTTTAATGTCCTTTCCCAGTGGTGCCTTTAATGCGGCAAGTTCGCTATAGTTTCCTCCCACTTTTAACACTTGTTTTTGCCTATTGCCGCATACCGGTGGTTGTTCCTGGCCCATCTGTATGAATATGATGAAGTTCAGTAAAACAGTATTAAAGTAATAAGAAAGTAAATTTCGTTTTAATCAGATTTTCCGATCTTGTATGTTTTCACATCGTGAGATTTCCCTAAAGTTTCCAGACACCCACCTGAAAATCAAGTACAAATTTGGGCCGTCCTCCATTGGGAAAACTGGCAGTCAATATGGTGTTGGCCCACCCTTAGCACTGATGACAGCCTGCACTTTCACAAGTACTTTCAATCAGTTGGCAGACGGTTTCCTGGGGGAATGGCAGCCCATTCCTCGTGGAACGCCAAAATGAGAAGAGGTATCGGATGTGGGTCGGTATGGTCTAGCATGAAGTTGGCATCCAAAACATCCCAGAGATGTTCTATTGGATTCAAATCAAGTGTCTGCACAGGCTAGTCCATTAGTAGGATGTTGATGTCATCAAACCACTCAATCACATGCCCTGTAGTATGGACGAGGGCTCGGTCATGTTGAAAGACACAATGGTTATCCGCAACTACTTTTCAACGGTAGGCAATATGAAAGCAGTTAAAATGTAAACTTAAACTTGTGCCTTGACAATGCCACATAAAGCAACAAGGAGGCCAGGCCTCCTACAGGATAAACATGACCACACTGTAACCCCACAACCCCAAATTTCAGTCGGCACTATACAGGCAGGTAGATGTTATCCACCAGGCATTCACCACACCCACATCCTAACATCATTGTCACATTGTATACCGTGATTCATCATGCCACACAATGGTTTTACGCTGTTCTATTGTCCAGTTTCGACACTCCATACATCATGCGAGGCAAAATTTAGCATTTTCCTGTGTGATGTGTAGCTCGTGGGCCGCTGCTCTGCCATGGAAACAGTTTCCGCACCTCGCGCCGAACAGTCCTTGTACTTGGGAGTAGATCCTGATGCAGGTTGAAATTCCTGTGCGATGATGGTGATGGATGATTGACGATTACAATGTATGACACTATTATACTCTACAGTCTCAGACAGTCAACATGGGAGGTCGGCCTGCACGCTTTTGGGTTGTACACCCTTCACATTTCCGCAGAATCATAATATCGGAAACAATGGACCTACGAATATTCGGGTGGAAATCACACGCAGACTTGTTACACAAGTAGCACCCAACCATATGACCATGTGGATAAAGTTCGCGAGTTCCTGAGGCCGTCCCATTCTGCGGTCTCACATGTCTTCCAACTACTGTGATTGCTGACTATGTGTTCCACGCGGTACATGGCAATTCTATGTCACCCTCTATGTAAAACACACTTTTCGAGGGGTGTTCGGATACTTTTGATCGCATAGTGTATGCGCGCGCCCACACACACATTTCAATTAAAGTCTGGTTGAACCATGTGTGAATATGTCTCTCAAGAGTCACCATAACAGAGAGTTTAATTAGGACAATTTTTTATTCTGTAAATTTTATATGGTTATATGAATTCAGAGTTAAATTCTGTAAATTATTTGTGATGTAATTACAGATACGTTAATATATGTGTCTTTACCATGTGTTGCAACCTTAAATTAAGCACAAAAGAATCAAGCCCAATGAGCAGCAAAGAGTTGGGCATGCTACACGTACAATCTCCAAGTCTCCCGGTCATATTATTTTACAAATTAGCAGAAAAGTAGCAATAATGCAAGGCATATCTACTGACCATTTGTTCAACTGACTGCTCTAGGTTGAACATTTTCGAAGTCTATATAGGATACAAATAAATAAGTTAATAAAAAAAATTCTGTGGCAATTTTTCTGACTCCATATTAATAAGCTTACATGTACAATACAGTTACAAATTAATGGGTATCAGAAGCAACACACAGCCAACAAGAGAAGCAATTACAGTAAGGTCAACAATATGCTTTCAGAATATTATCACACAAACAAGTTTGTACACACATGCTCGCAGTATAAAAAATTAGTCACCTGTGATCAAAACATACCTAGTAGGATGTATTCAAACTCCACGAGCACAAGTAACAGCTTCAATTCAATTTGGCATGGACTAAACAAGTTTTTGAATGTAGGCAACATAAGTGTCAAGCCACACTTTTAAAGGCTGTTCACGGTAGAGTGAGCACTTTTGAAATCAACCTCTGAAAAAAATCACGACATATAACTACATATACATGCTACAGTACACACTAATAAACAGGCTCCCAATTATTTTTACAGCGAATTAAGTACAAAATAGTTCTACACCTTGATATTGTATTAAGATATCCCTACTGTGATTAAAATTATCTGTCACCTCAACCAAGAGACCCATTTCTGCATATTTAAATCACCCCCACAACAAGAGAGTACAACCTCCAAAGGTCTATGATAAACACAATGCCTAGTGTAATTTCAATATAGGCAGAAATGAGAATTTTCTGACCAGATGACACATCTAGTCATTAGCAGTAACATATCTCGTCTGTCTCCTTCCACTGGTGACTGTGTTAGTCTGGATAAGCAAGAAAACAAAATATAAACTAAAGTTAGTTATAGGCTGAGTATCATGTAACCACGTAAAAGAGATAATATTTTAAAAACTGAAAAGGTTATATGTCTGTATTACACAACAGGTGAACATGTTCATGTGAGACAAATTCAGTTCAGAGTTAATGGAAACAAACCCAAGTTTTCTTAAATGTGTTAATACATGCACCTCACCTGGGTGAGGCCAGGTTTACAAAGGATGGAAGATTTAACAAAATAAAAAAATTACTAAATTAAATTTTCTTAATTTATTGACAATGCTATAAGAATACATTCAGCTATTATTTACAAAATACAAGTATATCTCTTAACACATACTACTTTTACCAGTGAATGAAATTGTTATCCTACACTCAATTATAACTAAAATCTTAATCACTGACCTTGTATTAATCAAAATCTACTTCATCTTCACTCAATTAGAAAGATGTGGGTCATTTTCAAAATAAGTAGCCTTTCAAACTTGAATTTTTAAAAATAAGAATTGTAATTTAAACTTCTGTCCTTTGGGACATGAATAATAAACATACCATACACCCTAAAAAAAAACACTGCAACAGAGCTTATTATGCAATCTAACCAAAATTATTATATTCAAAGACATATAGGTTGTTAGTCCAGGGAGGCGAGGTGGTGGTACAGTGACGACATAAGACGGTACAGCGACAGCATAAGATGTTGGTACAACAACATAAGATGACAGTGTAGGGACATAAGATGATGGTACAGTGACATAAGATGTTACTAGAGGGTGTCTACAGACCCCAGGAAAATTTGTTAGTAACCTTTTAGTGTTAAAGACTGACATCAATGAGTTGTTAAAACACTATACTTAACCCGCAGCAATGAGGTATTACAGTTTTGAAGATATTTAATATTAAAAACCTCTAAAAGTTTGACACACCTAATAACAAAAAAATATAAAACCCCAAAACACTGGTAATAGATTTCTTCTATTTTGTCCCCTAAATTAAGTGAATATAATTTTTCTGAAGCTTTAAATCTGGTTTAGTAGTCTGTATTTTCTCTTACACAATGTTCATTTTTTTCTTGTGCTATTCTAATAGCCTACATTTCGTGATCTGGAGTTATTATATGGCTTAAAGAGCTCTTTTCTTAGCTTCAGCTTTATCTTTCTTCATGCTCTTTTCTCATAATGTTTCTTACCTCCTCACAGAAGACTTTCTCACAGAAACTAGAGTGGAGAGATTTGGGATGTTCTTCACAAAGAGGTCTTAAAAGCAGATGAGGGCGAAGCAAAGTGAACATGGAACAACACCAGAATGCAAGGATGGTGGAAATGGGAGATCCCTGAGAAAATCAGTCAACCAGCAGCATCGTCCAGCACAATCCCTACGAGCTAAAATCCGGAAGCGACCCCACCAGGAATCAAATCCGGTTAGCTTTATGGGAGGAGAGTAGTCTGACCACTACACCACACTAGCCCCTTTCTGATAGGAAGGATCATGTTCTCGTTTATGGCAATATTTTTAACATCTCCTTCAGAATGGGTGCCATAATACCAAAACATCTGTGCAGTAAGTGAGGCTTCCGACACGTTCTCTACTAGACACACTTTATTTACAGAAAAACCTCTCTCAACTGCAGCATTACCCCAAAACATCAATACTTTCTGGAATAAAAATCAAGTCTACATTGTCAATTTTTGCCGAATAAATCAGGCCTACAAAAACAAAACTAAATTTTTGAGCTATCCAGTCTATTTTTTCTGCCTCTTCTTTTGGAAAGCAGCATTTCCACATAAAAAATAAATAATCTAGCTTGACTCATTTGCTACAAATGGTGCCATGTGTCGATTTGACACAAATATTTCCAAAGTGGTAGCAATACATGAGTTTCTTGACATTTAACTTATAATTTCATGAGACCAACTAGATGCTCTTTTTACAACCTTATTCAAAGTGAAAATTTTGTAACAATTTTTTAAGAGATGCTACAGGTAAATTTTGCATACATTTCTGAAAGATAAAGCTTCTCTCTCTTTAAGGTATTATCATGCAGCTTTGGCACAAAAACCTATATCCAAATTGCTCCGATGCTTCAAAACATTTACATTTGTTAGTTGAAAACATGATTTAATGAATTCTACCACAAACTTCTTCAAAAACCGAGTGCAAGTGCCAACCAAAGGGTAGAGAATATCCTGATAAAGCAATGGAAAAAATGGATCATTGGACTGGAATTTTGTGAGAAATGGCTCTAACTGCAAAAAACAGACCAAAGGAACTCCAACTTTGTTTGAAGCAACTTATCCATTAAGGCATCCTCCAATTTTGAAAAATGCTGAGAATCAGGTGGATTATTGTCTACTGAACTTGCATGCTTTACAAAGGATTGGAACATTTCAATGGCTCTTTTGAGAACAGCTATATTTTCGCCCTAGGTGCCTATTCTGGCAGAATTTCAAGTAAAAATTTTCAGAAACAGTTTTCTATCTACATGCAGCTCCTCTAGATGCAAAATCCCTGAACAGATATTACAGTATAGCCGGGAAAGATGTATACTGAAAGCTGGCAACACTACACAATTGGTAACAGCGAAGACACACACAAGTAAAGCGGGAGAGCACAGGTGCTGTAAAAGGTGATTCATGATGGCCTTGAGTATTGGAAAGAAGACCTTTGTCGTTGAACATTATTTCAGGTCATACGGTAAAGATTGTAATGATGGGGCTGAAATGCATGCTGACATTCACCCAAGAATTACATAAACTTCCACCTACAAAGTACGCCATTTTTTTGCTAGTGGCAAAATTCCATCAAATGGGATCAGTGCTGTGTCAGTGACTAAATCAATCTGGGAGATAACGAACAGCCACAGACACTGAGCATGCGGGCTTAGTGCTGGAGAAGATTTTGCTGCGATAATTGAGGAAACATCGGTGACATATTGCCGAAAAACTGGGAATGAAGAGAACATTGTGCAGACGCTTATTCATGAACTGCAAGCTTTTTCACATTGTATGCAGTGGTGTGTCATCAGTTACGGAAAGTGGACAAGAACGAAAGGCATCTATTCTGTACCTGCACACTGACCAATATGTATGAAAATTAACGTTTCCTTCCGAATATCCGGTTTCCAGGTGAATACCCCGTTACATGAGATGATTATGCAAATAAACAAAAACAACACAATTTCTGAGATCTAAACAACCTACTGAGGTGATAACACGACCCTTGCACCTACAAAAGGTTACTACATTGTGTCTCATCTCCGGTAATGGCATAATTGGTCCCTACTTTATTGAAAATGATAAAGGAAACTGACTTACCATTACTCAACATAGGTACAGAAACTTGGTTATTGCAAGGTTCATGCCTGATCTGCAGTGTTTTTTCTGGGCTCGCAATCTGTGTTTTAAAGCACACTGGTTTCAGCAGGACAGAACGACACCACACACCGCTAGGAAATCCTCACCTCTTCTGCAGCATCACTTTAAGCAGCACATTATCTTACAAGAAACAGATTACCTGTTCCCTGTCAACTCATCTGATCTCACCCCACCTGACGTATATCTGGAGAATACTGAAGGAGTCTGTCTTCAGTGATCAAGTGTGTTGTGATACTGATCAGTTTAAAATGAACATCACACACACACAATGCATTCAGTTACACGGAACACAACTGCAGTGAATAACAATTTGCGGAGTAGCTAAGAAAAATGTTTGGAGTTGGGCGGATGATATATCAAGCACGTACAGTAGCCCTCCATTTTCATTATTTTCAATTGCACTTAGACAATTCATGTAACGTAAAAACATAACTTAAACCAGTATACGTATTTCAATATTCTTTTCTCTCCATACTGTTAAAGGAGTGAAGAAACTCATACAAATTCCAAACAACTGCATTGTGCAGTCTTACAAGCACCTTGCACAATCTGCAAAGGACATGTGCCAGTGTGAAACATATTTTGTTCACTTCCATCCAGTTTGGTATTAACCCCATTTTGCAAATCACATCAAATATTTCAAATTTATGCTTGGACCATCCACAAATATTTGTAAAATATGATTTACGGGCAAGCCTAAACTGGATACGGTTGCACTAAAAGTATCCAGTAAATCTCTTGCAGTTAATCATTTAAAAAATGCTGAAGTAAGTTATCTTGTCTCAGTGGCATTGGAACCTTTCATCCTAGTAACGAATGATTAAGTCCATCTGGTCCTTTTGGCTGATTTTGTTTAGATTTTCATCAACTGAAATGATAAAGAATTTTACCATTTTTACATCATCCATCAGCTTATTTCAAAAATAAGGTCCACGGTCATATATAATGACATTTGAAACTAGTCCTCTTGCATACAAAATTTGTTTGCAGTTAAACTGTCAGTAAACATATAGGGAAAATGATCAGAGCTTGCTCCTGGACTGCTATAAGCCATGTGTTAATACTTTGTTCAATGCTGATATAATTTCTACTTTTGTTACATCATCTGCCACGTCAAGAAATGAACACTAAGGCAAAATTTCCAACTTCCCTTAGTCGCACAAAGTAAATTATACCATTTCTCCTGAAAACTGCTCTTCCGAGGCATTGTTAATAAAATATGCATCTCCGTATCAAAATACTGCTGGACAATGGAGTCTACTCATATTTCAAATCACATTTCACAACTAATAGCACATTACAGTATAATAGACTTATCTATGTGTGTGAAAGGAAAACACTGTCACCAGCTGTTAAAGATTTAACCAGTAAAAAAAATATATTTCAGGCAGTAATCTTAGCAAAGACAGATTTTGTTGCGATACTGCAACGAGTACTGATGGTCACAGATAGGCATTCACTGGGTTTTGAATAAAATAATGCACAGATTTCTATCTTAAATTTCAAAATATAAAACTCTAAGTGTGAAATTGAAACCAAAACGTAATTGCATTGCCTCATGGAAACAGGCCCAACTCACTTGCAAACTTATTATTTATTATGACTTAATTCTTAACTTCTAACAGCGCAATTACATTACAATGACTATCTTTACTCTCCAACATGTGAATAATAATTTGTACAACACAATATTATAAAATCAAGGAAGAAACACTGGTGCAATTTTACTGGTACGAGTAACATTCACCTTCTCAAAAATAAATCCAAAGTAATTCCACAAAAACCAATTATGGCAATCTACACAGTACATTAATGTGAAATAACAGTCTCATATAGCACAACAAACCTCAAAACCATCAACTTTATTTCAGTGGTAGACAACACTGATGTATCTATAATAAAAAATTTAATATCAATATGCAATTGAGACATGTACATTCAACAAAATGATACCAGTACAAAAGCTGTAGGCCTACAGAAATTTTTTTTTAAACTGATTTATTTGTAACTTTAATAATTTTGCTACTTATTCAGTACTTTAGTGACAGAGGTAATATTTTTCTTACTTTTTGGTGACTTTCGTAATCTGTAGATATCTTGTAGTACAGTGACCTAGGATGTTAAGCTGTCTTACTGGTTTCTATCTCGGATGAAAAATAGTTTTATATTGATTTGAATTTCCTAGCTTTTCACGTACAGAACTTCAGCACTTGGCAAATCAATGCCATGCTTTGGCAACTCATCAGCTTGTCTCCTAATTGCTCCATCAACACCATATGCAGCAACTCTACTTTCCAGAAATTCCATGTACCTGAGACAAAGCCTTTGTCAAAAATGTTTTTCGAGAAAAAGAAAAAATTTTGTTTCTGCATATCACTGTCTTGCAGGTCCATGCAATACTTAAAAAAAAAAGTCATATAAGAAGTTCAAAACCAGATTTAAATGAGCATATATAGCTCAACGTCCATGCTCAAGAGTTGGAGAAATACTACAGAACGTAAGAGGATCTGATTGCCCCAGAAGATGGATTACTCCAGTGTGAAGACTGGCTTGCTGTTTTGAAGGACTAAAATGAAATTGCTGTACTTGCATGGCGTACCCAAGGTTATAGTTTTCTGAAGTTTTGGTACTGATGGATTATCTTAAACTGGTTTTTAGCAATAATGTTAATTTGACGGTGGATCATTTCACAAAATTATTCTTTAATTATGACTTCCTTTTCCGTCAATGTAGGTTAAACAGTAAACATTTTTGATGTACCATCACTCACATTGAGTTTCTGCCTTTTGTCCCGTTAAGTTGTTTACTAAAGAAGTTTTAACAAAAATTCTATCTTCAGTAGATGGAACGTTCAACTTCGTCTTTTTATTTTTGCATACCTCATACACATTACAAGAACAATCCTAATTAGCATATTTACATGTCACTTCCTTTGGAAGGCGAGTTAGGGTTGAGATGATCTGTAGGACAAATTAATACTTTCTTGCAATAAAATATAACAGTTCTCACATGTTCTACACAAACATGTATCACAATCCTTTTTTTGAATGGTAGCAACAACCCAAAAAGGTTGTAGATAGTAAAACTTGTGTACAAGATTTTCATATTTGGGTTCTCCTTGGTGAACTGTTTTTGAAAACACTTTTTCACTGAAAAGGTTTAATCTTGCTAGCTAGTGCAGTGGTTGTGTCTTTATTCTGTAGTGAAGCACTATAGTCAACTCCCAATTTTCCGGGGTAATGACTGGATAACTGATTTCCGGATTAAAACAATGGAGGCGGGGGAGGGGGGGAATGTTTACTTTAGGCCTACATACTGTACACATAAGTTATGTGAACAAATAATGTAGTCATACAAGAATTCAATTTTTTGACAGCCAGTGTGTGGCAATGTCATAAATGATATTAACATCATCACATACACAAAATTCTGTATCAGCTGATGCGTGAACGACTGTAATTAAATATCACGTTGGCTATTTTGACAGCCTACACAGTCAGCACAACAGACATCGGAGAAATATGCGGGCAGGAAGATCGTAGACAAAATGTCTATTTTAAATTATATTGTTACAAAACAGCTGTTATTAGTGTAACAATTTAAACTTTGTTCTAGAATAATGTGTAGGTATTTAAACAAAATGAAGCACTGTATGGGATAATTCAGCTTCGTTTATGTCTTCATCATAGGCCACAGCTAGTGTTTGCTGCTAACGTCACCATGTGCATGCTTCATATTAATTGAAGAGGTTGGACATCTATAGCAGAGTATTTTTCAAATATTTCTACATTAATTTGACGTAAATTATTTCAAACCAGAGTTGTTTTGAGCCCACATGAGAAGAAAAATTCACTTTTAAAAGGACGTGCTAGATACACTTATACGACACAGCAGCAAAATAGGCCACCCTGCTGCCATCTGTCGGGCCAGTGCACGCAGCTCGTTTTGGAAACCACGCCCCTATGAAATGACACTTTTTCATGTGTAAAGTGCAAATATGCAAACAAATTCTCAGAGTTTTAAATTTTCCGCAAGCTCTATAATCATTTTAACGTAATATTTCCATATGAAGCGATTCTGCTTGCTAATAATTTGGATTCGGCTTGCAATCGCTAAGTATTTCTGAGGCCGACTCGCCATTTTTTTTGTGTTGACTCCCCTCCCACTACAGCAACAAAGCGAAAATAAATGCTATTTATTTATTAAAACCACGCGTGACATGTTGTTTGCGTAGGAGTAATTCTTGCGGCAAATAATATTTATGCTAATGTGATATTTTGTCATTCAGTCATGCTCGGTGCCATGGTTAATTTATAAATAGCCTCTGCATGTATGAACAACCGTCAACTACAACATTTCACCTTTTTGACGAGCAAATGCCAGATTTAACCATAAAATACTTTATTATTATGAATGGAAATGTGCTATTTGACAATTCCCCATAATTCCTAATACATCCAAGTTTCACTCATATTCACTGTTAAAAAAACATGTGTAAATATAGTATCCGAAAACTTTTAATAATGAAATTAATAAGGACAGCATCACTCAACTGCAGCCAGGTAATTAACAGCGTGCGCGTGGGTTATTAATTGCAGCAGCAGCTGGTCAATATTTGACTTTGAACTGGTGGCTGCACAGTTAAGCCACAACCCGATTAAGCCACCCCCGGTAAATCAGGAGTTGACTGTATATACTTTTATCGTACCAAGTCCAACATTTTATACCACTATATAATTTTTCTGGCAATTCCTATAGGCCTCATGCATTCTTCTTTGAGCTTCCTGCTGTTTCTTGCATTTTAATTTTTTTCTTACAGAATCAACACTAATCTTGTTGAAAATAGGTTGAAACACTATATTTTGGGGATCTGGTTTCCACTAAAATGTTTTCTTACAATAGTTCTAAATGAATCTTATACTGGAATATGACCATTTCAATAACCTGGAGTTTCGTTTCTTCAGTTTTTCAATGATTCTCTTGGCTTCTTCCAATTTCGTTAATAGTGATTGTTTCAACTGTAACATGCTGTCTCTTCTCATTTTTCTTCTTCAAGATCTCTGTTACAGACTATAACAGGGAGTTTCACTACTGTTATCTTCAGCTGGCTTCTTGATTGTTTTCACACATTCTTTTCTCGTGATTTGCGCTGCATCAGACACCAAACTTTTCTAATTTTTTTTTCAGATTCCTTTTTATATTGTCTGTAATAACTTTTAACTGCACAAAATTCTTTTCTCATCGCATATCTCGCTCTCCTCTATTTCAGATATTCAGCATGCTTTTCTGGATGGAAATTGATATTTTTTCCATGAATTTGGCCTGCCTTACTTGAGTGGACTTCCCAGTATGTGCACCTAAAAGCCACATGCTCAACATATGTAGCTGATGATGTAGTCAATTATGGTGACTTTTGACACCTTTGTTGAATTTTTTTCATTTGCTTGACAATGAAAAAATGATTGCTGCCTAAAAAGATAACACTGTTGTTTCAAACAACACACACACAAAAAATAACAAAAAGTCATGAGCAAAAAATTGTTTAAAACTGCAGTAATAGATTTATCAGAAACCAGGCAAGTGTTAGAACACAATGAATTAGATTTGGCAATAAAATTCAATTCATTAATTGAAAAAGCAGATACCTTCATACATGAGAATCCGAACTTAATCGCATAATTAAATAGCAAATCTACGCGATTAACAAGAGGACTGGTGACAAAAATTGTGAATAAAGTTTTAGTCCCCCCCAAATAAACAAAAGTAAGCAAACATATGATGATATAAGTAATTATAACAACTAGTATCAAAATGTCAATACAGATTGTCAACCCAGTTATAATAATATACAGTCACTCAGGGTCTCTTATGCTAATTTAAGTATAGATAATAAGGCACAAATCAAAATGTGCAATACACAACCTGTTAAAGTACTAATACAGTCTGTAGAAAAAAAATTCCATTTTTTCACAAGTAGGACAAGACGTTAAGGAATTTTTAAACCATTATCTCATTGGCAAGCTACACCTGGGACGAAAGAGAAAAATGCAGGTGCAAGTTCTATTTAGCAGGGACAGCAAAGAGGCATATGAAAATGCAGTTCAGAACAGAATGGTGGAATACATAATATGAATAGAAATTGCAAACATGTTGCCAAACATCTTCACGCCTATAGACAATTTAAACAAATATAGGCAGCTCCTTTATACAAAAAGCAGAAAATAGGAGAGAGCCGTCAAACCCATATAGAAGATTTGCTCTTTTACAAAAGAAAATATAACTCTAATTTTCCTGAATCAGAATTCATAGCAATAATTTGAAAATCGCTCCTACCGTAAATAGCAGATAAAATAATAGGTTTCCAGAACGACACAGTAGATCATCTACTCGGCAACCTCAAGCGAGTGGAACAAGGTTTAAAATGATATAGCAAAGCCATTGTCATGTGTTCAACTACACAGCGAAATAAGTAAACTAAAAGACGAAATGGCCAAATTAACAGTAAATACATAGAAAATCAAACAACTCAAAATAGCAGACAGCAAAACAATTACAAGCATAATTACGATGCACAAAAGTCAAACAGTCAGTATAGACGCAACTACATGACAGGTAGATGTAATAACTCTAAGGAAAGTCAAAACAACACCAAGACTGTGATAATTATTCAGAGAGAATACACCCCTTTCCCAAATAGAACTTACTAAAAAAAAATCACAAAATTCGAAAAATCAAAAAGAGGTGTGCAAAGTTAGAAAAGATAAATCAGAACAGGGTAAAATCGCTGACCCAAATAAAATGAACGTAACTCTGCAGACACAAGCAGAAATGACACATAGGGAGATTACAAGAGTAAGCAAAAAACTAGATAACTAGGGGGAGAAATGCGTTATCCCCATTGACGCCACAAGTAATAAAGCGTATAAAAAGACATTATTATAGGATGATAAAACAAAGCAAGATATGTCACTTTTTCAGAAAAAGCTAACATGAGTAATGATAGATACAAATCGCACAGTGTCACAAGAAACAAAACGTATGCAGAAATAGTGCCACATTATTCAAGACCAGACGTTAGATGTTTTTCTACAACATAGGGCACAAATAAAAATAACGAAAGTAATAAAGTACTAGATAGAAGAGATATCAAATCTCAAATGCATTTTGGAAGGTGTTATTCCACTGAAAACGCATATTTCTCATTGTCAAATCAAAACAAATATTTTCAGGCAAAGAGTTCTAAACATGATGACAGGACAACAAACGGTCAAGGTAAGCAGGAAAGAGAACAGGCACGCGGAAACGACCTTGTCACGAAAGTGAATCGGCGCGACAAAGTTCAAAGCAGCGGCATTCAGGGAAAAAGAACACCACTGATATTTATAGAACAAGGAAACGAGGCACAACAAACATGCACTCTTTGTTTCTATTCCCCCCCCCCCCNACCAGCAGATTGAATTCCGAACAAATGTAGCAGAACGGTTCAAACAGTTTAAAAATAAATTTGGCCTACAACCTCTATAAGTATTTATCAACACAGAATCCACATCCCATTGTTAGAAGGTAACTCACAACAAGCACATGGAACTGTACAATGACGACACCTCACTGTCACAGACGAAGTTGAGTCAGCAATACTTCCCAAGCATTAGCAGGAAGTTGCAAGGGCATGTCTGCAAGTTGCAAACTGCACGTGCGCCAAAACTACTACACCTAGAGTGCAGATTATAACACATGGGAAAGATTATTATGCCTTATTGGACACAGGATGCAGTTGTAGTTGTATTGCACAAACAGTAGTAACTAATCAACAACTGCAACCTATAATGGAAAGTTTTTACATAAGTAGGTGCCACCGAAGAGATTCAGTCGCCAAGATATAAAACAAATATTAAAATAAGTACATTAGGACATGCATTTTCAAAAGACTTTTTAGTTATACAAAAATTTGAAAATGATATAATATTAGGCATTGACTTCATTAAGTCTTATAATATTACAGGTATACCATTTATTAATTATAATATGTTTATAAACAGTAATGATACAAATAAAATATTACAGGTACCATTACACACATCCGTCGTAGAATGTAAGCAAGTTGTTAGCATACAACATTGTGTTAACAGACTCAATAAAATAGTCAAATACAGAGGAATTAATGACAGGAAAAATAAACAAAATTTAGACGAGTACCAAAAGAGACAACTTTTAAAAGTTATTAATGAATACCAAGATAGATTTGCGAACAATATTCTAGAATCAACAGAAGAAAAGACCTATGAAATAAAATTATAAATGTTAATAGGCAAGCCAATTCATACAAGGCTGTATCGAATCAACCCCAAAATAAGAGAGAAATTAATTGAACAAATCAATGACATTACCACAGTAGGTATTATGAGTAAGCCAATTCTGCGTATGCAGCTCCTCCTAGTTTTGTAATAAGAAAAAAAACTAGGATGAATGAGAGACCTTACAGATTTAAGTCTTCTAAACCAATATTTACATAAAGTACAATATCCACTTTTGAGTGTGTGAGTGAAGATATCTGGGGGGCTCTTGACAGTGAGGTCTTGAGTTGAGAGCCAATGAGGGTGATTGAAGTGAGAATGGAGCAGCGCCGGAATGAGAGGGCGGGGGAAATGGGAGATCCAGAGAAAACCAGCTGCCAGCGGCATCGTCCGGCATGATTCCCACATGCAAAAATCTGGGAGTGACCCAGCAAGGGGTTGAACCTGGTTCGCCTTGGTGGGAGGCGAGCAGGCCAACCGCTCAGCCATTGCGGCCCATGTCCACTTCCAAGAACGGAAGATATTTTAAACACTGTACGAAACTCAAAATACATTACAACATTAGATCTGTTTTTAGGATTTTATACTATTCTGGTTAGAAAACAGGATAGACATAAACTTGCATTTACAACAGACGGAGTAGGACTATCAATACAATGCATGCCTATGGACCCAAGAACGTTGACGCATGACACATGACGCGTCTAGAGAAAGAACAGAGCGACGACTTCACAATCTGCCAGAACGTGCGTCAAACACTCATACCGACGTCACCCGATAGTGCCTTCCAATGATGCACGGGCTAGGTGACTGAGGGAGACGCTCGTCAGCGCGTGAGGCTTGCTTCACCTGATCAACGCACGCTGAAGTTTGACGTAAGTCGGGTCGCCAGTGACGTGGGGAATTCCTCGAGGGGACAGAGATATACTACCGCAGGGAAGTGGAGAAGGGTCAGTCAATCCGGGTGGCTCGGAGGACACGGAGGTCGTGCCAGACCTCACGGGACAGGCGCCGAAGTAAGTCAAGTCAATCGAGAGTCAGTGAAGTCAGCAGACTCGTGAGACGCGGAGGTCGTACCAGACCTGGCGGGACGGACGCCGAAGTGAATCCAGAGGACTCGAGGCACAACTTCGCGAGACAAGAAGTCGAGAAGAACCAGCACACAGCAGCAGCTCAGCTAAGTAACCGCGCCTCCAAATCCAACCACTTTTCCCCGACGTTTAGGAACTAAAACTCCGACCTGTAGGACTCCGACGGGTAAGGGAAGGGAGCGGAACCCAGTACAGTGTACCATTCCAATATATGAGTGACGTAACGATGAAATAAATAACTGTTTAGCTAACCAAATCCAAAGTCAAAGTGTTTTTTGCCGCCTCATTTCACCCCTGAGTATGTGTCAGTTCACTACGCAATAAGGTTGACCCAGCGATCTAGCGCTCCATCATCCTGTAGAACACCTACAGAGTGGAGAGCAGACTGGGATACGTCAACATCACCACAGTTTTTCCAACAATTTATAGATGTTTTACTAGGACCACTTGGATGGAACACTGCCCCAGCATATATTTATGACATATTTATTATAGATCACACTTTCAGGGAACATATTGCAAATATACGCAAAACCTTTAACAGATTGAGGGAATTTAACATAAAAAAAAACTTCAAAAATTTGTTCACTTGCACAACAAAAAATAAATATCTTAGGGCACTATATAACACTCAACGCTATTATTAGGAACCCATAAAAATTTAATTATTTAACAAATGATGCCTCCGGCAAACATTTAGCAGTTAAAAACCTTTTTAGGCATGATATTGTATTTAAGAAGATATATACCAAACTATGCTACAAAATCTGAAACACTTGTTGAACTCACAAAAACCAATACAGAATAATCAGCTCTCAAGACCTCAATGTTAAGAGCTGCCCAAACCTCTTCACTCCACTCTCCAATATAGAATACAAATGGGGAGACTGAACACAAAGCATTTTTAGAACAAAAACACGCAATACAAAATGCACTCATTTTACGCTTTGATGAAAACAAAGAAACCATATTAGCATGTGACGCATTGCAAACAGCAATTGGTGCCGTAGTAATGCTTAAAAAAGTTATCTCTCAGCGAAACCTGATGGTCAACAGAAGAGAGAGAACTAAGCACGATTAAACACTTTTGCAATTAATTCAGACAATACTTACATGGTAGAAAATTCACAATTAAAACTGACCATGCCAGTCTTAGACATTTAAAAAGCAAAACTGAACATAATATTACAATACAATAAATGGCCATCTCCTTAGTAGAATATATTTTGAGGCACAAATAGTATAATGAAATTTAAATACTTAACCAGATGCACTGAGCAGGATTCAAACAGTAGAATTAGCCCAGCTACAAAACATCAAAGTGAATGACACTCTCCATAAAATTAAAACTGAAATGTGAAATATTAATAATATATATAAAGCACTAATTCCAAAAAAGATTAACAAATTGCTGCATATTATGAGAAATATATATAAATAATTATTTTCAAGAATTAAAATTCTTTTTGCAGTAAATTAAATAGCATCAATAAGTCAAAAATATGTAAAGCTATTATAGAATCAGAAATCAATCCACTATATCCACTTACCAAGGCTATTGTTGAATTATTCCAAGTAGCCATAGAAATTATACAGGAAGGATTAAATTGGCTAGCGTAGACCTTCTTCTAAAGTGCCAGATTTTAATAAAAGCAAATGGAACATCATGTTATCTCCCGGTTTGCAATCATGAACAGGAATATATCAAAATCGAAAATGATAAGGAATTATTAATGTGCCCCCTACAACAAAATACAGATAATTTACCCTTTTCAGGCACATACAAGCAAAATACACATATTCAAAAAAAAAATACATTAACGTAACCAAATAAAGCACAGCCCAAGTAGTCAAATTAACCAGACGTTATGGAATAGTGGCGGATAGTGAAATATAATTTAAAATTTGCTCTCCTGTAGGAGAAAAAACACACTTATACCAAAATATTACACTAAAAAAATTATAGCAGCCCACCATGATTCCTTATTGGATGACAGTCATTTTAATGTTTTAAAAACCATTCAAAAAATTAAACAAGCTTACTACTGGGACTATGAATAAAGAGGTAAAGGACTATAACAAAAACTGTCCCATGTGTCAAAAAATTAAACTCCGTAAACAAAAGCATATGGGCCAACTACAGCCAACTGAACCACCTGCACTATTAAAGGCATGAGCATTAGATAATAAAGATCCATTACAAAAGTCTCATAAAGGGAACCGCTATATTCTTGTTATGACAGAATTTTTCTGCAGATTTGTTGTGGCGAAACCTGTTAAAGCGGTAGATGCAGAAACATGTGCGAACTTTAATAAAGAGATCTGAGTTATTCTAAGTCTGGTATATCAAGTGTATTCACATTTTATATCATAAACCTTGCACTACCAAAAAACTGCTTTTCTATATTTCATCAAACAGGATATAGTCATGTGACTCTAATAATAAATCAGACTTATTTTCACCAGTGGATTTTTGTAATCTGATGTCCACGCAGAGCACCAAGATGTAACTGATGCTGTGATGTGCCTTCTGTAATGACTTGGAGCAAAATGACTTATCCCACTCCTGCACTCAGTTATATAGGTATCACCAACAACATGACATCACACAAACCAGTTACAACCAGCTCTGAGTGTGAGCTTGAATTATAGTTAGTCATCATACCAAGAAGACACTACAGAAGAAGATACTGGCCAAGGAAGATTTTCAGGAATATAGGGGAAAGTAACGATGTTGCTAGAGGAGACAAATTTTTGTTAAACAAGTTATTCAGTGTCAAGAAAGTTATGTTTTGGTTTCTTTTTTTGTATAGACTTGATTTATAAGGTATGACTCATAATCCTGGTAGTGGATTATTGGAAATGTGTGAAATACATTCAGCACTTTCATCTTACACATGCAAATATTCCAGAGATGAATATTTTAATTATAACATGAAAGATTAAACCGAGAGAGGAAAAAATTGACTGAGTGTCACTCTTATGAAAAGATACTTTTGTCATAACATTTCTAACATTAAAAGTAAACTATTACATGAACATGATTTACTTAATTTAAAATAAGATGGGCAAGAAAGAAAGGTTTTCCATTCTGAAAGTTAAAAATGTGCCGAGTACATATTTAACAGAAATGTAAATAAGAAAGTAAACATTTATATGTAAAATATAGTGACAACAAAAAAAATTTAAAAGCTATGTATAACAATAGCTAACCAACTTACAGCTTCTAGACCGCAATAAGCACAAGAAGTTACTGATAACTAATGAGCCTACTTTACTCTACATGGGTGTAATAAATTTTTGTAAAATTCTTGAAAGCTTAGATGGTAGGTAAGAGTTGAGTTGACGTCTCGGTGACAGCAATATCATTAGAGATGAAACCATAAGCATGTGAAACAGTACCAAAACAGGTAAGATACCAAGACAATTAAGATATACAAGTAACTTAGCCAGGATTCAGAAAAAAAAAAAAAAAAAANAACTATTACATGAACATGATTTACTTAATTTAAAATAAGATGGGCAAGAAAGAAAGGTTTTCCATTCTGAAAGTTAAAAATGTGCCGAGTACATATTTAACAGAAATGTAAATAAGAAAGTAAACATTTATATGTAAAATATAGTGACAACAAAAAAAATTTAAAAGCTATGTATAACAATAGCTAACCAACTTACAGCTTCTAGACAGCAATAAGCACAAGAAGTTACTGATAACTAATGAGCCTACTTTACTCTACATGGGTGTAATAAATTTTTGTAAAATTCTTGAAAGCTTAGATGGTAGGTAAGAGTTGAGTTGACGTCTCGGTGACAGCAATATCATTAGAGATGAAACCATAAGCACGTGAAACAGTACCAAAACAGGTAAGATACCAAGACAATTAAGATATACAAGTAACTTAGCCAGGATTCAGAAAAAAAAAAAAAAAAAANACTGCATCATGGAGATGGGATTCGGAGCATCAACTTAGGATGTAATTAGTCTAATATTCTGAATGAAAGGGTTCACTAACCAGAAATATTTACACTGCCATCATTTTGAAAATAAGTGCCCGAACCAACTAAAAACACACAAGTTTACATCTACCATAATGCTATTTGTGTGAAATATTTGGCGGAAATCGGTTGATTGGTACCAGAGATAAGGCATAAAAAACTTATTTTCTTAATCGATGCTATCTTGCAAAACTGACTAAAAAAATTTCTTTATACTATGCGTCTAATAGATACTCTCAGCATAAAAAGTTTGGTTGAATTTGGTTAAATTGTTATGCCAAACATATCAAAATATTTATATGGGCACCATTTTGAAAATCAGTTGCTGACCCCATATAAAGCAAGTAACTTTGCATGGCCTTCTGTAGGTGTGCATAACTTTGTGAATATTAGTTGATTTATTCCAGAAATACGGCAAAATGTTCATTTAACTCACCTGACACTATTTTGCAAAAAATCTGGCAAAAGAGGATCTCTGTGTGCACAAATGATGCTTCTATTGAATACTGTTTGAATACAAAATTTGGTTCAATTTTGTTGAAATGTTTTATCGATATAACAAATTAATCTTAATTATTTATATATAAACCCCATTAAAACATGCCTGCCACACATAAAACATGTTAATTTACATACCCTACTGTAGCAATACTTGCGTGAAATTTTGGTATGAATCAGTTGATTGATACTCTAGATATGACACAAAATTTTCATTGTTCATGTGAACATCTTCATAAATTGAGGATAAATAATTTATTTATAAGCATGTTCCATGATTTACATATATAAAATACACAAAAATAAATGTAAATCTGTTAAAGTTTCATAGATATAGCACACCAAGCTAAAATGTTTGTATAGGCACCATTCATAAAATAAGACACACTTAAAACATATAAATTAATATGGCCTACTAAAGTACACCTTCGTCACTAAATTTGAAAGAAATCGGTCGATTGCTTCCCAAGATATGGCATAAAAACTTTATTATTTAATGTGGGCTATCTTACAAAATGGTGGAGAAATGAGGCTTTGCATAGATAATTTTTATGGATATAATTTTTACTGTCGGCATACAAAGTTAAGCTGAAATTTGTTTAGTAATTTCGTATATAACAAATTCTGAGCTTAACTGGTTATTTGGCTGCCATTTTGAAAATATAGGTGTCGGTCACCCTCAAAGATTATCGGTTTACCTGGCATGCCATAGTGCTACTTGATTGCTAAATTTAGTAGAAATTGGTTGTTTTTTCAGAGATATCACGTAATTCTAATTTGTCATGTAATACTATTTTACAAAATGGAGGAAAGAGATTTTGTGTGGACAGATTTGATGGTAGTAACATATACAGCCAGCATACAAAGTTTCAATGGATTAATTACATGGTTTTGACGATATAACATTCAAAACTAAAATAGATATGTGGATGCCATTTTGAAAATAAGTGCCTAATGAAGTTCTATTATTACTTACATTTACCTGGCCTATTATAGTAATAGTTACATGCCAAATTTGGCACAAATTGGTTGAGTAGTTTTTGAGATATTACGTAAAAGCCTAATTTATTCATGTGGTGCTATCTTCTGATATGGCAAACCAACAACAATATTCACATCTGAATTCAATTCTTACACCTTTCGCTGCCAGCATACAAAATTTGGTTTTAATCGGTTGAATGATTCCTGATATGACATATCACTCTAAATTTAAGTAAGGTGTCCTTACTTTGTACTATATGTGTACTGAGTTTGGTGAAATTCGGATCCCGCGTTCAAAATATGAAAAGGTTGAGGGGGGGGGGGGGGTGGTGTCATACATGCTGACGCACACAGACAGGAAGTGATATCATATGCATTTCTTTCCTTCAGAAAGCAGACTAGAAATTGACACACATCATTTTTGATTTCACATTTGATGTGCATGTCTTGCTGAAAATTAAACCCAGTGGGGAAGGAAAGCAACCTGTAGCCTAAATCGTTTGGAAATCACCTCATGTTAAAAACTGGATCCTCAAAACACACCATTTCCAATATTCAGTCTCCTGTTAGGTATATGAAGGGGGGAGGGCCGAGTCCTAACTACAGAAGTAGATTGTTCACAGCACCTAGAAAGAACATTATCATTTACTTTTTTGTATAGTGGAGGCAGTGGTGGGTAGCAGTCGAGACTATTTGCCTCCCACCAAGGTGAACCAGGTTCAATTCTCTGTGGAGTTACCTTAATTTTCAAATATGGGAAACATGGTGGAAATTGCCTTCAGCAGTCAGATTTTCTCAGGGTACTCCTGTTTCTCATGCCCTTGCATTCTGCTGCTGTTCCATCTTCACCAGTGCTTAAGACATTGCTGTTTTAAGAACAAACTAAAACATATCAACAGAAATATTTTAGATAGTTTTTAAACATATCAGGTAAGTATTTACCAAAATTCAAAATTTCCAAACTTTTTCGTTGATGTCATAACCCAAGAATTATATGAATGATAATGCTAGCATTATTTATTTTGTGAGCATTAAACTCGNCTGAAAAACTTAATATGCTAGCATTATTTATTTTGTGAGCATTAAACTCGCATACTAACAGCCTTTTTTTTGCCTGCCATTTTGGAAGCTGGCACCTCTTGAAAATTTAAGGATGTATCATATGCTTGGAATAACTCAGCTATTCCCACCAAATTTAGCACAGTATTAAAAGATGGTCTACCTCCTATATTTCTGTAACTCTTGTATTTCAATGGTGCTTATTTTCAAATGGTAGCTCTAAATTATTTAGAGTGATATCCTACAGTATATTACAAATTTTAATCAAAGTAGTAAACTGGCAACATTTACTATGACCATTAAACATACAAACTAATAGCATCCTCATTTGCCATTCATAAAGTTAATGCACCTGAAAATGTGTGTGTGTGTGTGTGCATGTATGTATGTGTATATATATATAGGATGATTCTAAAATCATGGGACAATCATTGAGGGGTGGTAGAGCTCACTAAAACAAACAATTATTGTATAGGAATATATGGGCGGAAGTGACGCGTTGAGGCACAAACACAAAAATAACACATGAAATGCAACACATTGTTTATTTACAACATCGCCGCTAAATGCCTTTTTACAGCAATGTTTATAATAATTGCTTAAAATTGCTACCACCGACAGTAATGCAAGCTTGGTAACGTCGGTGGAGTGACTGGTGAACAGATTCAAATACGCCGGGTATTTCACGCACGCGTGCAGCCGCACAGGATAGTCGAGCGACGAGGTCTTCAATGGAATCAACTGGAGTCTCGTAAATGAGGGCTTTCAAACGCCCCCATAGGAAAAAATCGAGACTCGATAAGTCTGGCGATCGTGGTGGCAATCGGACTGGCCCACCACGCCCAATCCAGCGCACCGCAAAAGTAGCATCCAGGTCATTGCGGACTTCCATACTGAAATGGGCTGGCGCACCATCATGCTGAAACCACATTTCACTGTGAACGCCAATCAGAACGTTTTGCAGCAATTCTGGTAAACCCTCTTCCAGAAATATCCGATAACAGCGGCCATTGAGTCGGGTTGGTAGGAAATATGGGCCTATGAGGTAATCATTCGCAATACCCACCCAAACATTCACAGAGAAGCCTTGTTGGAATGCATGTGAGCATGTGGCGTGTGGATTTTTCGTTGCCCAAACATGAGAATTGCGGGCATTGAAAACGCCTTCATGTGTAAAGGTCGCCTCATCTGTGAATAGCACATGAGCTGGAAAAGCCGGCTGCAACGCACACTGCTGCAAGAACCATTGGCAGAAAGCCACGCGCAGAGGGTAATTGCACGCCTGCAAAGCTTGGACTCTCTGTATGCGGAATGGGTGTAAACGTTCTTTGTGTAAAACTCTCCAAAACAGTTGGTTGACTGACATGTAGACGACATGCTACAGGCCTTGTACTTTTGCCGGGTGTTTCATCCACATGGTCCAAGATGACTTCTTCAAGGTGTGGTTGTAGTACAGTCTTCAATTGACCCCTTCCATCGGTACTGGCGATAAATGAACCATTTTCACAAAGTTGCCAATGTAATCCCTCAAACATTTTGTGGTTCGGCATGCGTCCACATGGAAAGCGTTTCTTATACAGCCGTAGCGCTGCTCTGCCATTACCATTAGCAGCATCATACATTAGATGCATGTCTGCCTTTTCGCTATTTGTAAAATTGCCCATCACTGCCGAACTCTCAAGCACAAATGCTTTGTTCGCTGATGCAGCAGGTCACTAGCACACCATTTGACTGCCCTCAACTATTGCCACCATTGTCAGCCAATCACGCCATATGTAGAGGTCGCCAAGCATGCGTGACTGTTGGTGGATTCATTTACAGCAACTGTTTTAACATTTTCTGTACGGAATCACTCGTTAAGTATGCTGATAATGAACATTTTATGTTTCCATTAATGTGTTATGTTTTTGTGTTTGTGCCTCAACGCATCACTTCTACCCATATATTCCGATACAATAATTGTTTGTTTTAGTGAGCTCTACCACCCCTCAATGTTTGTCCCATGATTTTAGAATCATCCTATATACATAAACTTCAAAGGAGACATTAAAATGTTATGGAATCAAATAAACTTCACAAGACTAAATACATTGTTATTAAGCAGGGACAAGCATTGAGACACATATTGTTAACAAATGGGGACAGAGATATAGTACAATGGTGTACAACACAAGATTTAGTGGAGTGTACCCTGACATGAAATCCTAGAATCTCCGTTAGATTCCCCCATCTTTTCTCCATGTGCAAACATAGTTTAAGTGCCTGGGTAGGTTGCAGGGGCTGGAGAAGAGAGCCTTCCAACTTTCTCAACTCGCAATACGCACAACCTCGCAGAACATGATATGGTGTGTGTACCTTAATGAGCATGTTGGTGCATAATAACTGTGGATGTAAATGCAAACTTTGTGCTGCATAATAGTGTCAAGCATGCCTACCCTACAAATGGTAGAAAATAGGGTTTTTTCATTTTTGAATAAAATATAGGTGGCAGGACAATACAACTTGCATGAACACAAGACTTTTCCTTGATTCTTAACTAATGGTGGCCTACACCATAACTGCAGGCGTAGAAGCCTGATGTTATTCATGATTAACACCTGATGCTGACAATCACCTCTGTAGCGCCGGATCCAGGTATGACCACTATCACCACCCAGAGTGGACACCATTCTTGCACCATCTCCCCATGTAATCATACATGTAGAATGGAGTCAAATGTAGGTGGCACAGAATGCCATGTCTGTAGTTTATCATCATTCTGTGATAAGAAGATCCTCTGGGACACTGCACATTATAATAGGCCTCACAGATGCCAGAATCTGTGATCATTTTGCAATAGGATTGTCTACTACACCTCTTTGAATACGTCTATCCTCACTTTACTACCAGGTATTAAGCCAGAACCTTGTCTACAGAATTTACAGAGGCTGTGGTGACTGAGCAGTTAGCCTGCTCGCCTCCCACCAAGGCGGACCGGATTCAATCCCTGGCTGTGTCACTCCTAGATTTTCGCATGTGGGAATTGTGCCGGATGATGCCGTTGGTCAGCGGGTTTTCTTGGGGATCTCCAGTTTCCCCTGCCCTTTCATTCCAGTGCTGCTCCATACTCACCTCAATCACCCTTATCTGCTCTCAAGACCTCGCTGTTAAGAGCCACCCAAATCTCTTCACTCACTCACAGAATTTACAGCTGTTTTGTATCACATCCCAATATCACCCTGTACATTACTCACAGTACAACCCACATAAGATATTATTTGTCAAACCACTCAACTGACCTTATGCATCCCCACTTAACCTCGTTCAAATGCCTTCAACTGTTGGCATGTTGCTCACTTTCCACATCTCAGCATACTGCAGGGCTGGATGTACTCTACACCATCAGCAAATGTGCCCTCGCCGCATGTTCACGGTCTCCATCTCTACTGTATCACTTGTTTTGTTGACGATGCAGATATCATTATTACAATCTGCACACCCAATTACGTAGAACCTATAAACAGGTAATCCAATTTGACCAAACATTGTTTTCTAAGCATTTCATTTTCTTTATCCAGCAATGCACACACACACACAAAACTGTTTATGTACACACACAAAGTCCAAATATAAATCAGTCTCTTCTATCACCGTTTTGATATACCATTTTTAGTAATTTCAGACTATGTTTTGCAATAACATTGGCCTAAACTTTTTTTTTGTGGCACAGTAGTGTTATTTGTTGAAACAATGTTATGCATTCAAAATTTTAGATGATGCAAACAAATTCTGGAGGAAAGTAATTGCATACTTACACTAACTAAAGATTGGTGAAGTTTTTTTAAGAGCAACTGTACTGCTGTGACAGCAGGTTGCTATATTACACATTACAGTAAATTCATCCTGCTTGAGGTTACTGTACCTAAGTTGGGCAGGGGTAAAAATGCAATAGTTTTGGTGGATTCAAGTGGTTAGATACCAAAACAAGGCAATACATTTTCTGCCATGCACAATAACTTTGCCCATACAATTATTTACTTACAGCTGGAAGTGTGTACTGTGTACATTTAATTTTTTTCTATAGCTATTACCAAATTTCTTTTTGCCTATTTATTTATGGCAATAATGCACAATGTTCAGTTATGTTTCATTTCATACGAGAAACTTATGTAAGCTGCACAAATGCATTTTCCTCTGGCACAAAACTATTTTTCATCAAAACCTTTTTCTTTATTTTGAAATTGAAATGTAAACTAGATTATTAGTATGAGTGTCATCAATGAAATGTAATAATAATGAATTCTGGCTGTTTGGGCAAATGATATGCAGTGTGAGATGCAGTCTTTGTGATAAATCTTTTAGAATTTCCTGATGACAGGACAGTTAAAAACTGGTATTCAAGAACAAAGCCTGTAAGTATTTCTCAATATGTTTGCCTACCACTTCCATGATAATACCCAGGAAAATCAACTTTGATCTACAGCAAAAGAGAAGGGTGACATCCATAGCAATGTCGTCACACTGACCTTTGTTATAATTGGTGGGCTGTGGAAGAGGCCTTTTTTATTACTGACTTGACATGCTAAGGGGTCGAGCAAGTAATTGTGACAATGTACTGCTCCTTACACAAAATATGCCGGAGTTATACACACAGAAGCGAACAATACATAAGATTCATTAACGAAAAGAGAAAACACGCCAGATAAAATGTAGCTATGCAGCACCAGTAAAGCTTCAGCTGACATATTTTTAAAATATAGAATTACAATCAAAACAAAAATGTGAAGTGTCACACAATAGTTTCTTCTCAATTCAAACCAATTGTGCCATGTGCAATGTTCAGAAGCAAAGTACTTATTTAACCCTTCAGACGGAACATCTGTCTGTTAGGCGGACATGGTTTATATTTTCGCTGGTAGAGTGGCGTGTGAAGTGTCTAGTGAGTCATGCACCCTTGTGTGCTTCAGCCGGCACATGACCTTCAAGGAGAGCACAGAAGAAACTGTTCTCTCCGCAGGTAAGTTCCATTTTCGTAAAACGTACTCCGCCTGTCGGGCAGATGTTCATTACAATAGTAAATTTTCTATCCGTATATGTCACGCGGATGTTCCTCACAATTGTGAATTTTCTATTAGTTTGTCAGGCGGATGTTCCTCGTAAATTTTTTTTGTACCCGTCTGTCATGTAGATTGAATTACTTTGTGTTTTTACTTCCTTATATTTGTTCTGATATCAGATATAACAAGTTTTTTTTACGAAAAAATTCTTATTGGTATCTTTTTACTTGACAGATGACTGGTTGAATTCCAGTGTATGCATCAAGCTGAACCAAATGACCAAACGAATAGTGAAACTTGCTCTTGCTGAAAGCGAAGATTCGGATTCAGCACTTATTCAGCGAATCGCCAAACAAGATGCTGGCCATTGGCAATTTTTTATGACTTGATAGCTGTGACTTCGTCAAACGCTCAAATCTTATATGGTATGTTCCCAGATGCTAATGGGAAAACCAGGTTTGAATTTGTGCAAGACGTAGCTATGTCCTTGGCAAATCAGTTCTTGAAACGAAGACATAAGATTCCTAAATTACAGCAAGATTTGAAGAAGATAATTTCAGAAGCCACAGGAGTAAATCAGGAGGAAGCTTCTATGTCAACTCAGGCAACTATGGTAGGTGTTGTTCGTAAAACACAGACAGACTTGCGAAAACTGTCATTGCCCGTACCAGAAAAATAGGATAACTGCATATGAGTATGTGCAATGTGATACGCCAACCTGCTTGGAGCATTCCAAAACACTTTGTGATGAATGTGTGGGTAAAAGTTAGGATGATTTCCTTTCATATTGATATTGTAAAATTAATGCTGTTGCATAAGTTGTCTGTATATGTAAATAATTGCATTTTGTAATACAGTTATAGAAAAAAACAATGGTTTCTTGTTTCAGTGATAAAACTATAATTTATTGATTGTTGTTGAAACTATATAGTGGAAAATATGACAAATATAAAAAGTGTTATCATTTCTCTTACTTTTTACTATTATATCATCAAAGTACCTACGAAATTGTTCAGAAAAATAAATTTTAAAATACTACATAAAAACAAGAAAAACATAATAAAAAATTTAATGAAAACACTAATTGACTAATTTCAGGGTTGCTATCGGTACTCATTAAAAAAAACCCCTGACTTTTCCCCTGTTTTCCAGAACTTCAAAACAAATTTCCCAGACTTTCCCATATAATAATAATGCTAATACTGAAACTAAAAAAGTTAAATCCCAAGTGCAGTGCTATTGAAAAATTTCAGAAAATTTCTCAACAATTCGCTTCCTGAACGATGGATCAGCCATAAGGGGCTTAGGAATCGCGCATTGCACCACTAGCCTCCAAGGGCACCTGATCCCAGCATATGTGAATTTTTCTCATGGGGGTTTGTAAAAGAATCCGTCTGCATACCACCCCTTCCAACAACTGTGGGCGAACTGCGGTCACACCTGACATGCTCGCACAGTATGGGACGAGTTTGACTACCGTTTATAGACATATGCTGTGCGTCCGGTGGAAGGCACATTGAACACATTGAACATTTGTGAAAAGGTAAATTAAAACTTTGTATTCTTCTACGTATTTTAAAATTTACACTAAGGTTTTATGAGCATTCATGTAAAAGTTATAACCTTGTGAAATCAGATGAATCTTTTTGATGCACGCTGTACTTTTGAAAAACTTTCGTTAAAATCTGTTTTAAATTATTGACTTTCCCTTGGTACATTGCAATTTGAATTTCATGCTTCAAACATGCTGTTTACATTTCACTGTATATGAGTTTACTTTATTTTATCAGGCCTATAAAGTCAATATCTACTGTGACGGAAGTGCAAAAAATGTAAGGTTTATGTTTATTTAAAAAATTATTTTTAAGATTGTTTTATACTAAGACAACAATGCAACCAACTCTTATGTACAGTTTGATGCAATTTGGTTTCGGAACTTGTGTTTATACATGTCCGTCCAACCATTATACTGAGCCTTGCGTTACACACCACACTTGGCTCCTGGCTCTCCATGTAAACTATTCTATTATATTTCAGAACTAAACTATCTGCGAATAATTTATTTTGAACCAATTTTGCGAAGCACAAATTCCAGTCATAAGCAATTTATTATTGGCTACTTTATGGTCGAGAGCCAATATCAGGACGTGTATGAATTGGCACTTTCGGTTTACTAAAAAGTCATGTGATAATTCCACTAAAATGATTACGTATTTGGTCATTTAGTTTTTAAAATGTAAAAAAACATACTAAAATACAAAATTACTAAATCGCAACCATCTTTGAACAAGTGACTGTTGACAGTGTCTGAATTAAATGCTACTAAAACCAAAATACTATTATACTAAACAGTAAATTCGAACACGGTCTCTGGCTCAGGCTGTGGTGCGAAGACTGGCATTCTTACTCCCCTCCACACCACCAGTTCCTCAATAAACCAACCCCTACCACCCTCGCCCACAGCAGGGGGCTCCGTGGGCATCCTTTTATTATTTCCTACTTTCTCATTGATTGGACTTGACGACGCCGTTATTACAGTAAAGTTCAAATGAGAAAATAATCTTCGCTCAGCTCTGAGAGGGGGAACAAGGGGAGGCAGTGTAGGGGAGGTCTCTGCCGAGCACCTGCCGCTGGAGGGAGGGAAACCACGTGACACCGCTAGCGCTGTACACACCAAACTGATAACATCACTCTTTACTACAGCGCTGTTAAATACCACGCTGCACAGCTTATGTTTTTTCGACAGGTAATGTGAAAGTGCGGAAGCTCTCGTCTAACTGTATGCGGCGGCTGTCACCACTGAACTGAACAACCCAATCCCTTTATGCAGCAACAATGCTCCCGACACATTTTCGACTTCTGCGCATTATTTTCTCATTTGGATTTCACCCTAGTAATATGCTGTGGCATTCCAACTTTTAAAGGTAAAGTAACAGTGCAAAAGTATTGTTTGGCCCCATACAGAAACATATGGTAACATCAACAGTTATGTGACCCATGTGATAGAAAGGTAGTGTGCTATATCATATTTGATGGCTACCCAGAGTATAGAACAAGCAAATATCTTGCAATGATATGGAAAGGAAACTAAACTTCACCTCAAGTCAATTTCACCTATTGAATGGATATGTTCTGTATTTCTAAAAAATAAAAATAAAACACTTATTAACTTGCCTGCTATTAAGTTGACTAATAAACATGTCTCCGCATCAGTGGCTGAGGAATACGCAGATGTTATAAAACAAAACACCTTCTTTAGTGTCTCCAAGAGTCGCAGCCAGAGCTCTGTAATTGTCATTAGACAATACACTTATCTGTTAATATTACTTGTAGTATGAAAATCAGCAAAAAGACCATGGTTTATCAAAAAAACCTTGTTATATGAACACATCTGCGACATTGTATGATATTTGTAAGATACACAAAGAGATTGAAGAAATTTTGAATGTGCTCCTTTTTTTATTTATGCTGCAACAGAATGTGATACCACTTCTGCATTTTTTTTTAAAGGCAAGCATCAATCTTTTTGTATGCTTCATAAGTCTGAACAGCTCCATACGAAAGTAATGGCACTCAAAGTAAGTGTGAATAGCCGAAATGAGTCAAAGAATCAGAAGAGAATTTTTTTCTCAAGTTGTATGGTTGCTGTAATACTAAATGTTTGGATGAAATCAGGAATGCAATGTATCTAAAGTCTGTGGCAAGAATGTCTTAGAAATCAAAATTCAACATGGCATCTTCTCCCCCAACCTCTACTGGAGCTGATCAACACTCCTTTCAAACTTATTACTAGGTTCAAAAATGGCAATGAAACGTGGTTGGAGCCTTACGAACAACACACACTACCCTATTCATTCTACAAAACCACCAGGACCTGAGGAAGTTAAGTTCGTCTCCTGTAACTGCAAGGTGACCTGCAAGAACTGCAGCTGTGTGAAGACATCTTTAGACTGTATGGAAATATGTGGTTTTTGTAGAGAATGCTGAAAAGGATGTGATGTATGTTAAAGTAACTATCATGAAAAATTGACAACTATCTTAATATTTCACCCACAAACACTTATTGTGTAAGGTGAACATCATTCTTTTAGGGTAAGCTATAATGATGAAGTTTACAGCAATACCCAATAGTAAGATTTTGATTCAATTTTAAGTTTTGTTAAAATTCTATATAGGAAGTTGTCATTGCTAGTAACTCTTTAAAAGATTAAACAGTGCTTAACCATTTCAAGAAACTAATATTGGAATTACAGTTTGTCATGTTTGTGGTGAAAAAGGTAATATACTACATACCGTTATTTTCTAAGATTTTTATATGTCATTCGTCAGTTTTATAGTTCATTTTGGTGGAATTTTTGCTGCCATACAAAATCCACTGATTATAGCCACATTTTTAGAAACATTTTATTGTTCATGTTGACAAGGTAAAGTTATGATTTTAATAATTGCCAAAAATGTGTGCCGGTACTTATATAGTTTTTAATCTCTTTAAAATGTCTTACAACTTAACTTAGGCACTTTTTGAAAATTTATATTCAGTCAAGAGTTATGAGGAAAAAATGTAACCATTATGCTTTTATTGTAAATGTGGAATGAAAAAGTGACCATTATTTTGAGTTCCCTTTACCCACTGTTAGGAGATTTTAAAATCATTTTACAACACACAGTCACTGAGAAACTGCTCATAGCAGTCCTTACTAAATAGTAAATGTGGATCTAGTTTGGTGAAGTTCAGTTGTCTGGTTTAAATGTTATTAGGGATGGGGCGAGCATACATTTGGGCGATTCCATAAGCCAATCTTTCCTTTGGAAAATATACTAAAAACATTTAAAACTGTGCATTACAAACACTTTAATTTAATCATATCTTCAGAATACATTTTTTGGAGAGAATCCACCAATGTATATCTTCCAAAAGAAAGCAATCAGAACCATCACTAAAAAGCAGTCTTACATATTCATGCAGAAAATTATTTAAGGAGAAAGAGATTCTAACACTAACTGGGATATATATATGTTTAAAAAGAATTGTGAGGTGTATAATCACAAATTGCATAAGAATACAAATATAAATGTAACCTCCAGTTCATTTATACTCTTTCAATAGGGGGTGTGAAATTCAAACTTTTAGTTAGGTAACCACACGACTGTTAACTACATTAACAATGAACCTAACATCGGAAAGTAAGGTCCGAATCGCCATAGCTAATCGAATGTCGCGTGAACATTGTAAAGCGCATGCGCACCGACTCCCGTCATGCCTTGCTCGTCAAACGACGCCATTTGCATTGGTATTGTTGTAGTGTGCTGTTTACAGTGTCGGTTCAAAATGTTTAAAACAATTGATCAGCCCGCCGACTGTGAAATACGGTCCGTGATTCTGTTTTTGACAGCAAGGAACGTTTCAGCAGCGTAAGTTCATCGACAGATAAGTCAAGTGTATGGCCCCAATGCGATGAGTGACAGCAAAGCGCATAAGTGGATGAGAGCTTTCAAGGCCGGACAGAAAAATGTCCATGATCAACCGCGATCAGGCTGACCATCAGTGATCACAGAAGATTTGGTCAAAGTCATGGACGAAAAAATTCGTGAAGACCGGCGATTCACAATTTCAACTTAAGCATTGGAATTTACGAATGTGGGTAGAACAACTTTGCACAAAATTGTCTCTGAAAATTCATAATTTCACAATTTGTGCGCACATTGGGATCCCAGGCGACTTACTGAGGAACACCAAATGAAAAGAATGGCTTGTGCTCTTGATTTTTTGGACCGATATCATAAGGAAGGTGATAAATTTTTAGAGAAGATTGTCACAGGGGATGAGACGTGGGTTTCTCACATGACCCCAGTGTCTAAATGTCAGTCAATGGAATGGCATCATCACCCGACATCACCAGTCAAAGTAAAGGCCAAGCGGACAATCTCAACACGCAAGGTTATGGCAACCGTGTTTTGCGCTACCCTGACTAAACTTTGACGTGCAATACGAAATAANTGCTTACTGCGCTACCCTGACTAAACTTTGACGTGCAATACGAAATAAAAGAACATGGCCTTCTGACGTCTGGAGTTTTGTTGCTGCATGACAATGCCAGACCCCATTCTGCCATTCACACCCAAAATCTGATCAGATCTTTTGGATGGGAACAAATTGACCACCCACCATACAGTCCAGACTTGGCGCCAAGCGATTTTCACTTGTTCCGCTACCTAAAGGCAATCGCCTTTAGGTAGGCAAGCGCTTCACCACAGATGACAAGGTGAAAGAAGAAGTTACAGACTGGTTATCCTCACAGGCGGCAGATGTCTATGACTTACGCATACAAAAGCTTGTAGAACGTTATGACAAATGTTTAAACAAATATGGAAACTATGTAGAAAAATAGAGAAACATGTAAGGAATTAAAAAAAAATGTTTTTTTGAAAAAATCTGTGATGGTTTATGTTTTATAAGAAATTGGACCTTACTTTCCGAATAACCCTTGTACAATTCTCTCATTGCATTTCTTCTGTTCACGACGACCGCAAAATTCACCATGGGTGCACAACTTCTCCATTATCAACTATGTGTAGTAAATTAATATTAGTTTAAAACGGAAGGTTAACATCACATCATCAAACAATAAACCACAGTTTTCAGACTAGTAGTTTCTCCAATGTAACCAACTCAAACATACGCCTCTCCAAAATTAATCTTTTAGATAGTAAAGGCATAAACACAATTTTGCAAGACTAGTAACAAATAAAACCTAATTTCGCAAAATACATAATTTTTATTCTTCTCCAATATCTGCATTTTGATGTTCATTTTATTTTGGTATCATGTGGAAACCACTCACACATAAGTAACATTCTTTTCACGAGAGAATAGTCACATCACCACCTCAAGAATCCCAAGTGGTCTTTCATGCAGCTTCATTCAGGTTCAAGTTCATACCTGCCAACCTCAAAAAATAGAAATTAAAATTTATAAAAAAAATAGTACACACACCTATTTTATGCGTCCAAAATTTAACAGCTATCCTCATGAACATGCTGATCTTTCTGTTAGGATACAAGAACAGCTGATTTTGCCTTTTTTAAGAAAATTTACATTAAACTCTTGCTCATAGCACTTCTCAGCAGACTGGTATTTCGTCAACAGTATTTTACTTACAACGTCATTAGACATGGATGCCCTGAAAGTGGTTCTGGTTTTTTGACACCACTGAACACTCTTTCACACTCAGCATTACTATGCGGTATGACCAGAATTAACAACATAGTGAAAGCTAGTTTATAGAATTTGGGGCAACCATAAGGTACCTCAGTTTTACTGATTGTGGACCACTGAATATCCATTCTATCAGATGAATTACTTGGAAGATCAGTTTCTAGCTGCAGAGCACAAAACTATTCCTGAAATGCATTCTTTGCCTCTTCAACTATTTCTCCTTTAACAAGCAACATACAGGGAAATTAGTCAACAAAAAAATTGACAAGTGAAAAGGAAGCAGATGCAAAATTTTTCACGTCTGCAACCTCTGCAGGTATCAAAATTTCATCATCTAAAGGAAATTTTAAAACAATGTAGTCACATGATAATTTTAAAAAATTTGCACAGAACTGTAATTTTTCTGAGGGTTTCAATGACGTAACTACCTTTAATACTTTTGTGTTGGTTTGCCATTTCAGTTATTATTGCAGTCGTTTTAGTGCATTCGCAACCCTAATGATTTGCTTCTTCGCATTTCTGAAACATTTTCCAAAACAAATGTCCAGCATGATCAGCTACAAGCAAATTATGCTCAACAATGTATGCAGTAAAGTAGCATTCTGCCCTAATTGCACAAAAAAAAATTATTTTGCTAGACTTGGCTCGGGATTCAACTAAGTCATTGTTCATATGCATCCCTAAATTTTCATAAACTTTTAATTTTAAATCACTCCTTCCACAATGCAAAATATTTAAGTCACACTTACACACCACACATTTCGCAAAATTCTCGTATTTTTGCCCAAGGTAAGTCTGTACAGTAAGACTGCAGAAACACTTGTTTCTAAGTTTTATTCTTTGCACCCCATCCTACCACTTTATGAAAATTAGAGTCTACAGACATCATAGCACAAACGACACCGCATATAAAGAGTCTCTTCATTCAAAAGTATCAAAATACCAATAGTAACATTAATATAGCCCAAAATCACGAAAGAACATTAGCACACATGCAGCGTATCATAGTGCCCGATACTGACTGAAACACCATGGCTATGTTGAAGTGCATCAATTACTTTGATATATATTGATTGTAAACAAGGCTTACATAACCTTACAAGCGGGAGGTTATGTGGTGTGTACTTTGTTGAATAAATATAGTTGTTCTGAAAGACAGTGTTCATCTTCTTACAAAATGAAGCTAACTGAACAGGTTATGGGCCCAGGATGTAACAAGAAAGAAGAATGGACTAAAGAAAAATGGGTAAAATTTTACTATAGGGGCTTTTCTGAAAATAAGAAAAAAAACTCCAGAAANCATCAAAGTCCTTTTCCATTCCTCATATTGCGTTGTTAGAAGGAAAACGCAACTGGGAGAATTGGAAAGCAAAAGTAAGAATGGCATTAAAGATGATACCGAGAGCTATTGACATAATAAATGGTACTTATATATGTTCAGAACCACCAGTGAATGAAAAAGACGAGCAAGCTTCTAAAAACTATTTAAAGCACGTAAATATGTTTAATACTATTGAGAATCAGGCTTTATTAGTTATGTCATATAATATGACTGAAGAAATGTTTGAAAAGGTTAGAAGATACGAATCAGCTCGTAGTATGTGTGTAGGACTATGCCAACTATATGATACCTTTTCTGAAGAAAGAATTTTCGATTTATATAATCAATTTTTTGAAGATAGATGGTTATCAGAAGAGGATGCAGTAAGATTTATTGCAAGTTTATCCAATTGTTGGAACCAACTACAGTTCGAGATTAACAAACAGCCTGAAGGAAACAAGATGTTTTGTTGATTTGTAAAATTTTCAAATCATTGCCAGATAAATTCAAGTCCTTTGCAGCTGGTTGAAGGTTAATAAATGAAGAAAATAAGAGCTTAGAAAACCTAACACAAAAACTTTGTACTTTTGAATGTAATTTATTAGAAAAACCCTCAGAAGAAATTTTAACAGTTAAAGGGTCAATAGATACCACTAAAACAAATAAAGAAAGATACAAACATGCTTTTAAGAAAAATATAATTAAATGTTTCTATTGTGACAAAAAAGGACATTGCATTCAGAAGTGTAAATTTTGGATTGGTGATGGTCGCCCAGCTAAGGCTAAATTCGCTTAAAATAATTCAAGTGAAGGCTCAACTCTTTTAATGGTTACTTCAGAAGTTTTGCACCGGAGACTAATGTTGAGACTTGGTTTGTGGACAATGGTGCGACACATCATATATGCAATAGAAGGGAATAGTTTAATAATTATGAATCATTTAAAGATGACCATGTTATTATTACAGCAGATGGTTCTCAAGTCAAGGCACATGGTAGAGGATCTATTTGGATTGAGAATGGCAATTGTAGGAGATTTGAACTCTCAGATGTGTGGCTTGTTCCCAATATTTCTAAAAATCTTTTTTCACTATTAGCTGCTCAGGATCATAGGCCACGTAGTAAATTTGAATCGACTGCTGTTGATTGTAGATTGTTTGAAGGTAAAGAAACTCTTGTCTCAGGGAAGCGTCACATATGTGGTGGCCTCTATATAAGTCAGCAATTAGGGTAGTACATGCAACTAGGAACTGTACACCAGAAAATAATATTTTGTCCATTACTGCAAAAGATCAAAATTTATTGCAACTCTATCATCAAAGAATGGGTCATCAAAATAAACGCCACGTAAAACAGATACTTAAAAGAGACATTGACCTACTTACCTCTCGATGGAGAACTCTGTGAAGGCTGCATTAAAGGGAAAGCTCACAGATTCAAGTTTGGACGCCGGAAAAGAGCTGAAAAAATGGGTGAGGTTATACACACTGATGTGTGTGGCACTTTCATTCCCTCAAAAAGTGTTCTTAAAGATTTTATGGTTTTCAAAAAACGACTTTTCAAAATTTTGAAAAATATATTTGATTAAGACCAAGGATGAGGTCTTTTGTAAATTAAAAGAGTTTTTGGCAGAAGCAGGTGTACTAGGTCATAAAGTGGTGTGCATTCAATGTGATGATGGTGGGGAATTTAAAAATTAAAGCTTACAAAATTTCCTAAGGCCCAAAGGGATTGAAATTAGATATACAATGCCTCACACACCTTAACAAAATGGTTGTGCTAAGAGAGAAAACAGCACGATAGTAGAAACTACAAGAGCTCTTATGCATTCTGGAGAAGAATCTCTCGACATGGAGCTTTGGGCAGAAATGATAAACTCAGCGGCCTACATATTAAATCGAACTGGTCCATCATCAGTGAAAGATAAATCCCCTTTTGAACTCTGGATAGGCAGAAAACCAGGACTAAGGAACCTACGAGTCATTGGATCAAAACGTTGGGTCTATATACCTAAAGGAAAACTAAGAAAATTAGATAAAAAGGCTCAACAAGGAGTGCTTGTTGGATACGACTGAGATAATGGGTACAGAGTATTTTCAAATAATAAAGTCATAAGATCAAGAGATTTAATTTTTCAAGAATCACTTAAAGCACCTATCATGGAAAAATCTCAACCGATCAAAGGTAAAGGGATCAGTATATATTATGAAAAAGGGATAAAAGAAGATGAGAAAGAACAAAGAGAAGATAAGGTCAAGAAGAAGCACCGGGCATTGAGAAAGAAGGAGGAGAAGAAGAGGTATTGGAAGAAGATAGTGAAGACTCAGAAACAGAGCATGCAGATACAAAATGGGAAAGAAGTATAAATCTTAGGGACCAAAATATATAAACCCAAACTTATGATAGATTATGTCAACATGGTTGAGGAGAATGAAATAGTTCCTATAAGTTTCCAGGAGGCTATGGGGTGTGAGGTTGCAGAGCAATGGTGTAAAGCGATGGAAGAAGAGATGACTTCGCTTAAAGAAAATAAAACCTGGACACACTGTGATTTGCCTCCTAATAAAAGAGCTATTGCTTCAAAGTGGGTATTCACTAAGAAATATAAACCTGATAGAAGTCTTGACAGATATAAAGCGAGGCTGGTTGTGAAGGGATTTGCACAGAAAAAAGGAGATTTTGATGAATCTTTTAGCCTAGTTGCCAGACAAACTACGGTCAGAACAGTAATTAGTATTGCTGCAAATGAAAATATGGCTCTGTATCAGTTTGATGTACCAACTGCATTTTTAAATGGACGACTGAAGGAAAAGATCTATATTAACCAACCAGAAGGATTCAGTGACAATTCTAAATAGGTATGCAAATTGCATAAAAGCCTTTATGGACTCAAACAGACTCCACGTTGTTGGAACGACAAAATAAAGACATTTCTACTTGGTCTCTGATTTAAAATTAGCACTGTAGACCCCTGTCTATTTATCAAGGATACTAATGGCAGAAAAATATTGTTAGCGTTGTATGTTGACAATGGATTAATTGCTGTGTCTGAAGAAAAAGAAGCGTTAGCACTCACAGAAAAATTAAAACCACAATTCAAAATTAAGACTAAACCAGCCGATTAAAACCTGGGTTGGCAATTAAAAGGAATAAGGAAGGTATTAAGGTCAGTCAAACTTCTTACATTAAAAGGCTTTTACAAACATTTCGAATGGATGAGTGTCGGGTCGTAATACGCATATTTTGAAGGAAGAAAATGTAGAATCTGGGAAGGAAACTACAGATATCAAAACTAGGGATTTTCCATACCGGGAAGCTGTAGGATCCCTTATGTACTTAATGATTTGCACAAGGCCGGATATTTCCTATGCAATCAATGTTGCTTCTAGGACGCTTGAGAATCCTTCTGAAAGTGACATAATCAGAGTTAAACAAATATTTTGTTATTTCGTTAAAATACCAAGTATTTTCTACAAGAAAGATTACAAAAAAGGAATTCTTGAATGCTATTCAGATGCGGGTCTCGGTGGCAATAAGGAGACTGGCAGATCTACTACTGGCATTGTGTGTCTATACTCTGGAGGTACCATCTCATGGTTTAGTGAAAGACCGTGTTCTGTCTCTATTTCTACTATAGAGGCAGAGGTAATTGCTGCCAGTGAGGGAACACGAGATATGATATGGCTGAAAAGACTGATTATAAGGAAGGTACATTGTTTGTCAATAATAATGCCACCATAAAATTAGCAGAAAATCCTGTGTGGCATAAACGCACTAAGCATATTTCAATCATTTCTTCGTAAGAGAAAAGGTCCAACAGGGAGAAATCAAGATCCGAAGGGTTGATACTGAGAATAAATTGGCAGATGGTTTCACCAAGCCCTTAATAGGTCCAAGACTGAAGAAATTTATCAAGATTCAGGACTTTCTTAATGTTTGTGTGTGTGTATATATATAACTTATGTTTAACAAGTAATTGATGAAGGAAGGTGTTGAAGAACATCAATAACATATATATATATATATAAATTGTAAACAAGGCTTATATATATATATTGAATGTAAACAAGGCTTACATAACCTTACAAGCGCGAGCAGTTGTTCTGAAAGACCATGTTCATCTTCTTACAAAATGAAGCTACCTGAACAGGCCGATCACAGCAGAAAGAAAAACAAAGCAACTGAGAACAAATGCACAGTACAGTACAGCCAACACCATAATACATCATTTCTTAAGTACTGGTCTATTAAAGATGCATGTTCATTTTCTAGCGATCTACTAGACAATACTCAAATATTACAATAAATCACTTCTTGTTATACAATCCAACCAAAGTAAAAAAAAATGAATAAAATTGAAATTCGCAAGACAATTTAAATATCTAATTCGTAAAATTGTACAAAGGGCTAAAATTCTGACATAATATAAAAAAATTGGGTACTTATTAAGTTTAGGGGCTTTTCTGTAAAAAACAAAAAAAAACCATGGAAAATGGTATATTTCCACTCTACTAATGATGCAGAACACGAATATACTAGGGGCATTAACATCAAACTAATTTCGTAATATGTGCCCACCTAACCTAACAGAGCCTAACCCCACAATGTGTGAATCACTATTTTACATTTTTAAACTAACCTAGGATTGTTGGTTTTACACCAACCTAGGATTTTTGGATTTTACACTAACCTAGGATTGTAGGGTTTTACACTAACCTAGGATTGTAGGATTTTACACTGACCTAGGATAGTAGGGTTTTACTCTAAACTACGAATGTAGGATTGTAGGGATTTAAAGGAACCGTAAAACACACCAAAAGAATGTAAATTGACTCACCTAGATAGGGGGCTGGTATAATTCCTCTGACATTAATAGACGTAAACAAACATATTTTGCAAGTTTTTTAAATATGTTCTACTTATTTTAACATTACGCCCTCTTGAATATGAGCAAGGTAAGCTGTGCAGAACCCATTAATGCAACTTTTGTTGGACTAGGACGTTTCGTTCAGAAACGTAAACAAACTGGCTATACTGTTTATTTCGCAATTTTGTTCAATTTTTAAAATATGTTGTACTTATTTTAAAGCTACGCCCATAATATATCCGTGTTCTACGTGATTAGTAGAGTAGAAATATATCATAATTTTGAATTTTTTTTTGTGTATTTCAGAAAAGTCTCTAAACTTAATAATTACTGAACTATTACATTAGGCCAACTTCAAGTTAAATTACCAACCATATAAAGACTATAAATTACACGGAACATATTATGTTAAAAAACTAACTCATTTCTCTACATAAAAGTTTGCCAGAAATGAACACATTTAAACAGAATAAATAAAATGTTTACTTCCTATAACATCAGTCTTTTAACATCTATTCCACAAAAATTAATTAACCTGTTTAATGTCCTCTTGTAATATAGCCTATACAATTTTAAAACTAAATATTAAATACACAAAATCATCAAGCTGCCATCAAGCTGCTATGCTAACAGCTACAAAAGACACTTACAATAGTAAGAAAAGGCACTTTGCATACAAAACCATTACTCTGGGTCACAATACCCAGACAAACATGACATTACAAAATATGAGTAGCAGTCAATGAAAAACAAGGTCACTATGGAGAAGTCCCACAAAATCAGAGCCCCAACGACCCGATAAAAGAAGATTCCATTTCTACTTTTAATTGTCTCTCACCTACACCAAGAATTTATAAAACACAAATTTCCTAGATATTCCCTAATTTGGTAAAATTTACTTGCGTGAAAATTAAGTATTATTGTCGTTCAAGCTGTGCTCAAGGTGAAATAATGGCTATTGTATTTTTTATATTCACACCCAACCATGGGAAAATTTCTATGAAGGCAACTAATTGGCGAAGTATAGAATTAGTGTGAGCTTATGATATATTCACTTAAAAGTTTAAAAAATCAGCTGCAAAAAGATACAGCATGGGTTAAAACTGCTGATCGATTTGCAGATTAATATTTGACATTGTATATGTTGGAACACAGATTTCATATGTAAACTTAAATTAATCGTATTTATATTCAGTACATCTTAATTCAAGCCGTGTATATATATTGTTACTTCTGAAGTATACGCCCCTTACACATAATTTTAAGTTCAGTGAAGGAACAATGCATATTACTTCATTTTCTTTTGTTTTCAATGCTACTTTTTACAATGCAAGGCTTTTTTTCCCCTTCAGAATGCAGAATAAATAAGAGAGAGCAAAAAATGTACTGTCATTTCAGTATTGTCGAAGGCAATTGCCGGACGAAAGCTAGATATTATCGGGATATTGTGAACACAGCCAAGAGATGAGAATAGTTAGTCGCGCTTGGGCCGTCGTGGCCTGTACGTCGTGTGTTCGTCCCGGTATTTTGACTCCAACTTTACCGGTATCACAACAAATTTAACTCCAATAGAATTGCATCATACTCACTGGGAATAAAATCAATTCCGCCGTACTTTAAAGTCAACTACAGAATGCAACAGTTTGAAAGTAATAAACTTATAACACTTAAACGTGTTATTTCATGAATAAAATTTCAATAAATGTGTTCCTTGTAGTCTTCGTACCTCCGTAATTCCAGTACATTTAAAGCAATAATGTTTAAAAACGATTCACACACACCATACAATTTACATAAAAGAAGTCAACTGAAACACTCACGTATAAAAACACATTCATGTAGTCTGCCATCTTGAATGTATTTATCAACCAACGGGTAGTGATTGGCAATAATTATCGAAAATAAAGATATCGATATTTTGGTTACCATTTTTTGAAAGTTGGCATCGATACATTATTAACTGTTAAACTGATAATCGATAATTTAAAAACTAATATTTCAACCGATAATTCATATCCGAAAAAAAAACTCTGTATTAACGTATTTGTGTCATCCATCAGCGTCACCAGCAAAACTATTACGATATATCCAAACAAATGTTTCAATTTCAATGCTATCGTGTCCATAATTTTTACCACAAGATAGGGTGCCTAGAGCTTTGTAATTACATACTTTTAAAATTGTTAATGATTATACTTACATTTTGAGATTTGACTCAAGTTTATCCTACGACAGGTTAGGAATATAAATGTTAACAGTTTGGCAAGGGGAATTATTTCAAAACAAAATGCACTGAAAACACTATTTCTGAATATAAGCGAATTGTTTGAAATGTATATTACTGATTGGCTACAGCATAATTAATAAATTTAGACGAACTGTGTTGAATAACCAATCACAAATTGTTCAGATATTTCTGAATTCTATTTATAGTCTTGTGAAATAAGTAATTATGATAAACGGTAAATATTAAGTTTAGGTGTTTTCTGAAAAACACAAAAAGAATTCAAAATTATGATATATTTCTACTATACGAATCACGTCGAACACGAATATACTAGGGGCGTAGGTTTCAAATAAGTACAACATATTTTAAAAAATTGAACAAAATTGCGAAATAAACAGTATAGCCAGTTTGTTTACGATTCTGAACGAAACATCGTAGAACAACAAAAGTTGCATTAATGGATTCTGCACAGCTTACCTTCTTCATATTCAAGAGGGCGTAATGTTAAAATAAGTAGAACATATTTAAAAAAACTTGCAAAATATGTTTGTTAACGTCTATTAACATCAGAGGAATTACACNAACGTCTATTAACGTCAGAGGAATTACACCAGCCCCCTATCTAGGTGAGTCAATTTACATTCTTTTGGTGTGTTTTACGGTTCCTTTAAATNCTTCATATTCAAGAGGGCGTAATGTTAAAATAAGTAGAACATATTTAAAAAAACTTGCAAAATATGTTTGTTAACGTCTATTAACATCAGAGGAATTACACCAGCCCCCTATCTAGGTGAGTCAATTTACATTCTTTTGGTGTGTTTTACGGTTCCTTTAAATCCCTACAATCCTACATTCGTAGTTTAGTGTAAAAACCAAAAATACTAGGCAAGTGTAAAACCCTACTAACCTATGTTAGTGTCAACCCCTACAATCCTAGGTTGGTGTAAAATCCAAAAATCCTAGGTTGGTGTAAAATCCACCAATCCTAGGTTAGTTTAAAAATGTTTAATACTGATTCACCCATCGTGGGGTTAAGTTCTGTTACGTTAGGTGAGCACATATTACGAAATAAGTCGTATGTTAATGCCCCTAGTGTATGTATTCGTGCTCTATGTAATTAGTAGAGTGGAATATACAATAATTTTGAATTTTTTTTGTGTTTTTCAGAAAAGCCCCTAAACTTAATAACTACCCGAAAAACTATTTTATGTTATACAACTTAAGGTAAATCCATAAATAAGTTTTTACTTACAAGTCAAGAAAGATAAACAAACAAGCAAACAAAATTCACGACACAGTGTTTTGACATCTTCCAGGTTACCCAGAGTTGGTTGGATGTTATATTGCCAGGTGCCATAACTCAGTGATGGGCTAATGATAAGGGTCGTCTGGTCGACGGCCAATGGGGACCCTGGTAATCTTCCATAAGTTTGTTGATGGGTGTCACGTACTTACGGTTGCACTTTTTATATCTGATGGCGAGACTGTAGGCCGTCTCATACACCTGAAATATGCTAACGAAATGCGGGTGATGCTACAAAGGATGCCCTACAATGCACTGATACTTATTTCACTTGGTTGAGCGGTTTATTCACTGTCCTTGCTACAGGTGAATAATGCGTGAATGATGCATGATAATGGACCCAGCACTTAAGCTGTGAAAAACACGTGGTCTTATAATGAAACGCGATTGCGTTAAACTCTCCGGTGAGAGGTTGGTTGGATTCTCGCCTCAATAAATTAAAGATAATACAAATGTTCTGGTGACTAATATATTACTATTGCAGTTAAATTATTGCAGCCTATATGCGGGTACTGAGGGGACTCGCGGAGCGGGTGACCAACGCCGCAGGTCTTGCCTGGGTGCTGAGACGAACTGACCGAATGGCGTCGGCTTTCGTCACGAGTGGCGAAAACCGAAGTAAAACAGTGACCGATGAAACATTACATGAACACTCTGTGATGTGCTTATAATGTTGAAAAATTGTATGAATTAAATTTAACACATTGGTGACATCCCCATTTATGAACAAATATCTGTTAATGTTTAAGTTGTTAAGTTTATGGGGATGTCACCACACTAAATAATTTTTTATAATGCTGGAGGCCTTTAAAGACAATCTCCATTTTAGAAAAAACATAATTACTCTTATATAAATACATCTTAAATAAGTTATTACATTTTCTCATAAAAGTGTTCGCATCTCACTTCTGATGACGTGTTTGAATTACACTGGCTACAGAATTGCCAGGTGGCTGTCTCCTGATGGGATGGACGAATCCACCTGGGCAAAGGGATGTGGAATGCCATGCTTGATTGTCATTTGTAGAATGAAAAACCTCCGTGGCTACAGGCGTGAATGCGGTGACTGTGTTTGGGAAAATACTGTACACAACTAGACGACACTTTGGGGCACCTATCTTTTCAACTCTGGCCTACCAGTCAGTTAACAACACCCGATGGTGTGTTGCGTCGTATTTAGCTGCGAGAGCTGTGAGGAGGCAACGACCAATTGCCAATGTGCCCAACAGCTGTGGCTTTGGGGTAAACACCGTTTCGCATCACCTACCCACTTATTAAAAGAGTTACCACTTGTAATACATGAGTAGGGTGGTCACTTGAGTTGTATAATCCTTGACAGCAAGAAGGCGCAAGTTCAGTTCTTGTCGAACGGCACTACACACTCTTGGCATGTTGTGGTTGGTGTGGCCCGGTGTAACTGGTGTAGTTGTGGCTGCGGCAGTCAGAGTGGGCACAAGGAACTCATGGACGCGTGGTTCACACCAGTTTCTATTATATTTTTGCTAGTAGTTCGTGTCTAAGGTCACAAAAAATTATCTCGAAAATGACACTGTCACTGATTTTCATGTACTTAAAAAAAATTTTTTTTCCTTATATTATCAAAATAAAACTTAATACTTACAACTGATAATAATAGAACTTGAACACATTGCACACTGCTACCTCTGTAAATATACAGGAAAACAAAGAGGGGAAATCCTCACTTTAAAGAAACTTGTTTAGGGAGATCACCTTATCCCTAGAGGGGAAGAACGTATTTGTGGAACCTCTACAGTCTAAACTCAAATCGTATAGATGCTAGTTAACTTTCTGGTGCAGCGCAGAGTATCGAGTGGGTGATGATAACAGATATATATGTAGTGTTTAAGTATTTATTTTGTAACGAATTTCTTTGTTCATTGTTCTTAAAAGAGTTTGGAACGACTGCAAGGTGTAATATTTTGTATAAACCACAGCAACACACAATATTTATGGGGTTAAATATCGATAATAAATTATGTGAAATATCTATTGATTGAGGTAAATACATAGATTAATAATATCGGTGTTCTTCCAATATTTTGATACCGTAATAACGAAATTTTTGTTTTCTATTCTTATCCCCACCAATGGGAGCACAGCATTCTGAAAGGGGGTGGGGGGCTTCCATGTAAATTATGTAATATGGAAAGCAGACTCACATGAAGCGATAGCAGCGAGATAATTTATCTCACAGCAAAATAGGCACTAGTGAGCATGTGAGGCGAATATAAAAACAAGCAGTACCACAGAGTAGTGCTGTTCGCAAACACAAAAAAACATATCCTATCAATGTGTTGTTATTTTGGATTGTTTGATTTTGTTCATTTTATAAAATACAGATTTTTTTAAAAATAAGAAAAATAATATATTCAATTGTTATAAATGGTCATTACTAAACACACTTAATTGGAATTGTATCAGAGCTTCACATATTTTGCAGTACATATTATGAAATTTGATGGCGAGGAAGGCTATGAAGATTGGGGTGCTTTATGCCATAAAACATGTAAATTTTATGTACAATATTTTTGTATTGGGTCGTGAAATCGTGTTAAATACGAGAATACCTTTGGAAACCAAACCGTAATTCACAAAATGTGATTCATAGGGTATATTTATGCCGATGTGCTAAGTTAATACAGGTATAAAACACTGTAATAATGTAGTATCGGTATATCATTTAATTCTGTTGAACTTCTCAATGCTTACCTTGTATATTTTCACAAGAGGTTTGTAATATGTGACATATTAGTAGTAGAAAAATACAAAAAGACATTCACAGATGGTGTTTATAAACACGATGTGAACCACGCATCCACAAGATCCTTGTGCCACTCTGAACACCACAGTCACATCAACTGCAACAGCTGCACTGGGCCACACCAGCAACATCAGGCCAAGAGTGTTAGTGCTGTATGACAATAACGGATCTTGCACCTTCTTGCCAACAGGTACTACATGACTCAAGAGGTCGTCTTACTTTTTTTGTTACAAGAGGTAACTCTTATATTAAATTAGCAGGCAATCCGAAACTGTGTTTACCCGAAATCCACAGCCATTGGAAACACAGGCCATTGGTCGTTACGTCGTAGCAGCTCACGCCGCGACATGAGACGTAACACACCACCAAGTAGCGTCACCTGATCTGTAGGCTGAAGCTGAAGTGTTAAGTGCCCCAAAGTGTGACCAATATTGTGCAGAATTTCTCTATAAATATCCCATAACTTCATATCATTTAAAGCTACAGACAGGGGTGTGTTTTATTGTATTAAGAGCCATCGAGCATGGCAACCCACACCCCATTGCCCAGGTGGACTTGTCCATCCCTTCAGGAGACAGCCACCTGGCAACACGTAGCCAGTGAAATACAAACATGTTACAGGAAATGTAATACATGCACTTTTGACAAGAAAGCATAAAAGTGTATTCAATGTCTATTTATAAGAGGGTAATTGTGTTTTTATAAAGGGAGACTGCCTATAAAGGCCTCCATCACAGTAACATTTCATTTAGTGCGGTGATACTTCCTGTCAACTTCACAGCATCAAACTTAACATGCATTTGATAATCAATGGGCGGTGTCACCAATGTGTTTAATTTAATTTATATAATTTTTTACCAGGGCAATAATGTTACATAGTGCTTATGTCATGTTTTACCACTCTGCATTTGACATCGGTTCACGTTACTTGTGATGGAAACCGAGGCCACTCGTTCAGTTTCTCTCAGCACCTGAGCCAGACCAGTAGCATGGTCGTCTGCTCTGCGAGCTCCCTTGGTACCATCACTTAGGCTGATATAATTTCTATACAATAATAACTAAATTAACCAGAATATTTGATTTCTTTCTTTTCTGTACTGAGGGGAGAACCATTTGCACTCTCACCAGAGAACTTAACGCTACCGCATATCCGCACAATCACCACACTGACTTGGGTTATTTTTACGCTAAGGTCACCGGCAGACCATAAGTGATGGGTCTGTTTCTTTTAATATTCACATATTCACTTCTTAAACATGTAATCAAGTATGTGAGTAAACAATTTACAAAATTCAGAGAGTGTTGATTCATTGTCCTCCGATACACATAGGGTGCTACACCCCTTGTAGTACCACCCACAATTTTTCTAATATATTTCAGGTGTACAAGATGGCCTACAGTTCGACACATGGTCAATGTGTGTAAGTTGTGTAATATTAAGTGCATGACAACTTAATCTTCAAAATTATGGAGGCATCCAGGGCCCCCTGGGCCATCGACCGAACGACCCACATCACTAACTCTCCACTGAGTTATGGCACAGAGCAATTCCACACTCAACAAGCCCTGGGTCACCTTGACCATGCCAAACAGTTAATGTGTATCGGCATTATACATTTAATTACATTTATTGGCCAATGATGCATAGACACAGGAAACAAATGTGCATCGATGTTGGTTTACATCACAGTTGCATGCTGGTAATGTACGCAAATTCAGTGTACCATGTAAATCTTACTGTGCGAAGGTTTGTAATTTACGAGTGCTGTTACGCATGATACATTGCGATAAATTCAATTTGAAGTGCTAAACAAAATTATTGTGAGAAAATATTACTTTTTCTGTGCATTATGTTCATGTAAAGAGTTAAAATATAATAATTGTGCGGAAATGTGAGTGTTGTGGAGTATCGACAAATTTAATTGATGTTAACATGTCGTGCTTTATCTGCAATCAATATTCTAGGAGCTATGATTACCACCTTCATTGGTGAGTAATGTAATACACTTGGAGGTTTAGCTTGGAAAGTGTATATAGTGAAGAGAATTGTACTTGGTAGTATTGCATGTGAGTGTGGTATTTGAAGAGCTTACATCATTTTGCTGCTAGTCATGTAAAATGCCGAAGACCTAACCAAATTAAATGTAACTTCACAATAAATGAATCTCAGGGGTGAATCAACTGATGCGAGCATATTTATTATACTTTTTTTAACACACTATCTTGTGTCGGCACACACTCCTCCTGTATTCGCTTGTCATGAAGTTAGGTTGAGTTAGGTGAAATCTTCTTGCATTTAACCTATTTAACAAACCCAAATAATATGTATTTTACATACATTTTACGAGTTTTATCCCACAATTTCCCTGATATTCATAGCCCTCCCCACAACTGCATTTGCTAGTATGTAATGCAAATATTGTGAATACCCTAGTAAATTCGTGTTCAGTGTAGTTAGGATTTAACATATATATATATATATATATATATATANTACCGGGTTTCCACCATAGAAGAAAACTGCCCCTGAAACACTTTTCCGGTCTCTTCTGTCCCCTGCCCAATCAGCATCTGCGAAAGCTACTAACTCTTTTGGGCCTTTTGTAAAAGTTAACACTTTGTCTATTGTTCCTCTCAGATATCGCAGGATTCTTTTACTGGCAGTCCATATCTGGTTGGTTGGTTTGTCCAGAAACCTGCTGAGATAAGAAACCGCGAACATGATATCGGGTCTTCTGCTGTTAGCTAGGTACAACAATGATCCTATTAATTCTCTGTAAGGAACATCTATAATGGGCTGGTTTTCTATATACTGAAATCCACTTTCCATGGGGGTTTTTACGCTCTTGCACTCAGACATATTGAAAACCGCTAGAACTTTATGAATATAAGCTTTTTGAGAAATTTTTAATGATACATCATCCCTCTCTATTTCCAAACCTAGAAAGTTTTTGACCGTACCCATATCCCTAGCGTCAAATTTTTCTGTCAGAGAATGCACTATTTCATTGATTTAATCATTTTTGCCAATCATAAGAATGTCATCGACATGGATAATTAACTTAATACTATTCCTATAATATAGACAAAAGTCGTAATTTGATCTTTCAAAANATGGATAATTAACTTAATACTATTCCTATAATATAGACAAAAGTCGTAATTTGATCTTTCAAAATTTAGGGGCAACAGAAATTCATTTAACTTGGTATTCCAATTTTTCGGGTTTTTTCTTAAACCGTAGAGTGCTCTTTTCAACTTCAAAACTTTTCCTCCAGGCAAATTCATACCTTCTGGCACTTTCACATAGATGTCTGTGTCAACTTCACTATGGAGAAAAGCGGAAGGAATGTCAAGTTGACGCATAGAGTAATTTTCTGTTAGTGAATGGGATAATAACACTTTAGTTGTAGATGATCGGGCAACAGGAGCATATATATCATTATAGAATGTATCACACTTTTGCTGGAAACCTCTTGCTATGAGACGAGCCTTCTTGGTCCCATCTGTTTTGGTTCGGAAAACCCACTTTACATCAATAGCTCTCTCTTTATCTGGCAAATCATCAATAATCCATGTTCCTAATTTTGCTAAAGATTTCAGCTCCTTTAGAATTGCCAACGAAGATCAGGGAAATTGTGGGATAAAACTCGTAAAATGTATATATATAAACAAATTTTACGTGTTTTACCCCACAATTTCCCTGATCTTCATAGACCTACCTAATATCGCATTTGGTAGTATGTATTGCGAATATCGCGATGCCCCTAGTAAATTCGTGTTGTCTGTAATTACTAATGTCGATTAATAACATTTTCTGTGAAAATTCATTTCGTTTTCGGAAAATTCCCGGTTTTATATAATTACTGTGATGTTTTTGATTGTTTATTATTTAATAAGGTTTAGTTAGCTCCAGCGAAAATACATTTATACGATGCATTTTCTTTACAGCTGAGCGAATGCACAGACACACTAAAATTAATAATTATGTATATATGAGTTTTCATTTTTTTCCTCGCATGCACCCTTTCAATACCCCTGTTTTTTTGTTCAGGCGTTTATGTTTCTTACTTTAATTCTGTCTCCTCTATACTGAAATTGATATTGAAAATTTACGTCTCAATAAAATAAGAGTGCTACTCCGTGTCATTCACATCAGATCATAGTCCCGGGAAGATCCAGAGATAACCTTTCTCTAAGTTGGTCTGAGGTCAGTCAGGAATTAACGCTGGACTAGCTATTGGCGGCATTCATAAATACACTGAGGCGACAAAAGTCATGGGATACCTCCTAATATCGCGTTGGACCTCCTTTTGCCCGGCGAAGTGCAGCAACTCGACGTGGCATGGACTCAACAAGTCGTTTGAAGTCCCCGGCAGAAATATTGAGCCATGCTGCCTCTATAGACGTCCATAATTTCGAAAGTGTTGCCGGTGCAGGAGTTTGTGCACGAACTGCCTTCTTGATTATGTTTGATAAATGTTCGATGTGATTCATGTCGGGTGATCTTGGTGGCCAAATCATTCACTGGAATTGTCCAGAATGTTCTTTAAACCAATCGCGAACAGTTAAGGCCCGGTGAAATGCACATTGTCATCCATAAAAATGCCATCGTTGTTTGGGTACATGAAGTCCATGAAATCCTTTCCAGTCAATGATCGGTTCAGTTGGACCAGAGGACCCAGTTCATTCCATGTAAAAACAGCCCACACCATTATGAAGCCACCATCAGCTTGCATAGTTCCTTGTTGATAACTTGGGTCCATGGATTTCTGGGGTCTGCGCCACACTCGAGCCCTACTATCAGCTCTTACCAACTGAAATCGGGACTCATCTGACCAAGCCACAGTTTTCCAGTCGTCTAGGGTCCAACCGATATGGTCACGAGCCCAGGAGAGGCGCTGCAGGCGATGTCGTGTTGTTAGTAAAGGCACTCGAGTCGGTCTTCTACTGGCATAGCCCAGTACAGTAAAATTTCGCCGCACTGTCCTAACGGACACGTCTGTTGTACATCCCACATTGATTCCTGCGGTTATTTCACGCAGTGTTGCTTGTCTGTTAACACTGACTATTCTGCGCACACCTCGTTGGTCTCGGTAATCAGGTGCAGGTGGTAAGCCACTACGTTTTCCATGGTGGGAGGTTATGCCTGAAATGAGGTATTATCGGCACACTCTTGACACTGTGGATCTCGGAATTTTGAATTCCCTAACCATTTCCAAAATGGAATGTCCCATACGTCTAGCTCCAACTACCATTCTGCGTTCAAAGTCTGTTAATTCCCATTGTGCGGCCATAATCACATCAGAAACCTTTTCACATGAATCACTTGACTACAAATGAAAGCCGAACCAATGCACTGGCCACATATACATTTTGTACGCGATACAACTGCCATCTGTATATTTGTATATTGCTATCCCATGACTTTTGTCACCTCAGTGTATATCTTGAGCACTAATTTCGTCAAGACAATCGTATTAGGTGTCTCTAGTTCGTATTTACATTTCATGAACAATGCTTAAGCTTGTCTCAAGCACATGTAAACAAGGTGGTTTTCACGATAACCGTCTTATTTTTGTGGGTCTAAAGACTCAATATTTCTATTATATTGTGTGGTATTCATCGTAAAGTCTCAAGACTGAACTCAAGACAGTCCTTATCAAGACAGTGTTATTTCCGTGCCACAATTCATAGGGCGGTATTGATAAACATATCTTAAGCACTAACTTCGTCAAGACAATTTTATTTGGTGTCTTAAATTCGTATTTACATTTAATTAACGTTGCTTAAGCTTGTATCAAGCACATGCAAACAAGGCGGTCTTCGCGAAGATTGTCTTATTTTTAATAACCTTAAAACTTAATATTTCTGTTCCATAGTCACTGATTGAGATCGCCATTTAGAACCATGTTTCATAACCATAGATACCTTACTTAAGACAGCAAATAAGCACATATGTGCCAAGTTCATTGTAGAGGTGGATTGAGACCGTGGAATGAGACACTGATTGGATAAATTTATACATCGAACTAGCAAAGATTTCTGCAAAATGGCGATAGCAAATTATACGTTAGGTTGAGATTATGATTTCATTATGTATTTCGATAAAAATTAAATTGTTCTGCTCTGAGCATATTTTTCGAGAACTGTAATTCTTGAGATACCATTAATTTTTTTTATGTAATTCGCATAGTATAACTTAAGTTCCAATAATTACAAAGTACAAACTAGGTAGTGATAAACACAATACAATTTATTTACAAAAAATTTTCTTTCTTTTCAAATCTAACTGTATGTTACAATAAACACATATATTGTAACCAATTATACTGTGTGTTAAATTGAAAATAAGTGTAACAATTTTGTAAATATAAATATTTTGTACACTGAAAATTATTTATTAAATCGAGTATGTACAATTTTTTTGCCACAACACTATGGCGAAGCACTATATTTTGTAGCTCTAAGTGCAATTGAGTGTGGGGATTATCTGTCCTTGCATTAAATGTACAAGCGCAGCAATATGTGAGCACAAAATAAGGCCAACATACACCTACACATATGTGCTGGCTGCTCCTCCCATCTGGCAGCTGAGTGTATGTATGATCCTGTGCCACAGCCGAGTCCAAGACATATACATTGTGTGCTCCGTACCTCACCTGGTGGGAGTGGTATAAATGCACACTTAACATAACATGCACTATACATCACTACATTCACACAAGCTACAAACGAAATTTTACAATTTGGTCATCGCTCTCACCTACTTTTCCCCATCTGTGCTGGTTTGCTGTGCTCTTCCATCTAGACCCTTCTTCTTTCGGGGTGTATATATGGCTGCAATTGTGGTCATTGCCCCAGACAACCCTGCTCAGCCACGATGCATGTGGCCAATTTTGATAATTAAACCCGACCTAAGGTGTGTAGGGCTTGCCTTGAGATGGATCCCTTTCTCCAACCATGAAGGAGCTTATTCTTACTTGGTTTAGATACTTTCAGTTCAATATTGATGCTCTCGAAAGTGCGCAGAGTTATTTTTGCCTGCTTGTGTAAACAAATCACTTTATTGATACAGTTTTCTTTACTAATTATTTTTACACTCGTCCACAACATTTTCCTAAGCGAGAAAAAGAATTTCTTTTTTCCCCACCACATCTATGTAACTTTGTTCGTTTTAACCATGGTTTTATGTATTTGCAATACTTATGTATAATTTGGAAAACTTTCCTTTTTTAATTTGCATATACTATTGTGCATACATTACATTGTGGTGACAAAAAATGTTTATTTATTTATATTTTGTGTCATGCCATCATCTTTCGTTTTAATTCAAGCCTTTGATATTTGCTCGTTGCCTTGTACCATGTCTTAAGCTCGTTATTGACCAAGCCAGAAGTGGTAAAAAAAGCTATGCCTTGAGCATGCTGCCTTGACGAAGATTGTCTTGTTTGTAGACTATGAAATGTGGTGCGAAAATAACACTATTTTGAGAAATAATATGGTATTGACAAAGACTGTCTTAAGCTCAGCCTTGAGACTTGACTATAAATACCATCCATTGTCTACAAACAAGACGATCTTCGTGAAGGCAGCAGGAATAGATTATATTTTACCACTTTCAGCTTTGTCAAGACGATCTTAAGGTGTCATACAAAGGCTCAAATTAAAACGCAATATGGTGGCTAGACACGAAATAGAAATAAATACACATTTTTGTCACCACAGCATAATTTTGATGCATGCTGCATCCCTCCTCCCTTAGCCCATTCGTCCCTCTTCTCCTGCGCAGCTGTGACCTGCCTTCTACTGGGGGAGTCGGCCCGAATGTGGCGGTTACAACTCCACGACTCCTGACTCCGTGTGGTGTACTAATAATGCACCCTACATGCACGACATCTGAGGCACTTCAGGTATCAGGTGACCATCCCATGTTAATGTCCTTAATAGGTAACTTTTCAGGGCATATTAATTAGGATCGACCACAATCACCAAGCAATTCCCTTCACCCTGTAAAGTTGCCACCGGGGAAATAAATGCAGCGAAGGGGCCACAATGGCTACAAAGTTCCAGTAACCCCCTTCGTATGCCACCTCTTCATGTGTTACATCCCTGTGTGTTAAACTGCGAGTAGTGTGTGTGTGACCTGACACCCAGGCTATTTTATTGAAAGTGCAACCTTTATCTAATTCAGCCAAAAAAACTCTGATAAAGAATTCGCCTTGTTTTATAGTCATTCAGCATGGCTACCCACACCCCTCCTGGAGTGAAAGTGGACTCGTCCAACTCGAGCCACCCGAGACCACTTCATCTTTATCAAAATTGAGAGTATAATAATTTTCAAAATTTATTTATTGTAGTATAATTGTGCTTTTAATTAAATGAACAAGGCCACAGACTGAGAGAGAAAGCCAGAGAGCTTTTTAACAATATGTTGACCAACTCATTTACTACCAACACATTTTTATATTTTCATGTGATTTGTTTGTCAATGTTAATCAATAAGTGTTCATTCATTTTGTAATTCAGGGTCATGATAATTTAGTGTGCTTGTTCTTTTACTAAAATATGTTGTGTATTTCCTTGTGTCTCTCCCATGCTTTTGGGCTGGGTCTTGGCAGACCTCCGCCATTTTCTTCAGTTGTTTTTTGAGCGATGCTGGGGGTGGTCATGCATCGTGTGCCTCTGGGACTTCACCACTTTTTGCATTAATCACCTTTTATCATCAATAGTCAGTCTTATTATGGAACCGTAGTTTAATTTTCGTCACCCCGAGGCAACACAACACCCAGATCCCATCAGCTCAAAAGCACCGGGATCGTAACACAGTAAAGGTTCATTTGCTTCGCACCATTTTCTAACAGCTCTGGTTGCTAACACATTGTAGTTGTTGGAACAATGTCTCTAGTTTTAGTAGAAATAGGCTATGATCTACACAATCATAAGTGTTTGTTAAATCTGCAAAAATACCAATAATGTGTTTCCTTTATATCTAGAGCAGTTATAATTTTGCCAATAAAGCTGTAAGTTGCTTGTTCGCTTTATTTATTTTTAAGGAAATCAAATTGATTTTGAGATAGAAGTTTATTTTTTCCAGAAACTGAATAAGTTTACTTGTTCATGTCTGTTGCATCCCCTTTTTTTACATTGGTGCATTTTTGACCCTTTTCAATCTATCTGTTGAACACATGTTTAAGAGCGGTTAATATGTAACGATTCCATTTTTTAATTAAAGAAATAGGTATTTCATCTAATTAAGAAGAGTTTTTGTATTTTAACTTCGTTATAATTTCTTTAACATCATTCACTGTGACTGGAGTGAAGAATATTGTTTTATGATTTTCTTTAATTAAGAATTTAATTTTTTGGAATCTAGTTAATGCATGTCGGGGGCTGGTGAGGAGTGAGTGAAAACGAAACTGGTTTTAGTAATTATTGTGTCTATTGAAAACTACACGGTTGGCGTGAAAAACATGAGTGCGCCCGGAGCACGACACAAAGCAGTCTACCCCTTTAGACTCTCGACGAAGACTTAAAGTATGGCGTATGAGCACAGCCGTGGTGTGGTGGCGAGTCGCGCACAAGAATTACTTGCATGCTAGTTTAATGACAAAATACAAATACTTGCTCTTGCAAAAAAATATAAAACATTCAACAGTAAAACACAAGGGAAAAACCACTTGCAATAATAATTAAATGGTGAGGTGAAATTAGGGTGCTGTCATGAGGTGGACACAAGGAACTAACAGAAAACGAAGACTAAATGGTTATTGTCGGGGCATCTCTTGCATGGTGCGCGTGTTCTTGCAACTTTTTAAATTATAATAAATTTTGTTTTAATTTCGCCCCGCAATTCCGATTTAAAATTACCTCTATGCCTCCCATCTCCTGCTGAGGGAGGTGGAGCAATGGTAACACTGTCTTGCTCTCACTTGTAATACACAACACTAACTGGCCCTGCATGAGGGCGTCGGGCTCTTGTGCACGTCATGCATGCTGATGCAGTGGTGTTTGGCACGCGGGGTGGCAGACGGTCTAGAGGGCAGGACGCAGTTCTGTCTCATAGACTTTTTGTGACATTTAGAATGAGTGATTCATTTATCAGTTTTGAGGGAGTCATGAAAAAATTGTTAAATTAATTATCAATTATGTCGCTATCACTTGTAATTTTATCACCAATGCTTAAAGTTATATTAAAGTGATTACTTCTTGGTTTTGTTTCATTTTTGATTAGCTTCCACGTGATCAAGATTTTATTTAGAGATTTATAAAATTGTCAATAATATATTTTTCCTCTGCTTCCATAATTAGATAATTATATATATATTTTCATGTTTTTTGTTATACATTTTAAGATTTTCACTTTTATTGGTTTTTCGTGCTATTGAAGGTTTCTAAGCTAATTTTAGGAAATTTGGAGTCCTTTTGTCACCACTTGCTAGGCGATGTATTTGTAACCCTAGCTGTCTTTTTTTGGAAGTGCATGTTTGAAACGCCTTGAAAATGTGTTTGCAAATTTATTCCTTACAAACTCTGGATTTTGTTCCTTATCTACCTCAACCACATTTCCTCTTTCTAAAGGTTGTTAAAGATGCTAACATTTTCATCACTGAAGATTCTTTGTTTGCTGATCATAGAAGTTGTTTTGGTACTATACTTATCCTGCAATTAATTTCTTTTTATTTTAATTAGTTGTGCATAATGGTCTCATATTGCCATTACAATGTTGAGGGAAGTGTAATATTTTTAGTCAGTGTTTGTTATCAGGTTATCTAGTGTGTTTTTACTCTTTATTGATGTTCTTGTATAGTCATTTATTGTGTGTTTAAGATTGTATTGGTACAGTAGATATTTCAAATTCATTATTACATTTAAGCCTCCATTGAAGTCTATATTAAAGTCTTCACTGATATGAGAACTTTTTTGCATTTGGTTAGATGGGTTAGAATTTTGTCGAAAGAAAAAGAAGAAATTTACAAAGTTCCAGCTATTGGTGATCTATATACAGTACAACAGCAATGATAAGATTTAAACTTGGTATCAAGATGCAGCTTGCTTCTAGACTTTGTCTTGACACCATTGTTACACACTTATTTCCCTATACCTCAGACTATTTGTTACATAAATGCAATCCCCGCCTCCACTTGCTAATTTCCTACAGTAGTGATTTGCTAATGTGTAATTTTCAAACTGACAACACTAAATGTCCTCCTGTTTTAACCAGTGTTCAGACAAGCATACGATTTTAAGGTTGCAATAACTCTAGCAAACTTTGTAATTTAAGTTTTTTGTTCTTAATGTAGTGCATATTTTTATATATTACTGATAAAAATTGTGATTTATATTTAGAAAGCTCTGTTAAATTAGCTGTACCATTTTCTAGCTTATTATTGCAAGAGCCACTAAGATACTTATCGGAATTGTTTATTCTAACCGATTGTTACTGTTGTCTTTTTTTGTTGCTATAATTACCCATTTATCTAAGAATGTAGGTTTTCTTTTAATATGTTTACATTTTTCACTGTTTTTTATTTCCTTTCCAACACTGTTTTGCAGCCATTTGTCAAGAAATGTTGGTTTACTATAACTTAACTCATTAAAATTAAGATTTAATATTTCACAGATTTTAGAAACAACAAGTGTTCTGCCATTGATATTTAGGTGCATACCATGTATAGTATGCATTTCCTTGTCAAAATCGTCAACTTTTACACTTTCTACATATTAAAACTTTTTGTTTATTGTGTTGATTTAATGGCAAGTTTAACACAAGAGTCTGCTCAAAGGTCATACATGTGGGTTATGTTCACAACCACTACATTCTGGTGTTTCAGATATCCTAAACTCTCTTTGAGGAACTTAACTGCTTTGTCCCCTTCATTTCTTGAAGCATCATTTGAGCTTCCCATGATGATCACAAAATCACTATCTTAGACCACTAAGGATTTCCCTTCTACGTCTCTTAATAATTCTTGTAGGGCTGCTCCAGGTTTTATAAGGCTTAGTTCTGAAACAGCTGGATTTCGGTCTGTTATTGATTCCGAGATACCTCTTCCATGGCTATCTCCTAATATAAGTATATATATTTTTAAAGTTTGCTTCATTTTGGCTAGTATTTGTGACTACTGTTTTCTTGCATTTGTGAATTTTGTAAATTTGATGTGGATTGCTTTGTTTTTTACTATGCATTCATTTTCTTTGCTTCTGCTGATTGTTAGGTTTGCTGTAGGGGTTATTTGGTCTCTTCTTGTGAATGTTAGCAATTCCATGGGTTTTGCTTGATTGCACCATTATGCAGGTTCCTTCTGATGTTACTTGTTGTGAGGATGCTGGGTTATTTTAGGCCAGTCATTATTAAAATATCATACCTATTTTGAAGAGGTATTATTATACCTGGTATTGGTATTCGTGTATTTTCCATCTGGTATGTTATATGTTTTATTATTCCTGATGACCCAATACGATGTCTTGAATCTTTATCTAGTTTTTTTCCCTCGTCATAGCATGGAGAGGAATCTAGATTTTTTGTGGGTCTCTTGAGCTAGTTGTTAATGAATGAAATTAAAAAACAACTGAGCAATTTTGTACTCAAGGCAAGAAATTTGCTAACTCACTGTTTTTGGCTGGTTAATTTCTGAGGGATAATTTCCAGATGGCCTTACCTTCAGTCAATCCTCTGTGACATTTTCTCCACGCGGCATACTGTTGAGCTCATTCAATTCTTCCAGTAGCATCTTGATTATTCCCTTTAATTATACTATTTCTTCTTTTAAGTGCTTGGAAAGTCTACACGATTTAAGATGAGGTTAATTTGTTTCTACAAAATTTCTGTTACAAGTCCCGCAAGCCCACTCGTCATTCGGGACATCACTCTCATTTATGTTAAAACATTTCTTGAAATTATACCATTTCTAACTATTCTGGTACATTTTTCATATTTTGAATTTTTTACTAACTTAATTACATTTAACACAGAAACACGAGATATTTGTTGTGGTGCCATCTTACCAGTGTTATATATGCTCCATGTTCATTTTCTACAAATAAGGTGATCTTCGTGAAGGCAGCGTGCCCAAGGCATAGCTTTTTTTTTTTTACCACTTCTGGCTTGGTCAAGCAGTAGCTTAGGGCATGATACAAAGGCTCAAATTCAATGAAACATGGCAGTCAGACATGAAATAGAAATAATGAGGTATTTTTTATCCCCACCATGTATGTGTGATATTGTACGCAAATGAGAAATAAATGATTCCAAAGAAGTATACATAAGTATGGAAGATATATAATAAGGTGATTATAAAAAAAAAGTGATGCTTGACTCGAAGGGGTACCAGGGATGAGGTTATTATCCCTACCTTATCTAGATTTTTTAATTAAGGGGGTCATCTTATAGTATTGCCTGGCACCTTAACTCAGAGCACGAGTAAGTTGGGGGTTGTTCAGCCGATGGCCCATGCATCTCTGGAGACCTCATCAGTTCTATTGGTGCTTGTAGACTTAGAAGAAGCAGGTAATCCACAAATGACTAACTGCACTGGTTGAATATCAAGCCACCTGACTCTAGAAATACACTGGAGAGCCAAAAAAACTGGTATAGGCGTGTGTATGCAAATAACAGAGGTATATAACCAATCAGAGTAATGCGATGAGGTTGACAGCACCTATATAAGACAACAAGCATCTGGCAAAGTTGCTAGATCGGTTACTGCTGCTACAATGGAAGGTTATCAAGATATAAGTGAGTTTGAACGTGGTGTTATAGTCAGTGCACGAGATATGGGACATAGCATGTCTGAGGTAGCGATAAAATTTGGATTTTCGCGTACGACCATTTCACGAGTGTACCGTGAATATCGGGAATCCAGTATAACATCGAATCTTCGACATCGCTGTGGTCGGAAAAAGATCGTGAACGAAGGGGACAAACGACGACTGACGAGAATCATTAAATGTGACAGACGTGCAACCCTTTCTCAAATTGGCGCAGATTTCAATGTTGGGGCATCAACAAGTGCCAGCATGCGAACTATTCAATGGTCCATCATTGATATGGGCTTTCGGAGCCGAAGGCCCACTCGTGTACCGTTGTTGACTGCACGAAACAAAGCTTTACACCTCGCCTGGGCCCGTCAACACCACCATTGGACTGTTGTTGACTGGAAACACATTGCCTGGTCTGACGAGTCTCGTTTACAATTGTATTGTGGGGATGGACATATACGGGCATTGTGACATCCTCATGAATCCATGGATCCTACATGTCAACAGGGGACTGTTCAAGCTGGTGGAGTCTCTGTCATGGTATCGGGCATGTGCAGTTGGCGTGAAATGGTACCCCTGATATGTCTATATACGACTCTAACAGGTGAAAGATACGTAAGAATCCTGTCCGATCACCTGCACCCATTCATGTCCATTGTGCATTCCGACGGATGTGGACAATTCCAGCAGGACAACGTGACCCCCCATACGTCGAGAGTTGCTACCGAGTGGCTCCAGGAACACTCTTCTGACTTTAGACACTTCCATTGGCCACCTAAATCACCAGACATGAATATTATCGAGCATATCTCGGATGCCTTGCAACGTGCTTTTCAGAAGAGATCTCCACCGCCTCGCACTCCTATGGATGTGTGAACTTCCCTGCAGGATTCATGGTGTGAAATGCCTCCTGCATACTTTCAGACATTAGTCGAGTCCATGCCATGTCGTCTTGCGGCACTTCTGTGTGCCCGCAGGGGCCCTACACGATATTAGCCAGGTAAACCAGTTTTTTTGGCTCTTCAGTGTATATGTTTGTGAGACTGTTAGCCATCTCTCATGCTCTGATATAAATACTTACTGTACTGCAAATGAGTTGAGCGACCTAAGGACACAGGAGGTTTGTGTGAACAATTAAAAGACACACATATGAGCAAGATTTGTCTACTCGTTCTCTTCTGTTACAAACACGTGCCCTTATAAATTAAAAATACATACTAAGCGGGTTTCGGCGCTCGGTCTGCCGATAACCAAAGCTGATGAAAAAGATGCGAGCCATGTACAATAAATTGGGATGCACAATGTGATAAGCTCTGGATAAATTCACAGGGGGACATATGGTCCACCCATCGGCACTAATAAGGCGAAATGTTCCATTATATAACATGTATATGGCAGTGGAGATGATTTACATCCTAAATTGAGGGTACGGACGGGGTTCGGGCTGAGCGACACTCTTGCACTGCTGGCTGGACAGAGTACTTCAATTCTGACTTGCAGAATGGAGTCTGCATCTGCAATACCTCACCGTAAACCAGCATAAAAATACATTCTTACACTGCAAAGATTTACATTGGTGATATTCCTGACCCTAATTATATGTTAATTAATCTTGTCTTTATGATGTCAGCAGGCATGCCATTCCACCATCGGTAGCCTCCCCTAGAGCCTTTGTTGACCCTAATGCACCATCTGCCAGCCAAAGTATATTCTACCCTCGCTGTACCACTGGCTGTGCATGGAATGACTGAAGGCCAAGCACCCAGGGCGCACCTCTCGAGTAAATGCAGCAACCGACACTGCCACAAGACTTGATTATCAAAGTATGCAAATAAGCAGCACAAATACTACCCTATAATTCCCTAACGTTACTAAAAGAACCTGCAAATGTATGTAGCATTTCCCCTCAGTGTTCACTGCCATAGTGCATGTATGAAACATCGATCACATCAATGTGTGATATGATAAATCACATAATATTTTACAAAACTGACTAATGGATTAATTACACAATAATTATTGGACACTCAAGCTATATATGATATCTTAATTAATTGCCACTTATATTTAATTAGCATAGCTTACTTTGACTTCAGAAGTGGGATGCTGAGCCCAAACCAAGGCACAATAAAATTCCTTGTCAAGTTTTACATAAAATTAATATTAATTAAAATGGCATTTTAATTAACACAAGGTAACCTTATATATGTAAAATGTTATTTGTATGTATCTCCTTTTCAGGTGATGTAAAGACTATCAGGAACAAATTTAATTCCTCATCAAAATTAATACTAGAGTTTTTGATCAATGTTAATACATCGACATCAATAGTTTTATACATCATGCAAAGTATAATGCTTCAGCAGGTGCTCTGTATTTTCATTTCATGCATTTCAGTTTAGCCAAGGGAATTATGTTTTTGGCAGGTGGTGGCAGCCACATTATACCGCTGTGCTAACCCCTCTTCAGTTTAGATAAAGTGGCCATGAGGGCAGGTGAGCATCATCCAGCTCGGGGGCGAAGCAAATTTTGTTTCAGTCATGTAGTGTTCAATAGAGTTAAATTGTACCAGAACATTTTCATTTACTTCATGCACCCCCGAGTTCGCCGCCTCCCTTCCAATGTATACTCGAGCCCCTCCGAATTATTTCCTTTTAAATAACATGTTAAGCATCTACGAGACATCTTTGTGAACAGCAGAATAGGGCCTAGTTCCACACACTTGCTTCAGTGTTTGTACCACCTCATTTTGTTTCGACGATACAACTCGTGTTCTGAATCAAAGTGTGTGTGAACTATATTTCATCTTCAAGGGAACTTAAGGGCGATGGACCTTCTCAAATGTCCACCACCTGCCTCTTGTTGCATCACGTATGTTAAGTGTAATTTTGTTTTGGACTGTTACGATTTGTGCATTAAGGTGGCATACTGGGGAGCCACAAAAACTTAGTTCAGCAAGTGCATGTGCATAGGTATCTGATGAGCCTTGAGGACATCAGCCATCCCTCGCGACATTTTAAGACATGGGACACAGGTTTCCTTAACCCAGGATTTTCGGCCGGAGCCCACCTTAAAAGTTTGATGCTAATGCGAGAGGATTCCCTTGCTGGTTAGCTGATGACCTCCAGAAATTTAAATTTCACCTATCGGACCCTGTGTCAAACACAAAGCGTGTCAATTAACACCCTTCTGTGTGGCAAAACTCTGCCGCCATAAGAGTGACCATTCGTGAAGCTGCTATTATTGCTGTTGGCGCGAGTGGAAAGTGAAACACTGCCATCTTGGTGTTCCATTCTTGGGGTTAACAGGAGCGACCTTCCTCCTCCCACCTCCACCATCTCTTCACACCCTTCTGGTCGGCTGCATCATCCATCTAGTAGAGGGAGAGTGCGCATGTCTCACCCTTGCAACTTCTGCGAGGACCATAGCCTCCACAATGAGTTTCCACGCAACCCCATCTGCACTCCCTTGTCGCGCAATGCACAGCAGCACACATAAACCAGTTTTGAGATATACTGTTGGCCCATGGACAATTTGCATCATTTGTTGTAAGGCAAAGAACAGTGACCTTCGCAAAGTATGATCTGTCAACAAACATTTGCAATTCCCTTCCTATGCCAACATATGTCAGCTCCACGCCAACACTACTTGGTCCACTAGCCGAACACATACAAGATATACAGTACCAGAATCAGTGTGAGGGACTAGGGTGAGGCCTTGTATTGTGTATGCACTGCCGAATGGACTAACTCACTGACATACTCAGCGATGCGGAATACATTAATGCGTATACCAGACAGTTCATGTTTACTCAATGTAGCATCATCCAAGGACTGGCTTGTGTCGACCTCAAGATGCCAGTGGACTACACTGCAGCGAAACCCTGTGCCACCATGGTCTTGTGCGATTTTACGAACTGCGGATGCTCCACTGTAGACATTGCTATATGTCATGGTTGTGGCCATGTCACTCCACCTGCATGACTGCAGTCGAGTGGTCAAAATTACATAAATCTCAATTCTAGTGCCAGGACTGTTTACCTGAACAACTCACCAAATGTGACATGACAATACCCGACCAACCTAATGTCCAAATGCGACGTGGCATAACATTTCCAAATGCTCATGGACATTTTGTTTCCTTTGCCTGCCATGGCATTCTCACCATTCGCTCTGCGAACTGTTCAACCTTCGTTCACCCCCAGCAGTTACTCCTGCGAAGTTTCAAACACTCCTGAATTTCACTTGTAAGTGCTCGGAGGATACTCGAGCATTCGTGGAAGAATGTGTGCAGAGACTACAATGGTACGATGTCCTACCCGAGGAGTGACCATGAGCAGGGGGAGCTCACCTCACCAGTGATGCACATGCATGTTAGAGGTCTGTTACTGAATACCAAATGACGTGGGAGAAGTTCGTTACAAAATTCTCCACAAGACACACCAGCACACTGGCAACCTTGCAGAAGCAGCTGAGAATTTTTAAAGAGTGTCAGCAGACTCATGAAGACCTAGAGACATTCGTGAGACATAAGGTAAATATCTTAACCTTGTTTTTCCCACATATTGCAGCTGTGGATGTACTCGAAGCAGTGTTACAGATAGTCCTTCCTAAATTCAGTGCTGCCTTGACAGCAGCCATATACAATGGTTTCGAAAATTCTGTGCATACAGTTGTCAGCATTTCCCATGACACCACTGAGTTACTTCAACGTGGGCACTGCCACATGGAATGCACGATCTTACATCTACCACACTCACTGGGCAACAGGACAACAACAATAAACCTGGTTGTCTGCCACCAGCGAAACATGCATGCGAATCGAAACTTCCTCAGCTAGCTGAGAGTCTGGACTGGTTGTCCTGTGCACAACAGCAAAACAGCATACCAGTGTAGCAGTACCACAGCACCTGACTGGCCACTGCCCAGCTTGTGCTGTTATTGCCATGGTGAGAAGATGCACTGGCATAAGGACTGCCCAGGATGCAAGCAAAAGGAAAACCTAACATCGGTAAATGGCGAAGCAGGGGAGGGGAAAAACACTCATCCTAGAAACAGTAAACACATAAAAAGTAAAAGTCAAAACACCATGTAACCGGAGTAAATTATAGTCCAAATCATCAGCCACGTCTCTTCCATTTTTTTAAATTATGAGAGTCTCATTCACATACCCAGTAACATTAATGCACAGTCAACAGTAGCAGTTATCGATACAACAGCTTCACATAATTTAATTAGTGAAAAATTAATTGAACCTGAACAATGCAAAAAAACAAGATCAATCTGTGCATCTCTCCATGCATGATCTATCTGGTTACACCCGCAATACCATCACGGTAACTGTAGTCGTCAAATACGAAGACATGCATGTTCCATTCAAGTTACACAAGGCCTCAGGGATGATCTCATTCTGGGAATAGTGTGGCAAATTAATAAACAAGCTGTCATTGTGTTATCCCATGACCACATTCATTTCGGCAAGATGCGATGGAAAATAGTGTACTGCCTAGGTTACCGTCAGCTTGCAGTTTTGGACTCTATAAATCTCCACAAATTAGACCATGCTTTTCCCGAGGAATTTCAAAGTGCCACACAAAACATCTTGCAAGAACAAAGTTACTTGTTCATGTGTGGGATCTCGCTTCATCGCACCAACATAGCGGAGCACCCTATACCAACAAGTCACGTTAAACCTCTGTACATGCTGCCCAGAGACTATACAGCCTACCACAGCAACATCATCGACATTCAGGTGAGTGAAAAGTTCTGCGATGGTGTTATTGAGCCGTCTGAGAGAGACTACAATTCAGCCATAATACTGGCCACTCAAAAAATGTAATGTGGAGGTTTTGTAAAGATTTCCATTCAGTAAATTTGATTTAAAAAAGTTCAGCTCCACCAGTAATAAACTTAAATAGTGCTCTCAGTTTGTTTGGTTCTGCAAAAGTTATGTCTTCCTTTGATCTCTGTTCTGGCTACTCGCAAGTCCCAGTCACACCAAACGACTGTCACAAAACCACCTTCATAAACCAGACAGCAGGAGGTATCTGTTTTATGCATTTGGTGCAGATACGAGCACATGGGTGGTTTAAACAGTGCCTACTCTGGTATGTGACTTGTTGTGGTGCGGTATGGTGCAAAACTGGCTTATCAGGGCTTGCTGAAGGAAGGGGTCACCACAAATGCCCTCCCTCCAGAAGTCCATTTTGCATCAAGAGGCACATGATGCTCCATCGCTGGTGCTCATCTACACCCCTGCTCCTTCCACAATGGGCAGTGCCACTATTGCTTTTTGATGGGTGTAGCAAGGTAAGGTAGTGCGCTCCCCACAGTCTGGCCATCGCTGTTGTAATTGTCTTCCAGGATGCTGTCAGGAACAGCTGATGTGAGGCCACAACTGGGAAATCTGGTGGCCGGTAATGGTGATGCAGTCTTTCCTAAGGAACCGCGATGTCCTGGTGCATTGGCGTGTCTTCTACTGGAACAGTCTTGTTGTTGTGCTGCCTTATGTTGAGGCCCATGCAATGTGCTTGCTTACGATATGATCGAGGCAGATGTTGCATCAGCCCATGCATGGAGGTGTGCAAGCTTTGTTATCAGAGGAGGGGAGGGTCTCAACCTCGCTCTGTTGCTTGCTGCTTCTGCTCATGCTCCAGTAACAGCATGGCTGATGGCATTTACGTTGTGACCTTGGGTCGACGACACCGGATGTGTAGCCATCACTGTCACTACTGGTGTTTTGTCTTTGCACCGACAAATCCCATAACCTGCAGTCAATTGCTTCATCCTCCTGGTGTACCGACCTTTTTTCGCTTGGGGAGTGCTTCTCTTCGGGTATTTTTGTGGGCTCTGTAGAAGTCATAAATGCATGGTCACCATCTTGGCTGTCTCCACATTGGCTCCCTTGCAAATGGTGCCAGGAATCCACTGTAGTTACAAAAGGTTGGGGGGCGGGGTCATGATGCTCGGCATCACTTCTTGTTGTTGCCCCTCAGGTGCGACTCTGATATCGTCCTGGTGCACTTTGACTTGATGCAGGGTTGCTACTTTCACCAGGTACATTGTGTGGCCTAGTTATTTCATGCCTGGTCCACCAGGGTGCAAGTTCGGGGCAGAAGTTCTTTTTTTGCTGTTGGTGAAGATGGATGTAGACCACCTGGCCTGGTTGAAATGCTGTCGGTAGGTGGTCAGTGGTCGGTACCTATTGTTTCGTGTATAATTCTTGGTGCTGCTGTACCTCCCCAAGCATTTAGGTGTGTTGGCGAGCTCTGTCACCCCCCAGCCTGTCTTCGCTCTCATTAGGTGGGCATGCAAGTTTGCCAGGAAAGGCTACCTCAGATCCCTGTAGCATGGCTGCTGGTCCCATGCTGGTCGCTGCATTGACATGTCTCCATAAACAGAGCTGTGCTGCTGGTATAAATTCTGCCCAACTGGTGTGGTCTGACCCGACCTGGATGTGTAATTTGATTTTTAGATTCTGGTTTTGTTTTTCTGTCAGGTTAGCCCTCGGATAGTAGTTGGCTGTGGCGCAGTTTTCGATCCTCCACAATCTTTAGAGGTCTGGCCATTTTTGGCCCGAGATCTGGGTCCCATTTTCGGTAAGCAATGATTTGGGGTATCTCCACTGTAGAAATAACTCATTCTGCAGCATTTTCGCGACCATGGTGGAGCAGGCTGTAGAGATCGAGAAGGCCTAAATCCAGTGCAAGAATTTATCCGTGACTACGAGGATGAAGTACTTGCCCGTTGGTGTGCTGGGTTATGGCTCCATTAAATCAAGCACAATGGCCTTGAAAAGGGCTATTTGCACCAGTTGCTGTTGTTTTTGGACATCATCTGAGCATCTGGATTTAATGAATTTGCACATTACACTTTGTAGTACATACTCCCGGGTTTGGAATGCAATGTCGGGCCAATAGTATTGCTGCAGGATGTTTTTCTGTTATTTTTTCAGCCGCTGGGTGGCTAGTTGGCTGTATGGGCTAGGTTGAAAGCCTCACCATGCACCTCCAGCAGTTCATACAATTTCCTCTCACACTTTTGGCTAGGTGATCATGATTGGATACGATCAATGGTTTCACACATGTTGTCCTTGGTGGCCAGCTGGATAGGCCTTCGATGTTGCCAGAGATTCTCAGCGTATACAAATGTCCGGTGTACCAAGTTGTGCGACACTGCCATATCTACTAGTGCACTTGTGGTTCGGTCTTCTATATGTATGGGGATGCGCACAAGTATGTACATTCCACTGGATACATGTCTCAATACTATATCAGTGTGTTATTGTTGTGTAGTTTGGTTGAGTTTCTGTTAGTACTGGTGTCATGGGTAGAGATTATCAGGCAGTCGAACCCTCACTGGTTGTTTCCCTATAGTGGATGCTTTTAGTTTGGAAATTCGCTCCACCAGTGATGCTGGCTCCCTGGACATAGCCTGCATGGGTATGGTGGTAGACATTTGGATTTTTCTGTGCCACTGTTAGAACATTCTAGGAACGGGTTCGTCGGGTCAGGTGGACTTGTGTCCCTTTTGTCTCAGCATCCCCGCGGTTGCCAGCTTACCTTGGTTACCAATTTTTGCTTGTCCTGTTCCTGGGGGTTGTGGGTTTGCAATATCTGCTTTGTGCCCAAACTCTCTCTTCACACACAAGGTTTCGGACACTTTGCCTTCTGATCGGGTTTGAGTTCCATGGTGGTTAGTTAGGTTTCGCTCGGCTTTACTGGCTAGTGCTCAAATTGTTCTCTGGCACTGCTGTCCATGGCCCCACCGTGGGTTGAAGTAGCACCACAGTGCTTTCGTTGTTCCTGAATGGATTTGTGTGTCCCAGATTCGTGACATGTTGTGCGCACTCACTGAACAGTCCTGTTTGACACTAGCAGCAGTTGCACATGTGCCTGGTGTGTGAACTCCACTTGTCTGGTAGCTTGCACTGTGTGTGGGTCCAGCTTGGGCATATCTGGCATTGTGCTATTGGTACATCTATTCCCTCGCACATGGGTTAATCACATTTGAGTCAATATCCTGTCTGATGTTTGGTATTCAGTTCCAGCCTGGTGGTTGTTTGCCACAGACACGATTCGCACAGGAAATGTCCAGCTTTTAGTATTCACCACACCACTAAGTTAACAAATTCAAATGGTACTGCAGCCTACACCACTGACACTATGACATTTTTTACCTCCCTCCGGCGAACTTAAGGTGCATGTACTTAGCCCAGGGTTTTAGCGACTGTTTAAAATATCCTTCATCGAACACAGGTAGACAATGGCAAATGATTGCGGACAGATCATATTATGCGTATTGGTCGCAGTTATAAGATTTCCAGCTCCTCGCACACTTGGGTATTAGGAGTCTATATGCTGGTATTGCCCTCAATTTTGTACTGTTGCTGTTGAAAGGTTGCCAAGTTATTCGCGGGGCAATGGCCATCTCTGCACATGGCTCCACGCACGTGAACTCAAAGTCGTACTGGCTGGCAATTTGTAGCATGCACATGTACTGCCTGGTCGAGGGGGTGGTGATGAATCATCCAATTGCTGTTAGGTCCCCAGGGAACATACTGGTCACCACCAGTTTGACCGGTGCACAGTTTGTCAGTTTACTCATAGCACTCGTACTCACAGTTTTTGTTCCAACGTTGTTGAACTGTACTCCTACTTTGATGCTATGTAATCAAATGGCATTGTTGTCGCATAACCAGCGTGGTAGTTTGAAGCCCCATGGTGGCTGCCACTTGCTATGACTGGTGTTATAAGACCTATGCTGAGGTTGATGTTCGGTTGTGTGGAATGTTTATATGGGTGGCAGTCGCTCAGTGAGTGCTCAGAGTGGCATGAGACTCTCCTAAGGGATGCTCGGCTGTGGCAACCCTATTATTATGACTCACGTTTCACTCGCTGGTGACAGCGGAATTGTAATCCATTCCACATGTCCTTCGACTGTTATAAAGAATGTTGGTTACACAATATATAGTACAAAAATCACTTTCTTAGAGAAGGCAGAGCCATGAAATCGTTGAGATGTGGCCAGGTTTAGAAAAGTAGGAAATGTGACAATATATATAGAGGCTTAAGGTTTAATTAAATTAAGTTTTCTTAGCAGACTTCCTTATGCTCCAAATTCACTGAAGCACCCTCAGTGCATAGAGCTCCGCCGATGAGCTGATATCTAATTGGCAATGATGACTGTGAACAAAGAAAATACTTTGGTTTGAGTTTCTAGAGTGGTGGGCACGACTCGGTGACAGTAAGACAAATGTTTAAGATAATCGAAGCTATGGAAAATGACAATTGAGCTGAACACAACAGTTGTTGGGTCTCGAGTGGCATTATGTTGTCATCACCTAACAACTGCTAAACGATGACTGAAAATTATGGCAGAGCTCTATCAATCCTAGCCAATCAGTTACATGAGAGTTTGAAGCATTTTTATGTGGCAATGAAAACTGATATCAATGGTACAAAAGATATATTACACGAAACACAAGACACTGAAAATTCAACTATTCTTTTTGCAAGTGCCAATGCACCTGATTAATGCACTAAAAAGTGAACAGCAAATAAAAAATAAATATGTTGTGAGCTTAAAGAGTTCCGGTAATTAAGTGTATTAATTTGCAGCACGACCTGTCTATTGATTACATTACCTAATGCATTAAACCCACTGCATTTATCTGTCACAGTTGTATCAGATAATTTTTGTACTGTTTGTATTAATGTAACATTTAATTATTTATTTGTTGCAGCTACATTTTATTTATTTATGATATAATATTAAAATTTTTTATTGTAAGAAGTTGTAACCCCAGAAACATTATTTACGTTCAATTATGTTTGTAAGTCTTTCAGAATTTCTACCATGAAGTAATTGTACATGGATTGCATTTATAAAGGATTTTGTTATTTTGTTGCCATGGTTACAAATTGCATAATGCATTATAAATGATGTAGCCCTTTAGCGATTGGCGCGATGTTTGAAATTGTTGATAAATATGTAGTTTAGGAGGCATCTAGCCATCTTGTTTCCGCCAAGCAGGTCGATACCTAGTGGGTTATCGGCCTGGTAGGAAATTTAATTTGCTTAATTAATATTGGCCGAGTACGAACATCTTAACAGACTGCCCGATGGGGCGAAGACGTGCTACATATTATTGCAAGTTTAAATTCTGCACGTGCTACCTACACTGTTTAATTATTAAGTTCCAGTTTGATCTACAGCAATGTTGTGTTAGGTACAATTTGAACTTTAATAGTGTACCCCAAGCTCAAGAGCCTTGTGAGGGAAGATACCACTAAGGCAAGACATTATGGTGAATGATCAGTGGGGTCAGCTGGCAATAAGTATACAAGATGTTGCTGCAACTAACAATTTTCAGCTACTGTTTTTTTTTTGAGAATTTCAAAAGCAGAGATGTCATCAGGAATTTTAATTAATAATTATTTTTGAAAATACATTTGGATCACTGAATATTCAAGATGCTCTGGCTGATTTGCCTACGGAGCCCTGCCAAGATGTCATTTGTTCTCCTGACTGAGTTGGTTTGAGAAAGACATTTTATTTAGATTAGTTAAATTTAGCAAGTAATTAAGACATCTGTTAAAGTTGTAAATTATTTTTGAATTTAGTAAGATATATATATACACACATACATACACACACATGAGGGTGGCTACAGTTATAGTTATGGCCACACTGAGCAAAACTAATTTTAAAACTTGCAATGATTTTCAAAATGGTATTTGCACAAATACGGTTTCATTTTGGGGTGTCAGAATCTAAGCTTTTCCGTGCAAATTGAATACCAATAATTTTTTCACAAGGGTCCGTTAGAATTTTTTTTCGTGTAGTTAGTGGAATTTTTGGATTCAATTCTTCCCAGTGTTATGCATGCTATTTAAGCCTATGGAGACTGGCTGCAACTTATTTTCCTGAGTGTAATCATTGTAAAGATTGGCGTAAAGGATGTCACATTGCTGTTAAAATATTTTCTGTCCTGCGGAGCTGGGCAAGTTCAAACCCCAGTTCAGACATACAATGCTAGAGGTGATAAATAATTTTGTCCGATATAAAATAATATTCTCATCAGTGTACACTCCCTTCCACATTATACACAGTTACATTTCGCCTTGTGTGTGCGATAGGATGAGTATATTACACATTTTACTATTGCTTTATGGTTAATGATTTGTTTTGAAAGTATTTTGTGATTTACTATTTTGTAGCCGAACTTCCTCGTAGGGTCATCCTGATGACACAGGAAGGCGACCTGAGTCCGACTACTGGCGACTCATTGACGAGTACGACCCGCCAAAACCTGCAAGCACCTGGGAAAGTTTTTCGACCTCATAAATTGGCTCCGCCAATACATTCATTGTTTCACTGTCACTATTGTGCCTCTCACATCGCTCTTGTCAACAGGAGTTCGCATAGATTAAGAGGCAATTCCATCATTACCAATCTCTCTCTCCTAGACCCCAAAAGGCATCTGTACTTGAAAACTCACACAATTCAGGAAGGTATAGGGGTTGTCCTTTTTCAACTGGGCGACGAAGGCGAGCGATTCATCATAGACTATAGTGGCAAAAATTTTCCCCCATAGAGCATCGATATGACATCAATGAATACGAATGCTTGGCTATCAACTGGTCTCTAAAACAGTACCGGCAGTACTTGGAGTATCAGCAGTTCACTCTCCACACTGAAAATCGTAATTTAGTATGGCTACAAAAAAAGTGTGAATCTAGGCACAAACTGACATGCTGGTCCATGTTTTTGTAGGCATATGTCATAATCACTGTGCAATAGCTGTATACACACAAAGTGCAAGTGCAGCAGTTAGCTCCAGAGGCAGCATGATGGTGCCACAAGTGCATGCATGGTGTTCTGAAAATCTGGCGAGATGTGGACAATCGCCTTGAGGTGCTCTCACCAGGTGACAACACTGATTGGAGGACATTCGTCCCTGCTGTAGCCCACCAGACTGTAATTGCTTATGCTTATGGTGATCAGCTTGCTGGCCACCCTGGCACAGAACAAACACAACATAACATTTACACCAAGTACCACTGGCCTGATATAACCCATGAAACATGCTGCTACTTGAAACAAAGCACAATTTGCAACACACTTTAAGGTCCTCCACTTGCACAGCACACAACAACAATAGCCATGCCTACCAAACGAACCATTTAACATGGTGATGTTTGACTCATGGAACCATATCCACAAAGTGTGCCGGGCAAGCATTTTATTGTAGTGGTCATGAATTTTTCTCGTGCTGGACAGAGTTCTACACTTTAGCAGTGCACATGTGAACAACATCACCAAATTCTTAGATACCAAGTTCTCCCCTCGGTTGGGTTTTCCCCAGGTGCTCCTCACCGACAATGACACACAGTTTACCATGCACCAATGGCTGAACTTGTGGGAGCGGTGTAAATCCGAGCACCACACCACTGCTCACTACTTTCAAAGGGCCAACCCCACTGATTGGAGGAACCAGGACTTGAAAATCTAACTCAAAATGCGAGTGCAAAAGGACCACACAAGCTGGCTATATCTCCTGCTGACTGCCTTGTTCTGCATGTGCAAGCATGTAAATGCAGATACAGGGAAGATGCCAGCCGAAATTCTACAGGGTTGCAATCTAGCTCACCCTCGAGAGCTAGCTTGCCTGCCTAACAAGGGAAGAAACGATTCAGACTGATAGATGCAACACCGCGAAATTGTCCTGCAAGTATGCGAACAAAAATAATATATTCACACGTGGCTTCCAACCACCAAATGCCAACCAAGCGAACTGCAGCGCAGCGAATATTTGTACATTCGCATAAACCTGCAATCTACAGGCAGTAAAAACTATTGTGTGGGCCTAGCTGTGGAACACAGTGGCCCCAGGAAGACTAGAAGAAGATACCTACTCTGTTTAGCTCAGTGCCAGGCACACAGCGAAGCTCCATCGCGACATCAGGGCGACAGGTGATGGGATAGACGACATGCCATTTCCTCTTCTCCTACACAACAGTCTGATCTTGTCACCCCAACTACTGAGTTGCCGGCTTTGATGCCTTGTGTTCAGATGCCCAATAGGGATCGAGCAGTGCCCGAGGAAGAAGGATTTATGAAAATTTTGAACCTGCACAGCCAGACACTCGACCAGCGGTGACACAAGACACATCAGCCACTCACTCATCGCCTGGAGTCCGGACGCCCAATAGGATTCAGGGAGGGGAAGAATACATCCGAATTATCCTGGCCCACTTCCTAAAACCACCAGCGCCAGAACCACCACTGCTTTTCATTCTGTCGACGTCTGGCATCTCCACGCCCAACGAGGAGCTGCGGACTAAATAGAAGTTGTGTGGGGCTGCGCACCTTCGTCTATGCTACCACCCTTCAACACAGTACAGACTGCATTCGCCAGTGTTCCACTTGCACATAAAGCATCTCGCACACCACAGCCTTCAACCACACCAACACCCGGCACCCAGCTGCCCAGCAAGGGGTCGGTGGCCGCGATTGAGGCTGTGTGAGGTAGTTTGCCTGTGGCACCTCTGCCATCAACCAGTGTGGTTTTGGAACCATCCTCCAACATACAATAATCATAACCTAGCCCCTCCCGACTGCACTCTCACCTCCCGACACCCTATAGGGAAGCAGTGTCAACCACAGAGGACATCTTGATTTACTCACCAGTCAGCGCGGCACGCTTGTTGCCAATGACCAACATCGCGGCTACAAAACGCCACCCTCTACCTGCACCAATGCTCGGTATCAATACATCCGATACAGGACTGGTTGAAGGGGGTTGGGAGAAGAGTGGTTGAGCTTTGCCAGCACAAGCCAACAGGGCTCTGTGGGAGAGCGACAACTATGGCTACGGCTCTGCTGCCGGCGTCTCCAACAGTGCTACCATTGCTTTGAAAGCATCACAGCAGCGACACACTATCACCTTCGACGAGCCATCTGTACATCACGGCACTGGCATCCGAATGCCGCCACCCATGAATACCAGTTTCGGCCATGCCCCATGTTTTAGGCAGCCTTGCTGATGCCTTAGATACCATCTGTACGTCTGTCGAAAGGGCTCCCAAAGAAGGCAGGGCGGGGTTATTTGTGGCCATCCGAAGTTTCCCCTAAAGCATTTGTTGACCGTCGCGCACCATATGCTGGCCAAGGTAGGGACTACCCTCGCTGTACCACAGGCCCTGCATGACACGACCAAAGGCCATATTCCCAGGGCACACCTCTCAAGTAAGTGCAAAAACAGACACTGCCACAAGATGTAATAATGAAAGGATTTAACTAAGTGACCAAATTGATACTGTATAATTACATGGCATCATTAAAACCATCCTAAAAATGAATATACCATTTTACCTCAGTGTTCACCATCGCAGTGCGCATATGAAACAACGACCACATGGTAGTGAGATATGAGAAATCACATAATATTTTACAAAACTGACTAATGAATTAATTACTTAATAATAAATACACACTCAAGCTACAAGTAATGCCTTGATTAAGTGTCAGTAATATTTAATTAGAAAAGTGTACTTTGACTTTAGCAGTGGGATGCTGGGCCCGAACCTTTTCACAATAAAATTCCTTGTCAAATGTTATGTAAATTGATTATTAATTAAAATTATATTTTAATTAATCCAGGCTAATCTATTCGGTATGTACATTTTTTTTGTATGTATTTCTTTTTCAGGTGATGAAAAGACTTTATCAAGAACGAATTGAATTCCTCATAAAGATTATTAAAATATTTCTTTATCAAAATTAATACATCAACATCAATAGTATTTGATCTCATGCAAAGTGCAATGCTTCGCCCGATGCACCCTATTTTCATTTCAGTAATTTTAGTTTAGTCAAGGGAATTATGTTTTTGGTGGCCCGCCATGCAAACCCCTCTTCAGTATAGTGAGAGTGAGCATCCGGGCACATGTGTGTCATGCAACTTGGGCTTGAAGCAACTTTTGTTTCAGTCATGTAACATTCGATGGGCTTCAATCGTACCGGAAAATTTTCATTTACTTCGTGCACGCCCGAGTTCGCCTCCCTTCCAGAATAGAATGTGCCCCTCTATCATTACTTCCTTTTGAATAACTTGTTCAGCATCCGCGAGATGGCTTTGTGAACAGCAGCATAGGCCAGTGCAGGGCCTAGTTCCACACACCCACTTCTATGTTTGTACCACCTCATTTTGTTTCGACAATACAACTCGCGTTCTGAATCAAAGAGTGGGTGTACTTTATTCCAGCTTCATGGGGAACTTAAGGGCTATTGGCCCTCTCAATCGTCCACCACCTAGCTCTTGTTTACATCATGTGAGTTCAGTGTAATGTTGTTTTTAAGTATTATACATTTTATGGATTTCTTAGTCTAGGTTTTTAGATCTCAGCACACCTCAAGAGTTTCGCGCTAACCTGAGTGGATTCCCTTGCTGGTTAGCTGGCGCCTCTAGACATTAAAATTTCGCCTGTTGGACTTTGTGAGCACCCCGAACCATGTCAGTAACTACACTAAATGTTTAAATATTAAAAGTAACGGCAGTCTAGGCAGTCTGCCATGAAGGAATAAATACATATCGACAATTTGACACTAATTAAAACCAATGCAAATTTAATGAAAATATTTAATAAAACTTTGTTATTTCTCGTTTGGAGAATCTCGCCGATGTGCGAGTCCAAGTGTCCCAACTCCAGGGGTTTGACGAGTCCATATTCCCAAAAGAGGTTTGTGTAGCCAAGTTCGAATTGCTATTCAGTAAAGGGAAAAGTCTTATATTTACTTTATATGGAATTCGAAGCCCTTTCAGACGACACTAGATTTTATTTAATATGTTTTGCATTTATTTGGGGTACCTTAGCACTTGGCTCTTGGCCATTAGCCAAGGCGCTAGGAAGTGTATGCAGCATGGATTTTTGGAGTGACGGGGAGCGTTTGAGTCCTACTCAACTGTCTTCTCGTCTCGGCCTCTACTGCTGCAAGAACATGGGCGCCTACATGTCTGTGGTGATTGCGAGGGTAGGAGGATGCACTGCAGTCAGGCTGTCGAGGCCTGATGCACTCCCCCATCACTGTGTCGGTACACTTATGACTCAGGACCAGCTGCTGAGGGGTGTTTTGAAGACATTGAAGCACAGATAGGCAGGGAGCTTACCTATGTGGAGAACCCGACCACAGGTGTTCACAGTGGCTCACAATTGGTGACATCTTTAGAGGGGAGTGTCATGATGCCAGGCATCGTGATGCTGCAGGCTGCCTCTGTTGGGTCCACAGTGGCTTCATTTGATGTGTTTCTGTTATCTGATGTTGGCGATTCTCCTTGGCTGTTATTTTCCTTCAGTGCATCTCTTATGAACATTGAGAAGCTGGGCATCGCAAGCTGAATAAGGTACAGGAAATAGCTCCCATCATTTTCAGGGCTCGATGCTCCTGATTCGCAGCTCTGAGCAGTTCTTGCGGCCTCATCTTCGGCTGGCCATACACTCTCTTGTTTGTGCATCGTGGCGCTATTTGTCTCGACACTAGCCTCACCGACAAGCGTAGGTCGTCCCTGTGGTTCGCTACTCTCCTTCGGCTGCTTACCTTGATTAGGTATGTGGTATAGCAAAGCATTTTCACTATTGTGTGTGGGTTGCTCCACCTCGGTGCGAAGCCTGCTTAGTAATTTTTCGTGCTGCTGGGAGTTTGTTTTCATGCACGTAATCCAGATGTCCAGCCTTTAATCTGCACAGTCAGCACACAGTTTAGGGACCCACCTCGCAATGTAGCGTGCCTGATGTCTCATGCAGACTGCTTTGAAGTTTCGCATCGCTGCTGCTAGGCTGTGCTGTCCTCTGCTTCGCCCACACTTTCTGCATGTGGGAAAGTGAACTCACCTGACAGTGGAAGTTCATGGCCATGCAGTATGACAGCAGGTGACTTGCCAGTGGCAAGGTTAATGCATCTTCTGATGTTGAATAGTGCAGTTCCGCCTAGGCCATGTGCATTTTACCAACTCCAGGTGCAACTACATTTTGAGGTGTTGATTTCGATGCTCAGTTGTGTTGGCCTGCGGGGGGTAGATGGCAGTCATGTGATGTACCACACCCCACTTCATACACAGTTCATACCACTGCCTGCCCTTAACTGCATGTCATTGCTCGTGAGGAGAACCCTAGGATATCCCAGCAGGGATATATCTCGGTCTCCAATACACAAATTATATTGTGTGCTCAAGCACTAGAGATTGGGTAGGCCTCTGTCCACCTAGGGAATGAGTCACTCACTACTAGTATAAATCACTTGCCAGCTGTTGCGTGTGTTTAGGGCCCCCTCAGATAAATTTAAATGGTCTCGAATAACTCAGGTTGTACCCATGGCTGTTGTTTCATAATGGCATAGGTTAATCAGCTTGTGAAGTGGTTACATGGTACACATTCGCGCATGTACTGATGTACACCTGGGGCATCTACTGGGCAGTGGAAGTGTGCTTGCATTTTCCTCGCTGCCTGCAGTGTTCCGGAGTGGCCTGTAAACTGGCTGGCATGCGCATGATGTATCACCAGCAGTCGCACATTCTTTGGTATGAACAGGTGCCATAGTGCTTTCAGTTGGTGGAGAAGGGTTTGTAGGCATATAGCTTGCACTCGCACCATTCCCCCTCATGTTGGTGTTACATCAGCTGGTGCTATGTTTCGGGGCACTGTTGTTGAGCCACTTCTACCTGCACTCTGAGCTAGTCCAGCCTGAGTTCGATTCCCATTTGAACCTGTATCATGTTGCAGGTCGCAATGCCCTCGCCAGTTGTTCGGTGGTCGGCTGATGTAGGGGGAAGTAGGTCATCCCACTCATCTTTGTCCACCATTACAGTTTCACCAGGCGAGCATGACAGTTCATTAGATAGCAAGTTTTTGGTACCAGGGATGTGTTGTACTTCAATATCGTAGGATTGGAGTGACAATGCCCAGCATTGTAGCTTGCTGCGTGCCTCCTTCATCTAGTGCAGCCACACTGCTAGGCAGCGGTTGTCCATCCAGAGCGTAAGACACTGGTTCTTTAGATTCACTCAGTATCTATTTACAGCCCACACTATGGCTAGGCACTCATGCTCATTTACGACATACCTAGTCTCCATTGTTCCCAATTTTGCACTGCCAAAGTCTATTATTTGCAGCTTCTTGTTGTCCCCAAGATGGAACAAGATGGCATATAAGCCCTTTTCGCTCGTGTCTGTCTGCATATAAAGATGTTTCTTCTGGTCATGGCATGCTAGTGTGGTGGATTCATGAAAACAGTTCTTTAGTCCCGCAAAGCAAGCATCACAATTCGGTGTCCACTGATATTTTACAGTTGGGGATAGCATAACTGTCTTTGATGCTGTGACAACTACGAAGTCACAGATGGTTTTCCCTCAGCCAGTTAACCAAGCTATAAAACTTCCTCAATTGTTTTTGTGTGTGTGGCACAACGTAATCGTCAATGGGTGTCAATTGTTCAGGTGTGGGTAGGTGGCCGAGAAACTGGATATAGGTTTTGCCAATACGATAATTTCAGTTGGCACACATCAACTTGTTGATAGCTAGACATTCCAGGACCGACGAAAGATGTTTGCTGTGGTCCTACCACATCTCTGACCACACCACAACATCGTCGAAGTACACGAAGGAGAAGTCGCCTATGTATCTGTCGTGAACCAGGATAATCATGGCCTGGAATGTGGACAGCATACACTTGAGCCTGAAAGGCATAGCACAGAACTGAAACCTGCATTCGACAGGCACAATGAAGGCCGGTTTTGCCCTGTCCTCCAGCTTTATGGGAACTTGCCAGTACCCACTTCGGAGGTCCAGTTACATCATTTTCTGTGCTCGACCAAGCATGTGAAGTGCATCCCTGAGACTAATATGCAGTGGTGGCATACATTTAGTAATTAAATTAATTGGCATCAAGTCCACATAGAAACACCACATACCATCTTTAATTAGAGCTAATGTGATAGCACTGTTGTAGTTTATGCGTGTGGGTTCGATCACATCCTCAGCGAGCATTTCCTGAATTAAATCCGTAATGATTACACAGGTGTGGTTGGTAGCTGTGCAGAGTAGGATACGTGGGTCGCTCATGTTCTAAAGTTATTTCGTGCACTGCTTCTGTCGTGCAGCATAATGGGTCTGGGGCTGCAAAACATGGTGCTTCTAGTAAAGTAGATGTTGCACTGAATCAGGATTCTCCGGAGGTACTGCATGATATAACTCGTCCAGCTGTAATTCCAGTGCGCAAACTGTGGGTCGTGGATCGAGATTGTACACAGTGTCCTTTCAAAAATTGATTCTTCTAGCAACTTGCTCAACGATGGTGTCCTGCTCCATGAGCCAGGGGATGCCTAAGCAGGTCATATGACACGAGGACCATGGTGGTCTTCCCGACTCATATTTGGATGGTTATTAATATCTCAGCCATCGATTTCTCCGTGTGCTGCCGTAAGTTCTGTTGTAAGCTCTGCTTAGCTACGAAGCCTACACACACATTTTTTTGAAGCTGATGTATTGACCAATGCATGGCATGAGTGGCAATTTGAGATTACTGGTATACAGATCATCTGATGACTCCCTTAGTGAGCTGCTCAAACGGTAGTTGTTGTGGTGTCTGTTTTGATATGTAGCCAGTTTCCTGGGGGCAGTGAGCATCTGGCTCTCTTTCCCTGACAATCTGCTGTTTCCTACCGGCTGGGGAATTACTGGTTGTTGCATCTGGGCCCTGGGTGTTACACTTTGGGTATTTGCGGTGCTAGTGGAAATACTGTCCTTCGCAATTCCGACACACATAGGGGTGGCATCCTCTTTCTGTTAGACCTTTCGCACTGGCCCCTCTTGGTTCAGTTGGATCTACAAGTGGTTCTGCTTGGTCACGAGTGGATGCAGTGTCAATGTGGTCTGCTGGGGTTGATGACCCGATCGCACCATGGTTGGATAGTGGTTGTGCAGGTTCGCTGCCCTGGTCTGGATCGCATACATGGCATGAGAAGAACCCTTCCTGTTCGCGGTGCAGGGATTCCATACCCATAGCATTCTGGTAAACTAGCACAGCTGACAACATGAATGTATCATTGATGGTGTGTGTTAGTGGGACTTAAGCAGTTCTATTTTCCGGTCCACTTCAGTGTCTGTCATTTGTGGGTGAAAAGGCTTAGTGAGGTTTATTTTTCCACTTTGCAAATGCTGTTAAACTTTCTCCTGCATACTGGGTTTCTAACACTGCGCGGCTCTGTATTTGCAATGACAAGTACATGTTTGCAAAACTGCATTCGAAACCATTCCAAAATTTGACACACAAAATGCCATAGTGAATGACTGTGCACCACCACAAGCGCACATTTCCATTAATTGATTTCTCACACAATTAGGCCACTCCTGCTCATACACTGCATACCTCGTTAACTGTCCTGTGCAATCTTCAGGAACGCCTGTGAGTACTATTTGGGCAGCCCCGAGAATGTGGGTAGCGACTGGAACCGTGCTCTGGTCTACTGCTGTCGGCTGTACTGCAGGTGTTGGCTGGTTTGTAGAGCTGGGGATTGTCATCAAACCAGGCAGTGTGGCTGTTGTGATTGTGTGTGGCTGTACCCACACAAGGCCAGTTGATGACAATGGTGTCTTGGGTGATGCCCATGGTGTTGATTGATGTGGAAGTTCCATGGAATTTTACAATGGGGCTGGTGTAGTGTCTGGTTGTCCCTGCACAAGTGGTTGGTGGGTGTGGCACTGTCAGCTGCAGTGCCGGGATGCACTGTGCGCATCGATAGTTGGCAATGGTAATATTTTGAAAGATCTGCATGGTCATGTACTGCCCTTGTGTTATGTGCATACAGTTTTTGCCTGTCATTGTTTCTATACTCCCCTGCCTACACTGGTCTTGATGGCAGCTGTGAAGGGGTAGATCTTCTCGTGTGAGAAGGTTCGCTGGTGACTACTGCACTGGTATTAATATCTTGGTACAGTTGCTACACAGAATGTGTCAGTTTCTGTCAGTTGTTGGATACTTTTTCCTGGCAAGGCACTCGGTGCGATAATTTTTGGGACAATTTGCACACAGAATTTTCCCGGGGCCGGTGCCTTCACATTGGTGCTGTTTTGCACACAGTCATTCCTGAAAATTTTGTGGCATTGGAGCGAGTAATATTTCTGTTTGAGTTTGCAAGGGACACGTGCACACTCTAACACCAGTTACAGGGCTGACAGTGCCCCAGTCCACTCATGGTCTAGTGCATTCGATGCAGAGGTGTCTCCTTTCTGGCAGAGATACAACTCCACCCGTATCCGATGCATATGCAGATGGCCTGGCAGATTTTGCCCTTGAGACATTTCGCATTTTTGTATTCGCGGCAGATGCACTGTGTGTAAAGGAACATGTTGGACACAAGGAGGGGCCAGATAATCTTTAGGCAGAGTGCTTTCTATTGTTTGTGGTGCACCAGTTCATATTGAATTTTCCCCTGTCTTCATGGCCAATGTGGTGTTGTGTGTGGGCTATTATCATTACAGATTTTTATGGCTCAGTCGTTTACCCACCTTGACACGAGGAGCGGCCGCACACATTTCAGGTGGAGTGTTTCTGATTGTCCATTTATGGTGCACTAGTTCATATTGAACCTACCCTGTCATCACAGGTCGTATGATTTCGGAGCACATGCTGTCATCGTGACAGATGTTAATGCAGCTGTTGTTGACACTTCTCCTTTCGTGCCTGCGATTGTGGCAGCAAACTGGTTCGGCAGCTGGGTGGTTGTGACCACACTCACGAGCGCCTGGCCGGGTGGCATGTCTGCTGTCTTCATCCACTGGAATACTGGAGGGAGGGGGTTGTCAAATGGCTTTCTGGCTTGTTCCAAGTCCAAAAATGATGGTGTTCAGGCATGGCCATTGTTAAACACTTGCTGATATCCCAAAATTGCGAAAATGTGTGAAAATTAATTTGGGAGTTAAAGTGGTCCGAAATTTAATTTACATTTTTGGAGGATTTTCCATCACACGCACTCTGGCATAGTACATAGCATAAATAACAATATTAAAGACGAAGGTGAGGTGATATGGGATGTAAGCAACATTTTCTCAGTGTGTGACAAATTACAAAAGTTGCTCTCTAACATCATGGAAAGTAAAATGGATATTTAAAAATTTGACAAATTACACAGTTACATTAAAATGTCGTGGGACATAAAACACACCTATATTGAGCCTTCTATGGCTGCAGTGGCTGAGCGGTTAGACTGCTTAACTCCTGCCAAGGCGAACCTGGTTCAATCTCTGGCCAGGTCACACCCAAATTTTCACAAGTGTGGACTGTGCGGAATGATGCCGCTGGCCGGTGGGTTTTATTAGTGATCTCTCATTTCCCCCGCCCTTGCTTTCGGGCACTTCTCCATTCTCACCTAGATTCACTCTCATCTGCTCTCAAGGCCTCGATGTTAAGAGCAACTCAAATCTCTCAACTCAACTCTTTGAGACTGTTAGCCATCTCACATGCTCTAATTAAAATACTAACTGTGCTGAAAGTGGGTGGAACACCCTAAGTTTCCAGGAGGATTGTCCGAACAATGAAAAGAAACACGAGTATGGGGCAGACCCATTTACTCATTGTTGTCCGCTACACACATATATGCTTTCAAATTAAAAACACGTATTAAGCTGGTTTGGCACTCTGTCTGCCAATAACNTTCACTCTCATCTGCTCTCAAGGCCTCGATGTTAAGAGCAACTCAAATCTCTCAACTCAACTCTTTGAGACTGTTGGCCATCTCACATGCTCTAATTAAAATACTAACTGTGCTGAAAGTGGGTGGAACACCCTAAGTTTCCAGGAGGATTGTCCGAACAATGAAAAGAAACACGAGTATGGGGCAGACCCATTTACTCATTATTGTCCGCTACACACATATATGCTTTCAAATTAAAAACACGTATTAAGCTGGTTTGGCACTCTGTCTGCCAATAACCGAAGCAGATGAAATAGGAATGAGCTAGTGACAATAAATTTCGATGCACGACGTGGTACACATTGGATAATATCACAGGTGAACAGATGGTCCACTGCTCGATAGTAATGAGGTGAAATGTTCTGTTATATTACATGTCTATGGCAGTGGAGATTAATTACTTCCTAAATTGAAGGATTCGCGATGAGTGTCCCAGATTTAGATTTTCGAAGTGTGTGGAAGGGGTGTTGTGCAAACCATCATCCCTGCGCTGCGAGCCTGTCTGAGTGCTGAAGTCTAACTAGCCAAATGGCTTCGGTTTCCACAATACCTCGCCGAAACCAGTGCCAAAATACATTAAAATTGCATGGAACCTTCTTAAGACTAAACAAAATTACACGAAATATTCTTACACTGCAGTGATTGACATTGGTTACATACCCGACCCTAATTAAGTGTTAATTATGCTTGGCATTAAGGTGTCAGCAGGTATGACACTACACTAATAGATTTAATTAATTAAAGTAAGGCCAGTTTAAGCTGTCTGGTGTGAAGGAAGAAATATGTAAAAACTTTTTGGGCCGTATGCAGAGATCTTCCTTTGCTTGTTCTTCAAGGCTTCCTTCCAGAAGGAAGGCAGAGCTCCTTTTCTTAAAGTATCGTGCAGAGACGCAAAAAGGCTTGGTCGCTCCTTTCCTTACCGAAGGAAAGGCTTGTCTCGTCCTTTTCGCGAGGAAGGCCGATCGTGTACCGAAGATACACGAACTTTAGTGACGTCATGGAAACGTCATAGTTAACAACAAACAGGAAGAAGTGCAATATTTTGTGTACCTTAATGTTCTTATGTAGTCTATGGTAATGATATATTGTTTTGATCTGAAAAATGGCATCAGGTGGAAAGTTTGAGTGTTAATAAATAATGAACGAAGCATTTTATTTGGGCTCGTTCTTTCCCTTTTGCTACTGTTTATTGTCTTACCTTCCGCCCTATCTGCACTACACCTATGGTCGTGCGGGCGCCACAGCCCCATAGTTCCATACACCCACACACATTACATTGTTCGTCTCCATCCTCTTTTCCGAGTATATAATAACATTTTATTTCAATTTACACTCATTTCTATGGCAGTGCAGGCGCCTTAGTCCCGCAGGGCACAATGCCCACATTTTCCAAATTACTTTTGGCCCCTTTCTTTTATTGCAGATCACTACATTACCCTTCCCATTTTATTCTCCTTAAATAATGTCCTTTTTCATAAATAGTTGGCTTTATTCCATATTCAGTTCCCATAAGGTTTTTTTAACCCTGGTTTCTTCCCTAGGCTAGTATCGCAGTACTTTTCCTTCTCCCTGGTATTACTGTTTTAATTTTGTTCGTTCCTTTGGGGGTTTTGGATAATTTTCCCCCTCTGCAGTGTTACTCATCATTGTTTATTTCTGTTACTGTTCACTTGTATATCCAGAACGTCCGTTTCTGTGGAAGAACGAAGTTTTCGTTGGCACACATCTACTCTGTATTGACTGTTCATATTGTATTCAAATTATTGTAACCTGTCTCATTGAGATCAATAAAGAACCTATGAAATCAGAAATCAAACCAATCAATCAAAATGATTTTTAATGCCAAAATCCACATGCATAGTTCTTTATTTAGTATTTAGTACATTTACACACACACATTCACAAACTATTACTACATTTACATTAACTTAACATATTCGTATAATCTATTAAAAATAAAACAGACGAATACACACATTTTAAATACACAACACCAATAAAAATACATATATACTCTGCTGCAGTTATGCTTCCTTTTTTTTTGTGTTACACAAACTATTCCTGAAAGTTATATTTCAATATATTTTTCAAGGCTGCTGCATTATTTATGTGGGTAATTGATGATAGTACACAATTAAAAAGAAGAGTACTTATATGCCTGCTCTTTACAAACTTGGCAGTGTTATGTTATTTTATTTGAATTTCTAGGAAGTGATTTTCTACAATTTCATTTTACAATTCACAACTAACAAAATGTTTACTTGGTTACATGTAAAATTGCCAATACTGTTATAAAATTAACTACGTCAAGCTGATGTGACATACCATAACATGTTACAGTAGAAATTGTTATTTTCAGTTTAAGTGAATACAATAACTGTTCAGAAACTACAGAGAAATAGGTAACTATCCAGAATAGCGGCTGTAATGAAAATAAAAGCACAAATCATGGAAAGTAGTATATTTCCACTCTAATAATTTCACAGAACACGAATTTACTAGGGACATTAACATATTTCCATTACAAACCACTAGCACGAATTTTGTAATATGTGCCCACTTAACCTAATTTTACCTAACCCTGCGATGAATGAATCCCTATTTTACATTTTCAATCTAACCTAGGATTATAGAGTGTTAATATAGCCGACGATTGTTGGGTTTATTTAGTATGTTCTAATTATTTTACCATTACGCCCTCCTCAATATTAAAAAGGTAAGCTGTGCAGAACCCATTAATTTTACTTTTGTGGGTCTACGATTTTACCTTAAAAAATACCCCTATTCTAAATAATTACAGATATATAATTAAATTACAAAAACACAAAACAATTCCTCTCTCTATAAAGTGAGACTGTACAATATGGAATAATAATATAAAACAATACAATACAGTAACACACAACACTCATGTTATAACCTAGGATTATTTAGTGCATGAATGGTTGTTAGCGCTGAGTTAAGGTAAGGTATTTACATTATCACAGTTTTATATTACCCTAGCATATGTGGATGTTGTCTTTTATAATATAAAGGAGAGTGATGGTGTTTAAGTGCTATGGCTGTCGTGTAACATATCATGTGTATTACAAACAATACCTGAGACTAGCTGTGACACACTGCACCTTCTTCAGTAACATGCAAAAATAACACATAGGATTCTTGAACACACTGCTTTCAAACAACTACCTTTAAACAGCTATTTCAATCTTCTGTAGTGCATGTATTCCAGTGCTATATGTACACACATATATGTATATAAATCTCTATTATTACATGCTGAAGGTTGTTCGTTTTAATGACGGTCTGGTTTATAAGAAAGTAGTTCTCAAAGGTTGTATTTATATAAATAAAACAACCGAAATGTATATAAAATGTGTTTATTTTACATGGCATATACAGTAATACAAAAGCAATCTCTTATTAAGTGTACAAATTAAAAATACTATTTATTACTGAACAACTACACTGCTGACGTGGTCAAGCTTGGATACGGTGAATTTTACGTCCCATGTTATAAAAGCCAACTTGACCTGTGGTGTTACCAGAGTTGATGGTGTGATATTTATGTGCCGGGTGCCACAGATCTGCGGTGAGCTGATGAGATTGAGGTTCGTTTCAGGTCGACAGACTAGGGGACTCTGGTCAACACTCCATCACACACGATGGCGAGGCTGTAGGCCGCCTCGCACGCCTTAATTAATTACAAATAAAACACTTGCGAAAGATGCTTGTTGAGGTATTTATTACCTGAGACTCGTTACTGCACACACAACTATAATACAAGACACGTGGCCTTAATGGCCCGGAAACTGCGAGCGACCATGTGGTCTTTACAATGTGAAACTCGAATGCACTTAACAATTCTCCGATAAATAATAGCGTCGCTCTTGTCTCGGCGCTATACAAGTAAAATAATGAAACAGATAAAAATAATGATTCAAATTGTGAAATTGTGACCAATGTTGCTGGATAAAAGTTCAACTGATGATGTCTGTGCCGAGGGCCTCTGTGAAGCGAGAGGCTTACACATCTGGATGTGTTGAAGTGCTGAAGAGAACTCAGGGAGGGGGGGAAGCATGGCCGGCTTAAGCTACCTGAGCGCAGCCGACGGCACGCGGCGAAGCGATGAAGTGCAAGATACACTACAAATGATAATGAGATGAAAGGGACATGAATTAAATTAAACTAAGATTACATAATTTTCCCTCAAACAATACACAATAAAAATGATTATACTAATTCTAAATGTTTCCATCGTACCAGCCACAGTACTGCCAAATGTAAAATGTCACATGTCTCTGGCTGTGGCTGTGCAGACTGTCTCCAATGATGACAAAACAAATGATATTAATTATATACACTGACGATATTATGACATACCCTGATGAAATACACTGATGAAATAATTACACGGAATAGATTAGAACCACTAATGCACTTGCACTGATACCATTATGCACACCCTCACTCGTGCCCACAAGCTTGTCAGTGTGGTGTGTCTGGTGTTTGGACATAACTGCGGCAGTCATAGTGGGCATAAAGACTCGTGAACGCGCGGTTCAAGTCACTGCATTTGCAAATGATAGATTTGATCACGATAGAACTGTATGCGCTTTGCCTGATGTTAACATATCATAATGCGTGGAATTATTAGTCACTCAATCTTCATATGTACTATCATACATAACAAGATGATGATTTTCACATGATATACGATACTACAACCGTTCTTTGAAAACATATACATAGATTATTCTAAAATAAAGTTCTTCAATAAACTACCACAACACATTAATGCAACACCTATGATCAATAGTTTTGAAAGGCTATCCTTGAAATGTTTTCTGGATAAATGATATAATTATGCTATTTCAGGACAATTCTAGTGGCTACATTGCATTGCACAAAAGGATACTATATGAGATTGTTTTGAAGCATATTGTATATAACACACCTAAATGGTATGTTATTTATATTGTATTAGTAAATGGTATTCATATTTTACATGCATTATATTTTGTTTGTATTGCTGTTATGTATTTTAAACACATAAGTGTATAATGTACTCATTATGTATTTAAAGTGCTTTACTTGTTGATGTGTTCTGATATGTTCTTATATAGATGTTTCATATCGACAAATAAGAAATACATAACATAAATTATTTGTACTGTAACATTTTATGGTATGTCACACCAGTTTGACACGTTTACTTTTATTATAACAATATTGGCAATGTGACATGCAATCAACTGTAAATGTTGAAAGTTTATTCTGTGCATAGAATTCCAACAGCTTGTTAATTTGCTGTCATGCACATTTAATAGCTCAAAAAGAAACAAGAAAGCGCTTACCTGATTGTGGTTATCCATTCTGTGTCAGTTTCCACATCACCTTAGTTGTGATGTGGAACATCACCTTGGTTGTGATGGTCATCCATTCTGTGCCAATTACCACATCACCAGATGTTTACCACTGGTGGTAAACATCTGGAGGTACAGCACGAAATGCCTTACTCTTTTTTTACATGGAGAGTTCCCCAGGAGGCCTATAACCATGTCGCAAGTATGCATACAATGTTGAATCACAAAAACTTCACAAGTTGTGTTTACAATACAGCATAATTTGCTTACGTGAGAAAATGAGCATTAACAGCTGGAGAGATGTATTGCTGTAAGGATAGTGGTTCTCAATTAAAGTTTCGCTGAATGAATGTATCTCTGACTTCAGCTCCACTATTATTCCGTGGTGCAGCATTCTCCACAGCAGGAATGTGAGGTATGAAATGATCCTCGTCAGCTGGAGGAGGTGGTAGTGGTTCACTATGAGCAACTGCAATGTTGTGTAACACTGCACATGCAGCGATGACCCTGCTGGTTGTATGGAGGCTTGTCCGTAGTCGATGGCCCAAGCATGCAAACCTTCTTTTCCATACTCCGAACAGCCTTTTCGCTGTGTTCCTGGTCCTCTTGTAAGCTGAACTGTACCTGTTTTCTGCAGCTGTTGTTGGAACCACTAATGGAGTGAAGAGAAATGGCAGTTGAGGGTAGCCATTGTTTCCCAGCAGTATTCCTGGCAGAGAGCAATTTTCAAAACGGGTCATCACCCTGCTGTTACTGAATATCCTCGAGTCATGAGTACTGCCGGGCCACCTAGTCACAATGTCCAGAATCTGTAGGTTAGGGCCTGAGACAACCTGGAAATGTAATTTAACAATGTTACCGAACACATTAAAAATGATTAATGCTGGCCGACAAAAACATTTTAGTATTGGCATATTTAAAATAAATTGTATGGTACTAATTATTTGTATCCAAAAAACATTACACACACAATCCTGTACATAAACAATCATGTGGTACACATACCAGCAAACATACCTGAACATTGAGCGACATATATCCTTTCCTATTATGGTACACCTCTGCAAACTGGCCACCTGGGCTCCTAATGCCAATGTGGGTGCAATCAATGCACCCACTTACACCAGGAAACCCACCATTCACATAGAACAGCCTTAATTTTCCTGAAGTTGTGGCTGTCCAGGAAAATCCACAAACCGCAAGAGGTGCCAAGACAGTTCAGAGGATCTACCTGTTACAAAAGTCAATATGTGTAAGAAATGCCTGTGCTTTATTTACACAATTCAACTCAACTACCTGTGAGAAATACAAGACACCTTATTGGAGATATTACTGATTACCACACAAGCTTATTTTAATATTGCATGTCAGACATACGTATTGGGACGTATGTACTGATAAGCACTGCACATCACTACTGTGGTCACAGATATATGACAGATGTTTAAACACGAGAAGATGGACTAAAGTGTAATTTGGTATTTACATTGTATATTATATTTGCCAGTAATTGTACTGTCCACATCATTTACAGTGTTCTGACATGACCACACTGAGTGTCATGTTGCACGAACCAGTATTTTTAAGCATCTAATCTAATAGGTATTTGTGCATGAATATCCTAATTGGTACTTTTGAGTTGCATGGCTCAGCTGATTTGCATTCCTTATATAGTATCAATAAGGGCTGGATCTGTAACCTATGCTACACTAACCTAACAACAAATTTCTATGCAGATACACAAGCATCTCCAAATTTATTGCTTAGCATAATACTTATTAAACAAATATTTGTAACCTGCATTGTATGTTGGCTGCATTAACTTATCACTATTAATATTACACTGCCCTCAAAGTCCAGGAACAAATAATTGTTCTAAATTACAGGGCACTTAAACTCTGCTTGTGGTACTTAATATGCAACATACATTCTACATTACAGGTAGCTTTAAATCTGCATGTGATACTAAATATACAACATAAATTTAATATCAGTTTATATTTATTTACCTTTACAATCCTGCTTACTGTTGCCTGATTGACATGGCATAGGTCACCGCAAAGATTCTGCAACAAAAAAAACATCTGCCATACAATTTGGTTTAACCTATTCACATCCGACAAGTCATAAAAACATGCCTTGCTGGCAGTTACATGTTCTATTTGGTGTCTGCAATGGTTATTACATACTACCTAAACATGTGCAACTATAATGTACAATTAACCTCATTATACTGTTACCTACTTAACTAACTAGCAGACACATGGAACATGGCATGAAAATACTTTCAATTGTAACTTTGTTACAACGTGTACGCAAAAGGAAGGTTTATTTTAAACTACCTGCAAATGTAAAACATGTTAATTATGTTGGAAAATGTAAAATGTAATTGAAAACATATCTGTTGATGAAAGCATATTATACAGTAGATGAATATTTAAGTGACGAAAACAATGATTGACTACTAATAGCGTTTTGTTTTGTGTTCATGTATTTGGATTGTAATGGATACTGTATTTCCAGTTTTTATATTTCAATTACATAATTTGGTCACATACACCTACATTTAGTATTCTATATATTGGCAACTGATAAATTGCTGTTTTGTGTGTATGGAAATGATTCATATCTGACAGATGTAAGTCCTATTTGTCTATTCATGTAATTATATTGTAATGGGTACTGTAATTCATATTCTTCGTATATTGATAACTGAGATCTTGTATTCCTTATATTGTCAAATGACAAATTGCGATTATTTTTGTATGGAAACTATTAACATCTTACAGATTATTGTCCTATTTGCCTATTTATTATATTTCATTTGTGTAGTCTGTATTTTTGACCGCTGACAGTTTATTTGTATTCTGTTATTTATATTTGACAAGTTACACTCCATATGTATTGAGATTTATGCGATGATAAATAAATAATTAAATAAATACCATTGTCCTAACGACGGGATCATTTAGAGGTTAATGCACTCCGTTTTCATTACAAATGCATACGGAAACCAAACTATTGCTGCCATAAAATTGGAGGGCGATAAAAACTTTCAGGACTGGTGGCACTGGCAATCCTCTTCTATCTCCGTTATCGGAGGCAACAAGAGGCACAATAGTGTCCATTACAGTATGTTTCGTGAAACGAAAACGTTTCACAAACTCTACTTCCGAAAAGTATTCGCACGGGTTTTGGCCATCGTGCAAATACCGACGAGGACGTTCATTACATTGACGATTCTCGACACACTGAAGTAAATCCAAATGATCTTCGTCAAATGACCTCGGCACTTCGTACTCCATCACAATCATCACCACTAGACAAAACCGTTGTTTACATACACATTACACTAAACATAAAAGGCGTTTACTACATGAATTTTTCAGAGGTTAAAATAGGCAGTGAAATAATTCCCACATGATAATTACAATAAATGTTCATCATTTACAAGTAGCATACATCACAATTGCTCTTTAATTGAACGTTACAAATTATTAAGCGGGTGTTATTTTCGAATGTTTGGCCTCCATCTTACTTAAGAAAGCTAAAAGGCACGCATTGGGTAGCCTTATTTCTCGCCCCTTCCTTTCCTTAAATTAAAGGTAGCCTTCAAAAAGTTACACTTAAGGGAGGTTCTTGCATTGTAATGAAGGCTTCCTTGTTGATCTAAGGCCACCTTCGTGAAAAAGGAAGATCTCTGCATACAGCCCTTTGACAGTAATAAGAACAATAACGAATTTAATTAAAATATTTAACAAAACTTGGCTATTTATCATTTGGAGAATCTCGCCTATGGGCGTGTTAAATTGTCTTTATTCCAGGAGTTGGACGAGTCCATCCTCCTAAAAGGGGTGTGTGTAGCCATACTTGAGTATTAATTAAATTAAATATAATTCCTTTATATACGGTTCGAAGCCCTTCCAGATTACACTAGATTTTATTTCACATGTTTTTCAATTATTTGGGATATCGTAGCACTTGTCCCTAGGCCAGGAGCCCAGGCGATGTTTGTGTCATTGGGAGAGATGCTGAGTGTCGTATCGCGAGCTGCCCCGACGTTTCCTCAAATGGACGGTGCGCCTGCTGGCTATGTCATTCGGGGGACACTGTGCTGGACCACTTTTTATTCGGTACCAAGAGTTACCTCGTGAGGTGAATAATGCAAGACAGTCACTTGATTCATGTAGTCCATAACGACGAGGAAGGCGTGTTTGTCCTCGTAGGCAGTTTTTGTCATGCTCTTGGTTGAGTGTAAGACTTTGCACAATGTCAGCCAAGTTGAGTTGATGACTGCGAAAGCATAAACGGTCACAAGAGCACCCATCAAAGTGTGGTTCACATCCTGGTAATACATTGAAGTGTATCAAAATCGCTTTTTTTGCTAAGGAAAATGTTGCAGACGAATATAATAAGATATTGTAAAGAAAGCTGTGTGAAAAATGTAATCATTTACACACATAAGCAATAAATAACTCAGCATGTGCATATTAGTTTATAAATGAACTGCTCAAAACCAAATTGTAGTATTGGAATATGTAATGTGTAAGTTGGAAACAGTGGTATGATCATGATGGTGACCAGTTGGAAGTAAGCTTAATGTACGAGTTGTTGGAGTAAAGAAAATATGTAAAGGTAATAATTGTGTTTGATTTAAAAACAATACATTGATGTCGCCCACAGTGCTCCGCTTGGGAGTAAGGCCACTGCTGCTCGGCTTCAGCATCGTATACGCATGTTCGTGCATCCCGTGCACGAGCCCTGGTGATTCATGCGGTAACCAAAACACGACCTACTGGAGCCCCGAACCGACACAAGTAATCTGATGAGTATGTGTATGTGCAGTGCTAATCCAATAATCACCCACAAAGTAGAATTTATGTGTCGCCAGGGGAAAATATTATCTCCATAAAAACCCCTACTAATTAGTGTGAAATTGCTTTTGAGTGGAGCCCACATAGTTATGAATTACTTTCATACACGATGTGCGATCGCTCGTAATTCATTTTCTAATTTTCCTTTGATTGTCCTGTGTTTGGTTTGTTTTAAAGTGAGTAAATTGTTAGTAATGAATAATTATAACTTGGACATGCAAAAACTATATCAGTTCAGCCTTTACCTTCTCAATCTGAAAAACTGTAATTCTCATGTATTGCGTTCTTGTAATAATACCTTAAAAAATCTTTTTGAAATGTCTTCTTGCAACTTAAAATTATTTTTAAAAATTATAATATTCCTTCGTGATTCGTGCCGGCTCACTCTGGCCTAAATAACGTAATGAAACATAATAAGTAATTTATACCCAAACAGACTCATTCACTTTATATACAGAAATGCATCTCAGTAATTTTTCGCAATTTATATAAGTTCTTCTTGTGTGTCTAATTGAGTCTTAGAGTGTATATGTTGTGTTAATGTTTTATGTAAATTTCCCTCTCCGAATTGGCGGGAGATCGCTGGCTGGTGCATGGCCATCTTGCTCCAACTCGTTATTCATGACTTCGCGGGCGTAGGGAGTGCACACACATCGTGTCGTGGGAGCCTTCACCTTTGTTCAAACACCATGTAACTGTCTATAGTGTAACATAGTATACTTGAACCTCGTTTTATTTTGATAAGCTTCACTCCCATGATCGTACTCTCGTCTCCATCTCACTCGCCACCCCAGAGATGTACTTCACTTAATTTATCCATGTGCCTAATGGTACCTTTTCCACATCGGCTTATGGCAAGCCTAAATGCCATGTCCGCTTATGTCTCAGGCCATCGTATTTGATGTACAGTTGTTTGTCTGTTTTATCAATATAATTATTCTTGACCCGAGTATCTGCTTTTCATGAAGTACGTACGCAAGTTCTTTAGGACCTGGCCCAGTCCAGGCACTTCACCTCTACATATAGGGTTCATATTGACATTGTAGCAGTGTGTAGGAAACATTAACATAACCGAATTAGATGTGTGTGTTGTGAGGGAGACTGCCACATGGCTGACGACCTGCCACCACCCTGAGAAGAAAGTCTGTGTGCATACCCGTGATGTAGATGGGTTGGCACCCTAATGGTAATTACTTAGTTTCGCTGGACAACAGAACATTAATTCTTATATAGTGCTACATATATAAAGCTTTATCCTTAATCTGGCCTATCTCCATCCCTCACTCACGACAGAACCACGTCAACATGGTGCAGTCGTAATGTGAACCTGTTCTGTCAATTAGTTTCGCGAGCCATGGTGCCTTGTTTAAATTTCCCCGATAAACTTGATCTGCTTGACAATAATGCTGATAATTGGAGATGCTTCAAACATTCGTTTGGAATTTATCTGATGGCCTCGGAGCTTTCCGAGCATGGTGATGACAGGAAAATCGCAATTTGGTTGAATGTTATGTGTGCAGATGCGAAGGCAGTGTATAACAATGTTGTATTTCCGAAGGGAAGGCACACTTACGAGGATGTTCTTCATAAGTTTTGGAAATACTGTGAGCAAAGGAAAAATTTTCTATTTGCCCAGTACTTATTACAAAATAGAAAACAAGAGCATGGGGAAACTTTCGAACATTTTCCCACCGATGTGAAAAAATCTCATTCGGAATTGTTTGTCTACAGTCGAGGAAGAAATTATACTAGACAAACTGATGTTAGATTGTAATTATAAAGATACACAGAAGAAAATTATTGTGAAATATGATGTTACCTTGACAAGTACTATTGAAAAATTGCGACTGACCGATATGCATAACAATAGTTCAGGCTGCGAAAGTGCAGGGTTCTGGAAATGGCGAAGTACACTTCATTGATAAGAATAATCCTGCGCACAATCATATTCTTCGCTCGTATGTGCTGAAGCAGTCTTCAAAACAGGGGTGGGAGATTCCACAGGAGTGTTCGAAAGAAATGAAATGTTTTTGGTGTGGTCGGAAGCTCTCCTGTAACAGAGATGTGTTTCCTGCATAAGGTAAAACTTGTTCACACTGCAACAATCGTAACAATTTTGCAGAAGTGTGTCCTTTAAATAATGAGAAGCATACTGACTAAGTTGGAAATATGATAAGCGAAGATCATCGGGAAAGCAATGACTGTTATTGTAATATTGTCACATCGCGAGTTAATAGTATCCTAGGTTGGCACCAAGAACTTGTGTTGGAAAATCGCGTAAAATCTAATTGTAATTAGAAACAGGATCTGATGTGAATTTAATTCCAATGTATGTTTTTGAAAGTGTGAATTGTTGAAGTCGTAACATGAAACTTTCTCGTACAAAAGTGGTACTGCAAGAATACAATCGGTTGCACATAAATGTTTTCAGTTCTGTATTGTTGGAAATTATGTTGACGTGAACCATGCGTTCACGAGCTCCTTTGTGCCCACTCTGACTGCCACAGTCGTTTCAACTGCACCAGCTACACCACACCAACTGGCTTGTAGGCCAGAGAGAGAGAGAGAGAGAGAGAGAGAGAGAGAGAGAGAGAGAGAGTGAACAGTGCTACAAAGTGTAGTTCATTAGTGTTCATAATGCCAACAAACATAAAAAGACCATCGTCGCATACACCGCCACAGCCATGAATGTTTTCATGGTATACTTGGCAACGCTGTGGCTAGTGCAATATTCACGCATCATCAAAAGTGCAATACAAACATTTATGAAATAATGTAACATCTTTTAAAAGTGTATTTAAGTAAGAATTATTATGTTTTCTTATGTTTAATTTAATTCATATAATTTTTCATCACATAATCATCTTTCAGTGTTATGTTGTGTTTCACCTTTTCACCGCTTGGCTTCGGCTTCGCGCCACTTGTGGCGGAAGCCGACCCCATTCTCACCCCAGTTCATCTCAGCACCTGAACGAGTCCGGAGTGTAAAACTCTCGCTCCGCGAGGCCCTCAGTACCGGCATATAAGCTGAAATCATTTTAACTGCAATAGTGTAAGATTAATTACCGGAACATTTGTATTCTATTTAACATACTGAAATTTTTCCTTTGCTCACAGTATTTCCAAAACTTATGAAGAACATCCTCGTAAGTGTGCCTTCCCTTCGGAAATANAAATTTTTCCTTTGCTCACAGTATTTCCAAAACTTATGAAGAACATCCTCGTAAGTGTGCCTTCCCTTCGGAAATACAACATTGTTATACACTGCCTTCGCATCTGCACAGNATGAAGAACATCCTCGTAAGTGTGCCTTCCCTTCGGAAATACAACATTGTTATACACTGCCTTCGCATCTGCACAGATAACATTCAACCAAATTGCGATTTTCCTGTCATCACCATGCTCGGAAAAAATACATTCTGATGGCCAATTCAGATACATGATCACCAGGAAAGATTGAAGACATTTACGATTTCCTCGTTCTGTCATGCCAATGGCAACATATTTCGGAGGAATACTAATCATGTCAAACCTTCCTGTAAAGAAATGTGTTTTTGGGAGGATGAGAAGAGTTGTGATAAGGGTGGAGGTGCATGTACAGTATTAGGTTCAAATGAATACAAACCTAAATAGTAGCATCGCAAAGTGAAAATAATCATGACAGTGTGATGATCGGCCTTGTAGTTTGTTTAAAAAGCCAGGCTATCCGAGAGAATATGTATGTTAAACAATGCATTACAATGTCTATCTGTGAGAGACTATGTGTGATAAAAAGATGACGGTAATTCTATTTGATGGGAAGATGTATAGAAATGTGAGTCGGTAACAGTGGTATGGTCATGAGGGTGACAGTTGGAAATAATGTTTATGTACGTGTTGTTAGGGGCGAAGAAAATATTTTAAAGTAATAATTTTTTGATTTAAAGACAATACAATAAGAAACAATAAATACAATTTACATAAACTTTTATACAGAGTTTTCTGTGAATAATATAGTCATATTTACAAAACTTTTCCCTGTAGCTTTGATTAAGCACACCATATAATTTGTTATATTTTTATTTTCATTACATAATACACTATTTTTGTAAATTACATTAACATTAAAAATAACTTAATTCCATTTTTGTAAATAACAAATATTACATTTAGCACTATCTAGTTTATACAATATAATGAGTTGTACCATACCAAAATTNATTTTTGTAAATAACAAATATTACATTTAGCACTATCTAGTTTATACAATATAATGAGTTGTACCATACCAAAATACTACTATATTGTCACAAGCCCACTCTCAGGGAGGCTCGGTGAAACAAAATTAAAAAAACTGTGCCCTCAGCATCTATCATATTTTACCGACAGTGTACGTAACACAAAAGCTACTTATCATAAAACANATTTTTGTAAATAACAAATATTACATTTAGCACTATCTAGTTTATACAATATAATGAGTTGTACCATACCAAAATTCTACTATATTGTCACAAGCCCACTCTCAGGGAGGCTCGGTGAAACAAAATAANGAGTTGTACCATACCAAAATACTACTATATTGTCACAAGCCCACTCTCAGGGAGGCTCGGTGAAACAAAATAAAAAAAACTGTGCCCTCAGCATCTATCATATTTTACCGACAGTGTACGTAACACAAAAGCTACTTATCATAAAACAAGTGAGAACAACAAAGAAAAATAAACTGGGAGGTGTGGGTGGAATTACTCAAGACCAGTCGGCCAGCCTCTACAGTTTATGGTTAGAGATAGTCACTAGGTTAGGTGGATGGAGGGGTGCTGGATAACAGGACATCATTTCCCACAACCTACTTAAAATAATAATAATTTTATAGCATAATAGTAGGTTATGCTTAACACCAATGATCACTAAGGGGCATAGAGAACAGATCGATTAACGAGAAGGATATAAAAACTTAGGCGAAACACACTTCATTATAAACCCTAATATTTATTGTTTCTTATTTACATAAACATATAAAAATACTCAACAACTAATGTCTACATATATTACTTATTTGGATAGATTTTAAAACACATGAGTTTTGACTGGGTTTTCAACAAAACAAACATAAATATTTATAATAATAAGATCAATTGTTTATTCCTTAACCCTATAGTACAAACTTTGACCGGAAAAAATATATAGTCTCTTTATTTCTTAAATTCAATAGAAAAATACATAGTCGCAATGATTATTTCTAACCCTGAAATAGTTCCTCAGGTGGCAAGCATTTGTTGTTGTCTCAAATGGCACCATTAACATGGTGGACAGATACAGTTCGAAACTTGAACAGTGGCCTGCTTACACCTATCATGTCCATATCCAATAAATCAAACTGCCGATTAAATTACGAGAATACAACTGGATAATTAAAAATTACCTTATGCATTTAAAAACAGTACTGCCTCCTGATTGCTATCCAGTAGAGGCCGTGCAGGCGAAAGCAGTCCATTACTTTTCTCTGCCGACCGACGACTCCCCATGCCACCCGAGGTGAAAAACTTATGTTAACCTACTGGAGGACAAACCCCCAGTAGTGTAACCTAATAAAGGTTAAACTACTACATCTTTTTTTTTGAGAATGTGTCCACTATGCGTAACCACTCCTCAACTTGCCAGCTGCTCATAGAAGCTCGCCAACAGTGACACCAAGTAGTCTGCAGTTACTTCCCTGCCCTCCCACCAGGTTGTGACACCTCCCTAACTCCCAGCTCGTGCGCAGCACTCCCCCGCTCTCCTGACACTACCAAAAACTACCAACCACGCGGAAGGAGGAAAACGCATTGCCACGATTACACGGTTCAATGGCCCTGGCAAGAGATGCCTAGCCATCAATGCTATCACACATTATTCCCTGCAAGCAAAGAATAAATATCCCATAATTGCTGGCTAACACAGGTCGATAGCCGGAGAAGTGGATCACATTCCTGCAATGAGGAAATGAAAAGATAAAACACGCACTTCCAACAGTTGCATCGCGCGAATTTATTCCGGGGTGTGACAACTTCCCGGGTGTGACAACTTCCCGGACTACAAGGGCTTGTGCCTCACAAGCTACAGTACAATGTCAAAGTGCCATAAGGCAATTTTATACTGCAAGAATAACGAAAAGTTGAAGCTGTATACAAACATTATTTGTTCACAAAACATAATGCGTATCCAGGAAAACCTGTGGAGCACAAGCGCTTGTTTAGTAACACAATTCCAAAATTACAGTGCTGGAAAACCCCACATGTAGGCAACTGTCCTCACAAATCTTAAAAATTATTTCACAGTTGTAAACAATGGTAACCATAAAAAGAAAAGAAAAAACAATTAAAGTTAACAATTATACTACACAAGTTTTTCATTTACATGCGAGAATGTATTAATTTTTTTTTCTGTGTTTGATTATTATTTTTTTGTTCAAATCCAGCGGTATGTTCACATTTTACATTTTTTTAAAAGAAAATTTAACACCAGTATTTTATCTGTAAATAAAACATCAGGCAGGTCATGTGACCACCATGAAATCAGGAGGGCGGCTCTNTTAACACCAGTATTTTATCTGTAAATAAAACATCAGGCAGGTCATGTGACCACCATGAAATCAGGAGGGCGGCTCTTCGGGTCCAATGACACCAGGAGCAACTGGAACAGGATTGTCAGCAGTAGATGTGCAGCTCTGACCACCATATCCTAATCAGCTCTCCAGGGTCTCTCTGGTACACCGACAGTGTCTCGTCAACTCGTGTGGCACCCATGGACAAGTTCAGACTGAAAACAAATTTGAAGGGCATCAATTTTTTCTAAATAACAGACAGAAGTACAGGACCTGCACTAAAACATTGGTTGAAAACAAACATAACACACTATTATTATTTGTTTTGATAGTGATAACATATGATTATAAAATCTACACTCATTTCCTATTTTATACTGGCATCAGTGACACAAATAACAATGGTGTTTATGTGGAGGGGTTGCCTTAGATCTTGTTTCTTAATCAGCGTAGAAAACAGTAGTTCGTCGAGACATCTAGATTCAAAAATTAAAAGAAAAATAAATGACGTATACTTAAACCTACAACAGGGCTCTATAATAAACCATAACCTAAAATAATCTTGAATACTCAAGAAAAAAAATTAAAATAATCTCGATTCATTACAACTTATAATTTAAATAATATCAGAATTACATTGCACACAAATTCAACCCCATATATTACTTAAGTTACTTCTTAAAGAGAAAGGTTCGGGAATGATGAGGAATAGATGGACAAACTTTAGGTATAGGCTCCTGACAGTTGAGAAAGCAACTAGACTCGTAGCTCAGCAGGTTTCATCTTCAGCTCAGGACACCAGCAAAACGAATATGTTGGCAGAGTACCAACTTTTGAGGTAAGTATTTCTCTTCCTGCGACCTAAACTCACGTTTAAGTCATTACCATTCTCATATAAAAGAGACATAACCTACAATTGGTAGAAGTCTGTCAGATTCCAGAATCTTCTATAGGAGGGCAGGTCAACTGCATACAGTAAAGGCTCACCAGTCCTGAGGTAGACATGGCCACACCACGACGAAATTTTAAAGTTAACCTTGTTCACCACACAGAAAATCACTGCTATCCTTAAGCGATTGCTTATAAAGTTCACAAATTGCCCTTCTTCGTAACATCGAAACAAAAATTGATAGATTAAATGACAGACCCAATTCAGTTTAGGGTAGGTTAAGGGCGNAGACATGGCCACACCACGACGAAATTTTAAAGTTAACCTTGTTCACCACACAGAAAATCACTGCTATCCTTAAGCGATTGCTAATAAAGTTCACAAATTGCCCTTCTTCGTAACATCGAAACAAAAATTGATAGATTAAATGACAGACCCAATTCAGTTTAGGGTAGGTTAAGGGCGTTTTATTTCGTTGGAACACTCACAGCTGCATCAATCTCATAAATGTAATACAGGAACTTAGGCACCCTTTACACCTATTCATAGGACTAGGAGGAAGGTCAAAGAAGGGTTGGGAAAGTCCTCCTGCAAAACCATCATCACAAAAAGAACACCCCAAACACAAAAGTTAAAGCTCTATTCTTCCATCTTAGCCAGAAACTGGGTCTCGAGTCAAATGAGTATTTTAACAACTTAACCTAACTCAACATAGGTGCCTAGAGTCTCAACCACTACTAGCCATCTGAATTCCTAAATTTCCCCCTGGTTGGTTTCCTTTTTTTAAAGGTTATCTAATGGTAAATGACACAAATCACAAAAATCAACACGAAGTCAGATTACAGAACACACAAATTCAAACACACACTTATGTGAAAACAACACACCACAGACAAAAATAAATTATTCTTATTATAATCCTCGCAAATGGTGAGATACACTGAGATCTCTTCTCCCAAGTTACTGGTAAGTCTGGTTTTTATATAGTTGCCTTCCGATAGCTTCCGATGGAGATGCTGGGTTCTGCTCGACGACCCTTCCTCCATGGTAAGGCTTGCCAAAATCTGAGCCTCTTGGGCCTTCCATCTTGCTGCACAATACTTCCACAAAGTAACAAGCAAAACAGAAATAACTATGCCTAAAATAATTACGGTTATGCTAAATTTGAGATTAAATTGTGTCAAATCATTTACCACCTGAGCCTGAGCCCTAGAGAGAGTTCCCATATCTATCAGGAAAGGATCCTGAGAAACAATACTCAACAAGGTAAATCTTATCACTTCCAATGCAATGCCTTGTAAATGCATTAAAATCAAACTGAGTACTCAAATTGCGATTCTAGTTTAATGGGCTCCACTCCCTCCATCATTCTGGGAAAAGACAACTTCAAATGAGATATGGCTGAGGGCCAATACTTTTCTAGGTAATCCTCCAGTGATGGGAAAACTGTTAGTGTAGAGGTAGACTGGGGGGTAATAGGTTACTTCTTAAGTTTGGACAAGCTGCCAGTATCACATTGGAACAGTTTTTAGTCTAGTGTTACCCAATGGCTGTCCAGATAATGTTTCTCTACTACCAAGTAGAACTATGATAATCTAGTTTTTTTTTCTAAACTCCAAGTTCATACAAAATATATTTGATTCAATATTGAGCAAATATTAGTCTGATCACTTTAAGTGCACACTCAATTTATGATTGTTTTAACCCTATTTCCTGCTCAGTCCTAATTAAGCCTCACACACCCTTTTATGGATACTCACCACTGCTTCATTTGTCACACCATAAGCTCGGAATACGACGAGAGCTTCCCTCACGCAGTCCTCGGAGTCTTCCAAGGGTCAAGCAGCGACGAACGACCACGCCCTTGTTGCCCGACCTCCTTATATTTCGCCTCCTGATCTAATTTCTCTCCACCGCCTGGCAGCTCTGTTTGTTATTGACATACTGTGCCTCTCTAAACACCGGTCGCCCCTACAGCTCTGCTGTTGTAACATCATACACTCCAGCGAAAGAAGCGGCTGTCCTCAGACGAGTGGGATGAAAGAATAGGATGCGGTTGAGGCACGAAATAGCCAGAGCTGCAAGCCCTGGGGAAAGGAATAGTGACATTGTGACCTAGATATGCGAGAAAGCCCATTATTCTGCGCGATCGTGGTTGTTGTGGAAGTAGGATGTAGTGGTTTTGACAAGAGTCCATTATAATAGTGTCTCATTGCACTTTAGAAACTAACCATCCACAGGAAGAGAGTGAGAAAGTTGTTAGAAAATTATTACTGTACATCTTATTGAGAAATTAATTTAAAAGTTTGACAATGTTAATTATTTGTAATTTATAAGAATATAGACTTCAAGTTGAATTGTTAAAAAAAAATTATAAAAGTGCTAATGGTCATAACGGATCTACTCAAACAAACTTGTGTACATCATATCGCACGATGAAAAGAACATGAATAATATGTAGTTCCTTGTAATACAAAATAATACATGATACTACAGATGTCATTACATCACTAATACATAATACGTTAATTGGGACTTCACCTTAAGGAAAGAGGCCGATGCCCGTCTATTGGGGCACTTGTTTCGTAATGGATAATGAATGCAATATCGGTGATGATTACCCCCAAAAATGCTGTTAAGGCGCCGACCTTAAGGAATGGGAAAGGGAAGGGATTACGTACACACACTTTGTTACGACACTCTGCTGCCACATGCGTAAGACAAAATTATGGACCTAAGTTACAAAATGTAGAATACCTCTTCTACATGTATTAGACACGAGTATGAATTATTTAACCTTACACCTATGATTATAATAATATTTGCTTTACATATTTGGGATGAGTTATTTACATTTTCAGTGTACCACTTTGAATACTGACGTGGTCGTAAGGTTACCAGGGCTTGTTTGATGTTGGATTTTTGCCAGGTGCCATAACTCAGTGGTGAACTAATGAATTGAGGGTTGTACGGTCAACGGCCCAGGGACCCTGGTGTAACCTGTCGTCAGTTATTTGCTTGGTTGTCACGTACTTACAGTCGCACTCTTTACATAGGATGGCGAGACTGTCGGCCGTCTCGTACGCCTGAACTATATTACTCTTTTTAGTAATATGCTAATAAGGTTGCCCTACAATAATTTAACACTTTTTCACTTGTTGATTTGTTTATTCATCGTCTGTTTACAGATGAATAAATGTATGAATGATATGCAAAAATGACCTCAGCCTTTCTGCGGTGAAAACACATGGTTTTATGTTGAAAATGCGACTGTGTTAAAAACTCTCCAGGGAGAGTACGGTGGCCCTTCCCCTCAGTATGTTAAATAGAATACAAAATGTTCCGGTAATTAATATTATACTATTGCACGTGTTCGTGCTTACTTTACTAGTACATAAATTCGTCATCATACTAATTTATTTAGCAATAGTAAATATTACTTCATACATTTCATTTCAATCCAGAACACCCACACAAAATGGATAACCCTTCCCATGTACAAATACAACTTCGTTTCTACAAAACCTAACAACTGTACCAGCTTTAGCAAATTTTGTAACAGATAACAAATTAGTTCTAAGTTCAGGCACATAATGTACGTTCGTAAATTCTACAGTTACTTTAACTATACCCATTTGAAAAACACAATCAATTGTACCAACTTTATATGCAAGCATCTGAGCACCATCTTTTGCACAACCTACTGGTTCAGGTTTCTTTAATTTAACATTCTTATAGAACAAATCATTCCTATTTACACAATGATTATTTGCACCATAGTCTACATACCATTTTATTTCTGCTTTAACAATTTCTATTTCAGCACGATAGCCCTGAGACGTTACTTTCTCATCAACATTGAAACCAGCTTGAGCCATACTTGCATTTATAAAATTTACACATTTACCACCAGAATTATTATTCTCTTGATTACGAGAATTTACAAAATTTCCACTATGATAACCCTTATCTTGGTTTTTCTTATTACATTTAGCTTTAACATGACCAATACTATTACAATTATAGCACCTCTTCTGATTCTGTGAATTATTACTCTTGCAGTATTTAGCAATATGTCCCATCTTGCCACACTTAAAACCTTTAACATCACATTTCACATAACCACTGGACTGTGCAGAAAACTGAGATGAATTTAAAGTTAAATTCTTAACTGCCTGACATGTTTCTACAGTTGAAACTGGTTGATTACCATGTTCCCTCTCATATACATTTCTATTATACTCAAGTAACAACTTTGACCAGACAAATTCCATTGTCAACATTTTTTCATTAATTACATCGAAAACTTTGGGAAACACATCACACATTTTTGGCAATGATAACAATAAATAACTCACTATTTCTGTGTCCACGATCTTTTCACTTGATGTACGCAGTTCTTTGACCAGCCTATCAAAGTATTCCAGATGTTTAATCAGATCATCACCTTCTTGCATTTTGAGTTCCAGCAATTTTCATTTGATCATCAGCTTACCAATATATCCTTTCCTTTCATATACACAAGACAATATCTCCGAAATTGACCTGGCATTCACTGCTTCTTCTGCATAACTGATCTGCGCATCACTTAAACCAGCGACAACAATAGCTTTACCACATTTATTCTTCTTACCCCATTCATCAGTACAGGCTCCGGAAAATCCAATTAAATCATACTAGACAAATCTTTTGACTCCAAGATTGTCATAATTCGAAAATTCCATGTTTGAAAATTCTTACCATCAAACACTAGAACGGCCACCTCCGATTTTATGGATTCCATTTTGCATAAACCAACATGTGTAAGCTCCTTCAGTTAACAAATATTTCATTAAAAAGATAGCGATTTTTCCATTTATCATTACAAACCAGCATAAACTTCCTCTAAACCATGTTCTGCTACCATGTTCAACAATCGTTCTTATTCAATAATCGTTATCTGATATATTTGAAATAAAATATTCCCACATCACTTTCATTACTTTATTAATACACCACTGAACGAAACCCAAACAAAAATTATAACCTCTCGAAGAACAAAAACACCTCATTAAAGTTAACAGGTTCGCCAACATCACAATAGAAACCTTAAAAGGTTGGACAACATCGCAATACAAAAGTAAACACGTGCTTCACCAGGATGTTCTGACAAGTCACTGGAATGTGCGTATTGCATTACTGTCTCGCATGCCTTGGTAAGCACATAAATGCGCCTCATATCACTGGTGATGTTTGCACGTGTTTCTATGCAGTCATTCAAAATCACCAATGGTCAACTGTCTGAGTAGCGCACATGTTCTGCCATTTCACAACTACTGGGCAGTTCAACTGTTCTCGCACTACGTTTTCACATAATTCGGATAAAGTGGGCATAGTGGTTAACACGGAAATATTATTACACTCAATATTGTCTGATGTGAGGGGAAGGGGGGAAAATGGCTTCACACTCATCTTCGTCCCGTGCAACTGACTTACCTGATGAACGTAATTGTAGGTCCGCCAGATGATTTTCCTCACCTACGACATGTTGTACCTCGAAGTCGTATGGCTGCAGGAGGAGAGCCCAGATTCTGAGCTTGCTTCTTCTCTCCTTCATGCTGTGCAGCCACAAAAGGCAGCGGTTGTCAGTGCACAGAGAGAAGCGTTGTTATTCAAGCAGCTGCCGGAACCATTTTGAGATGTACCTGATGGCCAGACACACATTCTCGTTCACGTCATAATGCCATTCGACTGTACCAAAATTTTCACTGCCGAAGTCGATGATGCGGCGAATACCATCGTCTCCCAGCTGGAATAGTACTGCACCTACGCCCTTCTCGCTCGCATAAGTCTGGACATAGTGGTGAAGGGTGTGGTCATGATGTGCCAATGCAGGGTACTCGCAGAAGTGGCGCTTCAGTTCGTCGAAGCTGTCCCATTGTACCTGCGACCACTTGAATTTGATATTAGGTGACATGAGTTCGATGAGAGGCGCAGTGAATATGGTGAACTCGGAGTTGTACTCCCTTAGCCAGTTGACTAAACCGAAGAATTTGCGGAGTTGTTTATGAGTGGTTCGCACTGGGTAACTGTTAATGAGTTGAAGTTGTTCGTCGGTCGGGCGGCTTCCATGCTCGTCCAGAAGGTGGCTTTGGAATTGTATACTCGCTTTCCCGAGGTGACACTTCCTGTTCGCAAATGTCAGGCCATTGATGGCGAGGTGCTCAAGAATTAGTGATAGGTGATAGATGTGGTCCTCCACATTTCTGACCAGATGATCATGTCTTCGAGGTATGGCAAGGTGAATTCGCATATCAGCCCATCTAACACTCTCACAATCATGGCTTGAAATGTTGAGGGTACTGACTTGAGTCCAAAAAGCATCACACTAAATTGGAAACAGCGACCATCTGGAGCGGTGAAAGCGGTCTTGTGGCGGTCTTCTGGTCGGATAGGATCTCGCCAGTAGCCACTGCGCAGATCGATGGTAGTGAGCACTTTGGTACATGCAAGGACATTCATATCATCTATGACATAGATGTAAGGTGACAGTGCACTGTTGGTTCCTAGGTTTGGCCTGCAGAAATTCACACAAAAATGCCAAGAGCCATGTTTCTTTGCCGGAGTTGAATTCACTATTTAATGGCTCGATGATACCCTCTTGTAGCATTTCTGTGATTTGCTCCTTAATGATTCGGCACTGGTGAGGTTGATATCGTCGTGGGCTGTCGTAGACTGGTGTGTCAGGGATAAGGGGTATACAGAGTTCAGCCACAGTTGTGCGGCATAGGAGGTCATCTGCCGTGAACATGTCATGCTGCTCATTCAGGAAGCGTTGCATGGAAACATGGAATTCTTTTTGTACAGAGTGATCTAGGTCGTCTAACAGTACTTCTGGCGCAGTCCCAGCTGGTTGGGGATATAGGTTGTATACTATGTGGTGCTCTTTCTGACCGAAGTGTATGTGGTGTGCAGCTTGTTCTATCTCTCTGATTTGCTCTGAAAGCACTTCTTAAATCGAGTCCTCCCTTATCTCATCTGATACACACACAGTTGCGACAGTTTCTATGTCCTGTATGTGCACTCTAATGCTCACTTCACCTGCAATTTCACCAGTGCATTTCCAGGTGGCTAGCTGAACTGTTTCTTGGGTGGGCCTGATTTTACTGGCATCTATGAAATTCGTGCATACAAAATTATGCGAGGCTGCAGTATATATGAGGGCGAGACAAGGTTGGTTAATAATTAACACTGAAACTCTGATTAAACTGTTGGTGGAACCAATTATTTACGAAAGCAGAATCTGTTGTGGTGTCGGGTCGGTCGGTGCTGTTGTTAGCCTGGGACAACTGATGTCAGGCTGCTGTATTCCGTCTTGCCGTTTTCCAGCAGTGACTTGCCCTTCTCCCCTGGTTCGGCATTCCTCTCCTTGTTTTGGCACTCATTATGCCAATGCTTCTGCTGACCATCGCACCAACAGAATGGGAATGGAGACTGTTTCCAGCCTGTGGTGGTTTTGGAGGGAGCAGTGTCAGTGGTCTGGTTATTGGATATGTTGGTTGGTTGGTTGGTAGCACTGTCCATCTGAGCACCGTGCACTGTGTTTGTAGACACTTTCGCACTCGTGGTTGCACTCGAACTCTTGAAGTGTTCTTGGTTATCGCATCATGGATGCGCGGTTTTGCAGTCGCAGTGTGGCCAGACCAGGATGCTGTAGTCGAGCAGCATGATGGTTTTCATAAATTCCTGATCTGATGCATGAATGATTGGTGCCCCAAGAGCAGCATGGTACTCTGCACGCACTGTGATTGTCACTACTTCGAAAATATCTTAGGGTGTGAGTTCTGAATGGTATGTACATATGAGTGTCCCCCTGTGCATCACGAAGTTGTACAGCGACTCATCTGCCTTCTGCTCTTCCAGGATTACTTGGCTACATGCATGTAGCGATGTGAACATGCCGGCGAAGCGGCATGCGAATACACTGTGAAATTCTGCCCAGGTTATGCTGTAGTAGGAGATCTCTCTCCATCACGTTTTCGCATCGCCACCCACACACTCGACAATGCTGTTGGGCAATTCCTCTTCGTCGATACCATAGAAGCCGACTCTGCTAGCACAGTATTGGAGAAATGCAGATGCGTCCTCACTGGGCAGGCCTGAGTAGATGGGCAGGAACTGGAATCGAGCCAGTGTTGTTGTTGACAGGTTGGCAGTTGTGCTCCCAGTGGGAGTACATGGTACGGTGTGGTAACGCTCACCAGGGCAGTGGCTGCCTGGAGCGAAGGTGTGGAGTGGGCTGCTGGTGGTGAAAATGTTGTCGTTCCCACATGTTTGGTCACAGGTGGGCATGGTAGTGACAGTTGTGGCATGCACTGCATACTTCTGCAGCACGTCACACCATTCCCATGATGTAACACACTGCTGGTATGCTCTCCTCTCACAGGAAACACAGTTGATCAGTTCGCCATCGATACCAGTGCAATGTTTTTGTTGACACTGTTGTCGTTGTACAATGTGGATGGCTAGAGGTTCTGGTTTGGCACAGATGATTGGTTCAGAGTTCGTTCTTGACATAATAGTACAACATCGGGCACAATCAAAGAAAAAATGTGTTGTGTACTGCGGTTCACTCTTGTAATGTCATACATTTGTCATGGTAAACTCAGTGGCACCGAGAACACACAAGTGTGGGTCCCCCTATTTCATCACACCAACGAATGTTTGCACATTTTCTAAGTGTTCGCTGAAAATTTGTTGGTGAGTGTCCAATGTAGTTTTGAGCTTCGGTACAGATGCATAGTGCGGGCACACAGAGAGGGCTTACAAAGCCCTGGACCTGTCGATGTATCATACACCATGCACAAACGTCTTACAGTGTGCCTGTGATGGTGCGCACCCATACTTCGCCGCACAGTTCCTCGTTCACACTTTCAATCTGTTAATGCAGTTGGCGAGCTGCCATGGCATCGTGGCACATGCAGGTGTTCCCTGTAGGTACTCCAGTGAGAATGTGTCTGTCTTGGGTAGGGGGTGTAAATATTTCATGCACAAGTTTGAGGGAGCACTGTTCACTGTATGGCAGTCCAAATGCTCGGGGTAATTTATGCAGCATGGTTGGCATGGATATGTGATTGTACGGTCAGCTGCTGTTTTCGCAGGGCCCACGGGCCTCTCGACTCGCAGCAGACAACCTGGCAGCACAGCACAGGAGGGGTGGTTCTTACCGGCATGGTGTGTCGGTGGGGAGGGAGCAGCTGTCACGTCCCTCCTCAGTCGATGTTCATCCCCAAGGCGGTGGAGGGGTGGCTGATATGACGGACACTGCAGCGATCGATATTTCTCCGACAGTAGGATGTATGCAGACACCGGTCCAAGATGGCTGATTTCCCTCGTTTGCCAGAGACAATGGTGATCGTTGGTGCAAAAATTCCTACAATGCCATGTTGCTGTTGTCTGGCCCCAAAAATTACAAGGAGAGGCATACAGGAGGGTGAAATTATGCGGGACAAAAGTTTGCCAGTAGCAAAATGTGATGTAAGTCAACAGGTTCGATGGATCCTACANCAGACACCGGTCCAAGATGGCTGATTTCCCTCGTTTGCCAGAGACAATGGTGATCGTTGGTGCAAAAATTCCTACAACGCCATGTTGCTGTTGTCTGGCCCCAAAAATTACAAGGAGAGGCATACAGGAGGGTGAAATTATGCGGGACAAAAGTTTGCCAGTAGCAAAATGTGATGTAAGTCAACAGGTTCGATGGATCCTACACACATGAACACTCGTAAAACTCACATGGTCACAAGGCATTTAAAAACCATGAAATCGCATTGAAAAAGGCACAAAAACATGGAATTACACTGGAAAAGGCACAAAACATGCAATTGCACAAAAAGGTAGGGAGTGGTATTTGGTTGACAGGTGGAAACTGGAAAGTGAAATGGGTTTGTGACTTGTGCGCAGGGTGCGACACAAGTAGGGTAGGTTTCTAACACTGATGTTATGTGCAGCATTTGGTGTATGAAAATGCGTGATTAAGATTTCAGGAATGAAATAGCCCCACATTGGCCACCATTTGATGAGCGGGTTGGATTGGTTGGTCATCAGAGGGAATGTGAGGTTACATGGCTATTTAATGTCTGGGACAGAGACCTGCCAGACAGTGATACTTTCCCAAGGGTGCCAGCGCAGAGAGAACAAGAATGGAGGGCATGTGATCGCCGACACTTAATTCGGCCCCCCTCTGATGATCCAGCATCGAAAGTTTATCTGTAATTCCTTATGCCTAGGCTAGTGAGAGGTGTTATAGACCCTCACAATTCGTACTCACTCCCATACAGAGATTGTTCAAGGCCATCTCTATGCCTTGCCTGATTCTCATGAAATCATGAAAGAAACAATTTAAAATGAAACTGGCATGAAGCAGCTGGAGAAAATAAAGATGTGCGTCAGATTCAACACAATGTTTTATTTCCTTTTAACCCTCAGAAGAGGCACTTACAACACTTTCCCCACTGTAGCTCGATGAGATCTAACACTGCAAAATTGGCGCGAAGCATTTATGGAATTAAGGTATGAAAAGCTATGCCTCAGGAGTGAAGAAACATCCTGAGGTGTGGGGTGGCATGCTCTCCGGGCTAAAAATATAACTTGAATGTTCCGGTAAAACATTTAACTATTGATGTGCTAAATGATTATGTCAAAGTTGATGAAAGCCCAGGGAGGCCGCATGCGACGTCCACCCCACTCGGTTGCTAAGATGCTACTAAAATATCATGGTGCTCATGCCAGCAGCCTTGGATGATGTTCGCACGAGAATTATGATGGACCAAGAAAATGATTAACAATTATGTGAGTGATGAAATTATAACATTTTAACCTTGATGAAAATATAAAACAAATAAACATTTCCTTAATTTTCTACAAATGCCCTTACAAAAGAAAATTAATAATTCGTAGAATGTAGTGCTTATTCGTGTCGATTTACATTACCGGCATTATTATGACAGGTTTGACGGGAGTTTAGGCAGCTCAGTGCCCGCTTTTAGTTCAATGTCTGGTTGGAAAATAACACACAAATATTACCATAAGTACCTAACATGAATCTGTAAAACAACAGCTTATGTATTTACATTGCACTTTTTTTGAATAGTACATGTTTTCTATGACATACTGCTTAAGTGTTGTGTGGTAATACTTAACTAATTATGTGTTCAGTAAATACTCACGTCGCACTGTATTACATGGCATATTATTTCAAAAATACTTTGATGAATTTATGATGCACTCGGTATCACTTTATTGCTATGTGGCACATCACTTTCACTTAGCATTATTGGTGCACTGCACTCGTGCGAGCGAATGGTGAATTTGTAGTCTTGACAGGTGCGGTGGTGGGCGATGGGACGATTGGTCTGAGGTAGACGTCACGTTGGACATGTCAACACATAGGATTATACCTGGTTGTTTGGAGTTTCTTTATTTGCAATTTCTTTTATAATGATGCGACGAGTTCATTATTGAAATATATACCTCTTTTTGTTAATATTTGTTGAGGTCATCCATATCTAAGAATTACCTCTTTAATAAAATTAGCATATATCTGCACATCTATTGTTTTAACTGACTTAGCAATAATATATCTGCTGAAGGATTCCGACATAACTAAGACGAAACGATTCCCATTATGGGAGGTTTGTAACAGCCCTTTGGCATCTATGGCCCATGCTTTTAGTAAGGCGGGTGCCACTATAATGTCTTGTGTGTTGTATTTTGGCACTAATGTAAGTTTCTTTTTTACTACAGGCATATGAACTTTCAGATAGATTTCGCCATTTGCTGCGAAACCATAGTGTTTAGCTAATTTTTTTTTGTATTAGGGATCTGCTTTATCTGGTTCTGTTACAGAATTTTTAGTTTTTTTTAAATGCGATCCCTCTCATATTCACCGGAAAATGGGTATTCTAATGATGATCTTGTTGAATTATTTCGATGACTATGTGGAATGATTCACTAGTAGCCCTTAAAAAGGGTTTGAGTGGAATTAATTTTTCTTCTGCTATATATTTACATATTTTTTACCTCTTGTGTTTGTGATTTTTCGTATATACAATGATTTTTATACTTTTGCAGTTGTTATTGATTTTCTATGCAATAGTAATATTTCATTCAGATTCTTTTTCGCTATTTTGGAATATAGCTTCTACTTGTGCTTTATGTAATTTGTTGATGTTTCTAAACTCTGCCTTAATATTACAATTTATATCGTTGGCTTAAATATTTTTAAATTTTGCAAAGCCAACTGTTGGAATTCTACTAAGTGCATCTGGCAATGTGTTTAATTTCACTTTCACTATTCGTGCTATAAAGTCAATTTCAACTAACGCGATTACCATATTTTGTATCGTAATATTGTGTTCAGCCATGCTTATTAAGTACCTAAGGCTAGTATGATCCGTTTCAATTGTGAATATTTTCTCGTATATGTATTGCCTGAAGTAATTACAAATGTATTTGATAGTGCCTAACCCTCTTTCACTGATTGACCACCGAATCTCATTCTTGGACAATTTTTCTAAGCAAATGCAATGATATGTCTGATAATTATCTTTATCTTGTTGCATTAAAACTGCCCCGATTGCCATTTGAGACGCGTCACAAGCTAATAGTGTTGCTCTATCGTCCTTAACACTGTAAAATCGGCTCATTTTGAATCGCGTGTTTTAATTCAACAAATGCTTTGTATTGTGTCTCTCCCCATATATATGTCTCTCCCCATATATATGTTGTGTATTATTTTTCGTGAGCCTGACCAGTGGTTCAACTTCAGATGTATAATTAGGAATATATCTCCTTAAGTAGTAGGCCATACCTAGAAATATCCTCAGTTGCTTATTGTTAGCTGGTAGTTTCATTTGCCAAATAGCTTCAATATTTCTGGGTCACTAACTATACCTTCCAGACTTATGTAGTGTCTTAAAATTTTTATTTATTTTGGGCGAAAAAACATTTCTTTGTGTTTATTTTACATTAAATTGATGTAATCTGTTGATAGTTATCCATATATACACAATATGTTCTCTAAATGTATTGCGTAAAATAAATATATCATCAATATAAGCAATAGTTGTATTCCGCCTCAGTGAACCTAGCAATATATCTTTAAATTGCTGAAAATATTGTGGCGAAGTGCTTAGCCCCATAGGAATACATCTGTATTGATGAAGGCTTACACCATCTATGGTGAATGCTAATTTATGACTGTCCTGCTTTCTGATGGGGATTGTATAGAACATGGAAAATAAATCCAGAGACGTAATATATTTTGTATTTTGTACTGCATTCAAAATATCTCTTGTTATCGGAAGTGGATATTACACCTTTCGTTAGTGTTAATTAAGTAGACGAAAATCTGTAAGGAATCTCATTCCCCTTTGTTTTTTCTTTATTTAAAGGCTAGGTGCTACATATATGGAATCCGCTTGCTCTATTATACCTGCTTTGGTCATATCAACAATTTGTTCTAGTAACTGTTCCCTATTTTTTGGGCTAATTTTAAACAGCCTTGTATGAATTGGCTTGTTTGTTAAAATACATAATTTTTTTTCAATAATTTTTTGCTTCTGTAAGCTCTAATACTCTATTTTCAAATCTATCTTTATATTCATTAATTACATTTATTAATTGTTTTTTCTCATATTCACTTAACTTTTCATTTATTTTCCCTCTTATCATTTCAGTTGTATTATCCTCTAATCCCTCTATTTTATTGATACAATATTGAATACCATCTGCTTGTTGATACTCTATGATAGATGTGTGTAATGGCACCTGTAATAATTTATTTGTATCATTACGATGCTAGCGCCCATAGTACAAGATATTTTCTTTGCATCCAACTCGACGCGGAGGTATATTTGCTTGGCTTGGATCCCCTCCTCTTTCCACCTCTGTTCGCCCTCCATCGTTTTCCCCTCTACTCGTGCATCATAATTTTTTTATTCAGTTCTGATAGCTGATTTAAGCCGCTGCATGGCTTGGGCTATTTCGATTCTACGCCCTGCCGTCGCCTGATCGTGTTGCCTGCAAGAGAACATCGAAATGGTTTAACTGCCGCACTTGTCCTCCTGGACGTAGATGCCACGATAAGGCTCACATAATTTAGACTTGTTGCCTGGGCCGCCGAGCATTAGGGTGTAATTAACGGTGAGTCGTAGACGAGGTTTTCTGTGTGTTTATTGGGCTCTTTTTAAATGTTTTACTGTTTTGTGTGGCATAGTTGTGTTCGTCTTTGGTAAGCAGTAATGCTAGTTATTTTTCCAAATTGTGGTTTCTGTTGCTGGTAAAAATTCTAATTTGGCTAAACTAAAATGTCGTGTTACTGTGTATCCTTGTTTTAACATGTCGTGTATTGTCTTGTTCGCCGCCCAAAACGTAATCATTTTTAATTATTTGTGCCGTCCACGACTCTCGCGTTGGGCTGTTTCACATATGTTTTTTAATGTGGTTAGTTTGCAAAAGTTTTATTCGGTTGGAGATTTGATGGGTCGTTCGACTGCCTCTGCCGAAATAAAAATTAGTTTTAATAGTCATTTTAATGTGTGCATTGTTAATAATCAGAGGCTTTACTGGGCTTAAATTACTGCAGTTGGTCATGAAGTGGAATCTAGTCAAATTTTTATAATAATTGTTTTAATCATTATTTAAAGATTAGTACATAGTAATTTTCCATTTCTAGCCTTTGCAAATTGTATTTAAATTATATAAATTCTTCAAGATTTTTGTGATCAAGAGGGAATTATTGATTTTAATGCTTTTGCATAATTTAATGTGTTTACTAGGTGATACAATTTGAATTATCCCTCAAGGGTGCCTTGCAGAGTTTATGTAATTAGTTATTTAAAATACAGAGTTTTTGAATTGATCTGTGTTAATGTTATTTGTGCTATGGCACAAATAATTTCTGCACGAACTCCTCTATATTTTTTCTCATATCTGCTTTGTCATATTGTTGCATGAAATGGCTGAGGTCGGGTTTATCTACACCCTCAAGAAAGAATAACTTTTGGCTCTACTATGGGCCTCGAGTTTGAAGCCGATGACGCGATGATCGTAGCTGAACTGCGCCGAGCTGCGGTGGACTTGTGGCGTCAGCAAGGTTCGATGGCACAACCCTCTCAGCGCATGGTCCTGGTGATTATCACCAAAGGTTCACCCAAAGTTAATAAACTTTTCCTAGTATCGTTGCAAAAATTAACTTCTTTGACATCCCTTGAGCCATCAGTGTTTCATATTTTTTTTAACGCAGTGATTAAAATAGCTAGCTTATGCTTGAGTAATTTTCGCGAGCTGCGTCAGTTAGCTTTGGAAGTGCAAGGCCATCTTGTAGACTCTAGGCAAGTATCGTGCATGTTTCCCACTTGCTGCACAAGCCGGCTGTGACTGTAATTCTGTGCCATCCGGGAAAATTTCTCATATACAGGTTGTCGAGCAACGTGGCTTTTCCATGCGGCGCAGCAACTCTGCTGTTCAGGGACACATAGCAAGGGATTGTCAGCATATCAGGCTCACGGTGCCTGAAAGAATGTGTTTTCATTGCAGCGAGCTCGGGCACCTGCGTAGGACTTGTCCCAAGATGAGAAACGAGAATTGACTGGAACTAGGCGTGGGTTTCTCAGTCGGACAAAAGGCAAAGTCCTGCGCACGATTAGGAAGTGTACGGTGTTAATCACCTGCAGGGAGAGGAATTTTTCGGCCATAGTTGGTACCGGGGTGATTCATTGTGTTTTGAGTAACACATTTTTGAAACACCTATTGGAATGGAAGATAGTATAGAAAGGGCATGTCATGTGTGTGTCCGAGAAACGTTTGTGTGTGGCAAACGGGGACGCCGTTAGGAGAAACGTAGTTGTGAACTTACATTTCAAAATCGGTAGATTTTCCTAGACGTTTCCTTTTTCGGTTTTTCCAGAACTTTCCCTTTGCATCATTTTAGGGCTCGAGTTCCTAAGGAAAACTAGAGCGTCGGTAAATCTGGACGAACTCTGTTTATCCTTTGCGTATACTCCGAACATCCGAATTGGTCTTCAGGTCGATGCAATCCCGAAAGTGTTTTTATCTCTACTTGATGGCACTAGTTAATCTGAATATTTTCAAAATCAATTAGATCAGTTGAGGGAAGAGTTTAGTATGTCATCTCTCTGCGAATTGGGTAATGCGGTGTACTACCATATAAGTTTTCCTTGATGGATGATATTCCGGGTGCGCGACCGAAATTTAAAATGTCCTCCCCCCTATGCCAAAAGACTTTAGGAAGATTATTTATAAGTTGACGGAAGCCAGCGTTATTGTTCCATCCATGTCCGACTACTGTTCACCCGGTTTCATGGTACGCAAGAAGGATTGCGACAAGTATTGTTTGGTTGTTAACCATTCTTTGGTAAATAAGAAAATTCATAAAGACCCTTTACCACTGCCTACTATTGATTGTGCCCTTCAGCACCTGGGTAAAGCCGGCGTATTTTCAGCGTTAGATCTTAATAACAGTTTTTACCAGTGTTTGCTGGATCCTTCTAGCAGGAAATATACTGCCTTTAGCATACTGTGGAGCCAGTTCGAGTTCATATGCATTCCCATGGGCTCTAATTTTGGCAGTCAAGTTTTGTCCCGTGTATTAGATGAGGTTTTGCCAGATTATTATTAAAATTTACTTTTAATTACATCGATGACATCACTGTGTACAGTGATTATCTGGATTCCCATTTGTCCCACTTGCATCAGGTGTTTCTTAAAATGTGGGAAGTGGGTTTGATGGTAAATTCTGATAAGGTCACCTTGGGATCTAACAAGGTAAAATTTTTAGGTTATCTGCTTTGTTAAGGTCAACTGATGATTGATCCTGATCTTGTGGCCACGATATTAAATTTTTCTCATCCTAAAACTCTTTAGGGAGTTCAAAACCTTTTAGGTTTACTGGGCTATTACTTCCGTTTTATAGAGCATTTCTCAGAATTGGCAGCACCCTTTAACCTGTTGAAAAAAAAGTAGTTGAGTTCCAGTGGGGTCAGGAGCAGGAGTCGGCGTTTTCCTTGCTGAAGCAGAAATTGTCTTCTCCTCCGGTACTCCTACAGAAATTTTCGCGCTGTTTCATTGTACAAGTCGATGCCTCGTCACTGGCTTAAGGTGCTGTCCTGAGCCAGCAGACCGAATTAGCCTTGGTGCCAGTGTCTTTCGACAGTCGCAGTCTCACTGAGATGTAACATAAATTAGGCATTTAAGAAAAAGAAACCATGTCTTGTATCTATCGGCTGGAGATGTCTGCATCGTATATAGAACATTAGGAATGTGAACTATATATGGATAACCAAGCATTAAACTGGGGTTTGAATCACTCTCAACAGCTGGGCAAGCTAGGTCGCTGGGTTTGCGATTGTCATGTTTCCGTGTCAAAGTACATCACTTCCGAGGCTCCGAAAATCAGATGCCCTCTCCAGAATGTATGATCCGGCAGATTTTGAGACGGAAAATGCAGCAGTTTCTGATAATTCTCTTAATTTTATACAGGGCTTCGCTGAGTTTTTTGTGAAGTTACGCCAAGCCCAGGCGGATGACACTTTCTGCAGCCAGATTAAGACCGATCTGAGTGGGGGTGCACTTCCATATGTTGTGGAAAATGATGTCCTGTTCTTCACCAGGAAAAATGGACATGTGCACAAAATAGTCGTCCCAGGATCATTGAGGCCCCTTGGTTTTACCGTATTTCCATAATCCTATGTTTAGTGGTAATCTGGGCATAAATAAGACCTCTAACATAATTGCAGTGCAATTTGCCTGGCCTAGTTTAAGGGGCGACGTTTTAGACTTCGTACGTTCTTTTGACACATGACAAAAATGTTAGCAGGCTCAGCATACTAACATCGGGCAGGCTTGTGACGTAGATTCCCCAGGCACCTTGAAACACTGTTCATCTTGATATATTTGGACCCTTAGTTAGATCTAAGAAAGATAATGTGTGTATTTTAATCTTGTGGATACCTCCACTAAGTTTGTTATTCTGTTACCACTTCGTAATATGAAAGCCTCGTCAATTGTGAAAGTGCTTACTGATTATGTATAGAAAGTGTTTAGTGCTCTGGTTGAGATTGTTACTGATAATGTTAAGTATTTTATTTCTAATGTTTTTAGAATACTTGTTTTCGTTAGGCTATCAAACATTTCACTTCCAGTCACTACTATACGAAAGGCAATCAGGTAGAAAGATTTAATAAGAATTTGAAGGTTTTTAAAAACTATTTTGTATAATCATGACCATACTAAGTGGGATCAGGATCTTGATTTTATAAATGCAGGGTTTAATAGCGCATTGAATATTCCACAGGAGTTTCTCCTTAACTTCCTTTTAATGGTCGTCTTCTTAGCCATCCTTCACTCAATATAAAGAATATTTCCCCCTTTCCCTCGTCCCGTGGTGGCGCTGATCGTGATAGCCTCCTGGAGGAGGTCCATCATAGGCGCGGGGCAGCGAAGCTGCAGCTGGTGACGTGACTGGGGTTATAGTGACTAAGTTGAGATAACTGTTCAGTTGGTAGAATGTTCATGTGGGCATCAGTCGCTCAGTGAATACTCAGATCAAGACGAGACTCTCTCAGGGGGTGGTAGGCTGTGGCTACCCCTACCCTGTAATAAACATTTTAATCATGGGTGGCAACAGAACTGTTGGCCATTCCATAAACCCTGTGGTTGGTACATAGCATGTAAATGACACTAAACACTGAATTTAAATACATAGAACACAATCACGGAGTAGGCCAGGTCCTTAAGCGAATGTGAAATAGTCAGGTTGATAAATGAGGTAGACGAAAAATCACTTTCTCTATAGGTAAAAAAACATTGGCAACAAAGTTTACTATACAGAAAAACCCTCTGCTCTTTATTAAATAAGCGGATATGGAGAAGAAAGCCCCTATGCTGAGCTGTAATATATAACGTGCCTAAAATGGCTGCAAGCTAGTAAAACTCTCCGGCTGCGAGTCGCGAGAGTGGTGGGTACTTCTCAGGGTCTGATGAAACGGTTTTGGTTAAGTTGAAAAACTATTGCAAGCTAAAATCAGTTAACACAAAGAATGTTAGACCCCATGTGGCATAACGCCGACCTCACCTGAAGACCGCTGTTTGACGACTAAAAAATCAAGGTATCTCTCGATCGGGTGGCACAAAAAAACTTGCAACATTTTAAAATAGGCTAGGAAAACTCATGCTAAAGATAAGTTTGCAACATTACCCTCATGAAAATCTAATAAAATTATAATGCACTTCTGGTATAGCACCTAGGCACCTGAGGGGTGCATTCAAAAGTGAACGACAATTGAAATGCCTGTTAGTTTTAGGCTTGAGGTGCTTGATTAGTCCAGCTTATTTATTTCTGAAGTAAAATTTATATTGCTGTTTAAATGCCTTTTGTGTTTCTTGTAAATAACAGTTTTCCCCCCAGACATGCCCGAAGGGGCAGCCTGGTGACATAGTGAGATGGGGCGACCTGAGACTCACTACCTGTGATGCTGATGGTTTATTTCTTCCATAAATACTTTTGTAAAGAATTTTAGAGTTTTCATGCTGAAACACATCACTTTAATAACTATATTACATATGTGCCTACTGCCTTTGTTAAACGTTATTTGCTTAAGTAGCAGCATGTAATCGCTGCACAAGTACACCACTTATTTTTAGCATGAATAAATAATTCCTTATGAAAATACCAATGTCCAGTTATAGTTTTTACTTGCATTAATTTATTACACGACGCACTTTGTTGTAGGTGTTCCTGTTTGAGCTGTGCCCTGATGATGACTAGCATGCTTGTGGAAGGGTTCTGATTTGATTAACTTACCCAATCTTCTGGGTTTGCACAGGAGTCACAACGGGTCACGTGCATGAAAACATGGTCACATGTGCATGAGCGCATGGAAGTGCATGAAAACTTACACTTGTTGCATGAGTGGGCACATGGTTAAATTTACACAGTGCCTTGTTGATTGCTTGATCTGGAGTGGTGAGGTATGGTACCAAACAGGCTGTCATTCCCGTCGAGAGAAGAGGTAGTATAAAATGCCCTCCTTCCAGATGACAGACTTTGCACAATGATGCACTTGCTGCTCTGCAGTTGATGTTCAGCAGCAAGTGTGTATCCACACTGAATAAGTTCGCAAATGCCAGTCTGATGCTGTTGGGAGGCAGGGATGAGTAAGATCTGCACTTGTTCTCGTTCTGATGATGGTATTGCCCTCCAGGGTGCTGCCTGCATATGGTGATGTGTGGCAAGAACTGGGACAGCTGATGGATAGTGGTAAGGCATTTCATGGTATGTCAGTGGGTTCTCTGTAGGATCAGCGATTATGCTGCACTGCATGATGAGGAGACCCATGCAACAACTCTGCTAGCGACATGGCCAAGGCAGTGTTGGATGTAGTCCTTGCATGTGAGTGTGTCTGCTGTGCGCACCACTGGCTCTGCATAAGAGGGGAGTGGTCTCACCTTCGCTCTACTGCTCACTGATGCTCGTGTTATCATAATGGTGTGGACATCGGCATTTACATTGTGGCCTTGGGGCGATGACACCCCGATGAGTAGTTATCGCTGTCACTACTAGTATCTCCTTCCTTTCTTTGTACCAACCAGTCACATAGCATGTTGTCCATTGCATCGTCATCCAGTTCCAATGAAATTCCTCCTGCCACTTTTCAGGTGGTGTCATGTGTTGCCTTGAATTCAGGGGTATACTGTCGCCATCTTGAATGACCTCAAGTTGGTTCTCTTGTGGTCGTTACAGAGAATCCATCTTAGCTCCATTTGGCTGAGGTGTCACGACGGGCGGAATCACTTCATTTTGTAATTTTTTCAGGTTATGTTCTTATGCCATCCCATTGTACCTTGACCTGCCGACAGGGTCCTACCTTCACCAAGTACGTAGTACATCCCCGTTTTTTTGTTATCTTGTGTGGCCTGCTTATCTGGGGTACAAGTCCTGCACAGAAATTCTTCATCGCAGCTGACTGTGTGTGTAGGCATATGTATACCACTTGAGAGAGTTGAAGTATAGTTGGCGGGAGGTCGTGACATGAAACCACTGTGCCAAATATATTGCCTGGTGTTGTACTTCATTTGGGTGGCTTGTATCAGCACGACCATTCACCCCCTCCCCTTTTGGCTTCGCCTATCTGCTGAGCACTTATTGACTTGCCCCTAGCCAGCAAGCTGGTCTTTGTTCCTGGTGCTGACTCAAACCTGGGCCCTGCACTACACTGCACTTTTGGGGGAGCGGTATCTAGTGGGTTTTGTGTGACGGGATCTTGTTCGTAGTTCTCGTTGATGGGCATCCGGGGTACCCCTCCTTGGGGTTCCAGTTGGTATTGTGGATTCATTGGCTCCCATCCGGGGTTATCCTCTGCTGCTGGCGACCCCTTCTAAGGCGTTTCCTGGGTTCGTGCTATTTCCATTGGGTTGTTTTGGCGTCAACGAAGCTTCATGGCTCGCTCTTCGCAGTTCATACTGGTGGATTTTAATAGTCTTTCTTAGTTGGCATGCAGGGCATATACTTGCCCCTGTCTTTCGATTACTCTGTTGGATCCCTGCGATATAGGAGCAAAGCCAGTGCAGAACTGAGCATCTTGAGATATTGGGGTGTATTCGCCAATACACCTGATACCCTATATTAAGTAATGGCCAGCTGACATTAGCTTGTTGTGTCCCTAGTGTCTGCGTTAATTATCAAGCCTGGTAGTCTCGGACCTTCTGGTGTCTTTTTTGTGCTTCTTCTGTGCTGTCACCCTTTTCCTGGGAGGCGTCTACAGTGGCCTCTGAGGCTGGCATCTTGCATTCGCCTGGTCTCCTTGGAGATCGATCCTAAGTTGCAATTTACTCGGACTACAGCCTACTGCTTCATTTTGCATGCTCCTTAGGTTGAACAGTATGGATGGTATGTGCTCATACCATCGGCCGTGGTCGTCTTGCAGCCGTAAGCGTAATCTCTTTTTGATCTCATAGTTGCAGCATTTTGTAGGGTTCCCTTGGGAGTGGTAGAGTGCCATAGTCCATCGTTTTCTTTACCACCTCTGGCAGACTGCATTCAATTGGGTCTTTGTAAACTGTCTACCATTGTCACTCAGTAGCTGTCTGGGGTACACCCACCACGAGAAGAACTCTCTCTCTCTCTCGAGTCCGGACTATGTTCGGTGTCTTGGCAGGTCTTAGCACAAAAGCTTTCACCCATCGAGAAAAGAGGATGTTGGAGACTAGAATAAAGCAGTTTCTGTTGGCACTCTTTGGGTGTGAGCCCATAAAAACCACGGTCACTGTCATCCACAATTATTGGAGTCTCTGTGATTGTTGTTCTGAAGGCTTAGCAGGTCGGTGTGCTTTGGCAGTGTTGCATTGGTGACAACTCCCATCATATGTTACCACTTCTTTCCTTATGCCCTCCCATGTGTAACCTTCTGGATCGCCCATAGCATCTCGTTTGCACCAGGATGTCCCACCAGGTCAGCCTTGTCATACTCGTGTAAGACCTTGTGTCATAAGGTCAGGGGAACTAAGTACTGGTGTCTATCCACCTTCTCCAGCCATCTTACTAATCCACTAGGTTGTAGTCGATGGGTAAGGACAAACGAGCATCTTTGTCTGACCAGTCATGTTATGGAATTGAAAGAAGGTGCTGGAGTCGTTGGACTAGTGCCTGGATTGCTGGCTCGGTCCTTTGGGCTGCCTGCACCAACTGACAGAGACTGGGAACGTTATATTCCATCTTTTAAGAACCCACTGCCTCCACTTCGTCCCTTGGATTGGGTGGAGGTAGCACCACCAGCATCCTTTCTGGGTCCTAATAATTTTCCTTTATAGTACCACGACTGGGGTTTCTGATAGACCATCTGCGAAATCGTTGTTTTTTTCAGGGCAGTGTTCCACCATGAAATCTAACTCCTGCAGGAGAAGTGCCCACCTGGCAAGTTTGGTCTTGTCTCTTTTACTGAGTCCAGCCATTGCAGAGCCAGATTGTCGATATGCAGTGTGAAAGACTGGTCCTCCGAGCAGTGTCGAAAGCATTTTATGGCCATCACTATGGCCAGACATTCCTTTTCATGGCTGTGATATTTCTGTTTGGCAGGTGATAGCTTGGCACTTGCATATGAGATAATCCATCTTTCATCAGCTTGTGGTTTTTGGTATAAGATTGCCCCTAATCCCAAATGGCTATCATCTGTCTGGAGTATGAATGGGCATTGGGGTCAGCCCTATAGAGTTTTGTATGCAAGTAAACTGTTCCTTCAATGTGGAAAGTGCCTGCTGTTGGTCTTCTCCCCAGAGAAATCTTCTCTGAGGGCTAAGTAGGTCTGCGAGTGGCTTGCATAAGGAGGAGAAGTGAGGTATGAATTTTTGTAGCCAATTACATAGGCCGAGGAAATGCCAAAGTTGCTTCCGGGTCTTTTGGTATGGCTTCCAGACTGCCCTATACCTTTTCAGGATGTGCCTAATTTCCCTCCACTGACACCTGATGTCCGAGATATTCCAGCTGTTCTTCATCGAAATGGCACTTGGCGAGTTTGCAGGTAAGTTTGTGTAACTGGAGTCGTTCGAGTACCTGTCTGTGGTACAGGTTTTATTCCCAGGTATGAGAGAATATAATGATATCTTCGAGATGATTTCTGGATGCCTGCCCAATGTATATTCTTTTGGTCGCTATATCGACTACCGCTTCCTGCGGTATGGGCCAGTCCTGTCCCAGTATGAGGTCCTCTCTCAGATCATCGGCCACTAGACATACCACTTCCACATTTTGTTTCCCAATGTGACACTTCCGGGTGATTTTCCCTCATAGGGAGGTGGTGGCTTCTTCTTGCACCAGCTGGGCTTTATGAGGAAAGGGCTGGAGGTGGGTTTCTGAGGCCATAGCCAATTCGTGTTTTAAGAAGCTGATGGTAACATCAGAATCTATCAGGGTTTAGTATTTTGCCAGACTTGAGCTGAACCGGTATGTGGTGGATCATTTCTCCATAATTATGTTGGATACTTATTATCCTTTCAGTTTGCCTGAATTTCCATTGCAGAGACTTGGGTTGGTATTCCTCCAGTATTCTGTTGAGGAGGGGGTCAGGGAGGTGTATCCTTTTTACCTTAGTCGTTTCCCTTCTGCGCCAATTTTGACCACTCCTCCTTCTGCAAATGTGCCACTGCACAGTCTTTGTGTAGTTCATATACTGGGCAATGCCAGCATTTGGGTGCAATTTGTTCCGGTAGTAGCCTATTAGTCTCTTGGGATGCTGGGTTTCCCATGTCGCAGGTTCTAGTCTACTGGTAGTCCCTCTGCATGATGGTGGCTCTGGTCAGTAGCTCCTGCATGTTGTTTGGTTTGGGTTCACTCAAGGATGGCCATATATTCTAGATAACTAGTTCGGTTAGTGTAGTTAGAAATATGATGACATCCTGTCCCAGATTTAGCCACTGGAACTGTTTTTGCTTCTGCAACAATAATATCTCTATATCAGGTCCCTCGGCTTGTCCCTTATCGTATAGTCGCGAGGTTAGCAGGGCTAGGTGCGGTTGTTTGCCGAAATGAGCAATGAAGCCCTTTTGGTATTCTTCCCAGGAGTCATAAAATCCCTCATGAGTGTGCCACTAGTGAACTGCCTACCCTTTGAGCAACGGTCCAATGGAATGCACCGGGTTGGAACAAGGAATCCCTTGTATTTTATAGGGCATTTCCCTCTGGTAGAGGAATTGTTGTGGGTCTTCATAGTCTTTTCCCTGGAAGGTTAGTGGATTTGATAGGACTTTCATGATCTGGGTTGGGTGACTGGTGTACGACAGTTCTGGCACTCAAATTAGAGTTCGGCAAGGTTGAGCAGGGTGTCTTCCCAACCCAAGCAGGAAAGATGAAAGTCAAGCTGAGAGGTGTGATATGTTGTGAGTACTACCCTGGTCCGAGGGCAGTCGGGAGCCAAGCAGCATATGGGTGTTGGTGTTTCTGTCTTCGCCTACGGAGGGTTTTCTCTGCATAGTTTCCAGCAGTCTCGGGCAACTTCTTCCCAGCCCAGACAGAACTTATGGAAATCTGCCCCACAAAGGCCACAGGTGATCATGTTTCCCCTGCCATCCGGCACTACTGGGCAGCACACTTCTGGGGGTCCATGGTCGAGTGCTGCTGGGTCTTGGGTCGATGCAGATTCGCCGGTCTATCCAGACTTGTCTCTTGGCATCAAGTTGGGGGCCAAATTGACATATCCCCAGGTCTGTCAGGCTAGGTGGTGCACCAGGGAAGGTAGGTGGGGCTGGCTCTGTCGGTTCCGGCTTCTGCTACAGACTCGGCCCTGGGTTGCCCGGCTGCTGTCGCTTCTTCGCATGGTGAGTCAAGCGACGACCGATCCACTTCGGCATAGATTGCTGGGGTCGAGGGCAAAAGGGGAGATGATTGAGTCACTGCCCAGAAAGTAGTAAGACCCGGGGTAGGAGCGAGGTTGAGCCATTATCACGAAGGGAGCAAGACTCGAGTGGTAGAAGAGAGAAGGTTTGTGAACCATTACCTTAAAGGGAGCAAGGCTCAAGGGGAAGATGAGGGAAGGGTTGTGAGCAGCTACCCTGAAGGGTGCAAGACTCGAGGGGTAGGGGAGAGAATGGTTGTGAGCTGATACCCCGAAGGGAGCAAGATTCTAGGGGAAGAAGAAGGAAGTGATGAGAGCCACTACTTCGAAGGGAGCAAGACTCGATGCAAGGACAAGGGGAGAGAGCGCGATCAGAAATCACAACAAACGGTCAGTGCAAGCCAATATAATTTATTGTCTCACCCGAAAATAGGCTGAGACCTCTGATGGAGATCCATCACACATCATACAATATATACAGAGCACAAAATAGTAAATCAACATTAACACAAACAGTAACTTGTTTTATTAGTTAAATTTCACTATAAGAATATTTAAGACATGTCGCGTGGCATTTAAATATACTGCTGCTAATTTATACAAAAACTGAAAGGAAGGCATTGACATGAAAATGGTTATTTCATATTTTTATCCTTCTGCCATCTATCGGCAACTATATAGTTCGGATGTTGTTTTCGAGTCGCTTGTGTTAGGCGACTTCATGTTTGTACACTAATTACATTTTATGTAGACGAGGCCTCAGGGTGGCTTGTATCGACACGACAACCTTAACCTCATTGCAAAATTTTTGAATTCTTATTCAGGCGATGGCAGTATTCGGGGGACACCTTGTTCCCTACTGCTCTATGTAGCTGCCTAGTGGAGCCCTACCATGCCTGGCCAACTCGTCTTTGGCTTTTGTGATCGGCCCAACAAAAAGATAAACTTAAATTATTAAGCATGATTGCATGAATTTTTTAACCTGGAAAAATGCATACCAGCATGTGCAATGAACCGCACATGAATTATATCTCACGCAAAATCTACATTTTTGGCATGCCTGCTTTATAATTTTGTAAAAAAACATGTTCATAACATGTTCCTATTTTTTAAAATTTGTATACGGGCTATTCCAGTTAAGTAAAATATTGTAAAAAAAGAAGAAAGAAAAACCATGTAATAGTATAATAATAAAAAGCTTTTAGTGCTTTGCTTTGAAACAATTGCTATTTATGTAATATAAATATTTATTTTTCAATCGTTTAATTGTTGTTTTGTTTATATTATATTTAAATTAATTTATTTCTGTTAGACATGTAACTCAAAACATGGCTGCAGTCCTTAAATAAACAGGACTCACCCCGAAATTTAGATTTTTTTATGTGCTAGACTGAATCTGTATAACATGTCCATGTTATCTTAACACCTACACCTTTTGAGCACTTTCTGAAGGAGAGCGAACTGTTGCATGCTCTGCATGTTAGCTAGTATTACATGCGCTAAATGAATTCAAGGGTCCATGTTTGTACTATCTTTCATGTTTCTCCTATCTGCTGGGGTTAGATATATTCCTTTTTGGATAAGGCCTATCCTTATCTGTGAAAAATAGCTCGCGTAGCTTATGCAGGGAGTATTAGTACATACATTTTGTAGCAGGACTGTGTGGTTTCTTTGAACACATTATGCATGCATTTGGTGTTGGTGAAATGCATGGCAATGTTAATATTAATTATTTTAAAAATTGAATTGTTGTTAAAATTGTGTTTTGTGCATTTGTTCCCTTGTTGTCATCATGGTGGTCATTGTCTTAGAGTTCCTCCTTAAAAAGGAACTAATGTATAAATGTATACTATGTGGTGTACAACCAACATGAAATACCGCAGCTGCCCTGCGCAAAGCTTTGCGCTCAGCTCTTCAGGCAAACACCCATATTAAATTGGAAAATGTGACTGATTATGATGTTGACAGTGAGTCCAAAGTCTGTGTAAGTAAAATAGTTCTTCAGGATTTATTTGACAGCATTGATGATGAAACCTGTATGCAAACTTTACAGCATATCAAATAAAGGCTTGCACGTTTGTACAGATCTGCTAGTAATTTATTGACTACACCAGTTAACAGTCTTTCTGATGTGCAGAAATCTTCTTTATGCACTATTGTGTCACAGGTTGAAGCCTTGAGCACTAGTGAAGATAAAAAGTAACAGGAATTCTGCCATGCCTCTGGCAGTATCTTACCTTTTTTCTCTTGAAAATCAGTTTGCCCCCATGGTGGTTAGTTAGCGCACCTACTTCCAACACCTATGTGTCTAGTGTACCTGACCCTGTGAACTATGCTCCATCCTCTGCTACCGTGCTATGTTTTCCTACCACAGTGCCAGTTACAAACCGCATGGTTTTCATCTCAGCACACACAACTTTGGCTCACCCAAATGTTGTTTTCACATCACCTATAAGCATGGCTACTTCAGTATTTCCTGGAACACACCCGACTCACTTGCCTGTCTTTGGAAAGTTTGCACACTCTTTGGAAAGGACGTTAAAAAAATGGCCTTTTATAGATGGGTTTCACATACCAGTTCATACATGGATACATGTCCTTGTGTTGTTTGACAACACGCAGCAGCTCCATCACAGTCAAACCATAATCAAATGCGATGTTTTTCCCTGCCAGCCATCGTAAAATATCTGCCTTCTGTGTGTTGCTACAGCAAAATTTTTCCTTGACTTTTGAATGGTAACTGACATTGTCCATTACGATCATGGAACCCTCTTCCAGTCCTTACAATATGTTAACAAACCATTCTTTAAACATGTCACCATTCATATTGTGGTGGTAGTCAACAATACCATTTGTCTGAAACACTAACTTTGCGTGGTTCAAAAACCATACACTGCTGAACAGCGTGACATGCAATTAAACATTCACATTTTCAGGAACTTGTAAACCTAGAAGGCTTGCCGAATTTGCCATATACATTGTTTGGAATGATTCTTGTTTACCCACGAATCATCAATGTAAATAACGAGTCGCGAATCGTTACTCCATCGCATGTGGCTCATTTATTGTTAAAACGTTGTTCTTGCTGCAACAATATCCTTTCGTTCTATTATAAATCGTCGACCATCGTTAGATTTTTTGTACTTGAAATCCAGAGACTTGAATATTCTTCCTAACAACATTACCGATTCCGTGTATTTGCCATTCACTTTCAATGCTTCCATCACTTTCCTATGTGTGGGGTACTCTCTGCTGTGTTGAAACACCCAAATTGTGTGCTGAATAACATTCTTCATAAAGTCGCCCACGCCAGTTACGAGTTTCTTGGGGAGGTGACTGATGGTCCCGCTAGTTCATCATCAGCATGTACAGCGAGCACTGCGCCTTGGCACATATGTTGTACACAGTTCGCTCAGACAACCCACACAGACCAGCTGTTGCTTGCTGCGAAGATGTAAGGGTGTTCTTGATGCGGTAACCTTCGTGAACTGCACGTTCTTTCAAATACGTGTACACATTATACACAACCCATTTCGACTGCTTGTGTACATCTGGACTTTTGTCAGACATAGTTATACTTTTATATACTCCCTTACAACAAAAGCGACTATACGGAACGTGACAAAAATGCATTAGTCCATCATCTCCACAGTCGTACGTGACTGATGGCACTTCGGGTGCAATCGGCTGCTCGGCTATGTTAGTGTGACGTCACTTGGAGCATGGGTAGAGGACTGTTGTGGAGGTGAACAGAATGGCGGCCGACCTTGAGCAGCACATATTCTTGGCTGCTACTACAGGAGTACCAGAAGTAGAGTCTGTAGACACTATTTTGAAACGATTGGCGCCCCAAGAGCTTTCAAGACTTGTGTTCATGGCCAAACCTATGAAATTTGCTGGCTTGGACAGAGTATATATTCATTCTGAGAATATTAGGTACATATATCAGACACATCAAAATATGGTTTCTGGTCACTAAAAGTATAAATATATACCTAGGAAAACCCAGGATGAGGGAAATTCTGATGTGTGTCTCACACAAATTGAAAGCAATTTATCTCCACCACAGTCAGAGGAAACCAAAGTTTCGCAATCCTCTCAAACGTGGTTTAGTCAGTCCTTTACTGGGCAGAAATTCAAAATACCTGTATGTAATCACTGTGGAAAGGTCGGTCACATTGCACCGAAGTGTTGTCAACTAAAAAATGCATTCAGCAGGACGGATTAATAAGCACTCCTTCTCGTAGTACTCCACCTAGCAATGGGCAGTACAGCACTCGCATGGTACAGTCCATACGATCGTGCCAGTGTTTCCAATATTTATTTTGCCCTTCTCATTCATATAACTCTAGTTTTAGCGCGGCTTAATTTTCCCAATATTCTAGTGGTAAGAACTGTGTCTACCCCTAGTGTTGAGGTTGTTTTAAGCAATCTATTAGTTAATGCATCGGTGGACTCTTGATCCACACGAACCGTTCTTTCAGGTAATTTTTTTTGAAAAATTACGAGAGTCAAGACTTGTGAAAGCTGTTGCTCCAATTATTCTCAGGTGTCATATGGCTTATAGTGATGCCTTGCCCATTTCATGTTCTGGTAACGTTAAAATAAGAATAGCAAATTTTCCTTGTGCATGCAAAGGTCTGGTTGCTGATAACTTAAGTTCAGATTTAATTCTTGTTGTTGATTACATGGCTAATTCGGACATCATTTTGGACATTCAGGGTAAAGTATTGCTTTTTTTTCTATTTGAGCCGAAACACAAAATTCCTTTAGTAGGAGAACACATTCATTGTGTTGATTCTGAAATAAGTGATGAAATTACTACTAAACAAACTACTAACCCTTTTGGGCACCTAAGAGAAGAACAAAGTTTTGTAATTAATGTATTGTATGAGCAATTTCCTTGAGTGCTCACATCGTAATTGGGACATACTGATCTATTAGAGTACCAAATGAAGTAAGTGGACAAAGAATTTGTTAAAGTCATCTTTATTGATTGGCTTCACCTAAAATTGAGATTTTAAGAAGAGAAGTACAATATTTATTAGATATGGGAGTGATAGAACTGTCTACTTCACAAAATGCTAGTCTTGCCTTTTTAGTCCCTAAATCAAATGAAAAAACGGCATGGTTATTGATTATCGAAAGGTCAATAAAAATATCGAAATTGAATAGGTGCCTCTTCCCGATTTGCATTCTGCATTTCTTTGGTTTGTCGAGATAATATTTTTACAATCATCAACCTTAATTCTGAATATCATCAGATACCTTTGGCAGAGCAATCTAAACCCATAACTAGCTTCTACAGGAGGGAGCTAATTTTTTTACAATCATCAACCTTAATTCTGAATATCATCAGATACCTTTGGCAGAGCAATCTAAACCCATAACTAGCTTCTACAGGAGGGAGCTAATTTTTTTACAATCATCGACCTTAATTCTGAATATCATCAGATACCTTTGGCAGAGCAATCTAAACCCATAACTAGCTTCTACAGGGGGGAGGGGCAAGTAATTTGCCCCAAATTGACCATTCGTAATACATTTATGGACAGAAATAATTAAACCATTTTGATTTTTCCCCTCGACGCTTACATATATTTCAATGGCATCTGAAAGTATGTGCAAACAGAAACTCAGTAATATAGCATATGCAATGGAAATTAACACAGAAATGCCACGAAATAATGTGAAAATATGATTATGTTAAGGGGCCTGGTAGCATGGAGCAGTGGACCTGTATTCACAGATGTAAGCAAGCAACACGCATCGTGACTCATCCTGGCAGAACCGCTTCCTTATAGCAGTGTAGCACTTACCTTAATGGGGCAAGGGGCATGGAATGCGATATTTTACAAAGAGGAGCACCACAAAAGAGGGAAGACAGGCAATGTGAGTGCAAGTCTGATAACAATACATTACATTTTATTCAGATACCAACATAATTCAAGATATTTTTTCCTAGTCAATAACTGTACTGAGTAATGAGTGCATACAGATGCACAACAAAATTATAACAAACCAACCTAAGGATATATGCAATCCCATCCGCATGCATAGTACTAAAGAGCAAAGTTATGGTTGAAACACTTTTCATTAGGTCTTTTCACAGTATGTGCTCGATGTGTTTACCATCGACAGAAATACAGTCTGTAAGCAGACATGTAGCGAGCGACAAGCAGCCTGAAGTATTCTGGTGAAATGCCTCAGCAAGCTGCCACAATGCATTCCTGCATGTCTTCTGGTGTCGTAGGAACCGTGTGTTACACCCTATCTTTTAGTGTTGGCCACAGGAAAAATCGAGAGGTGGGAGGTCGCGGGAGCGAGCTGGCCATCTTCTAACAACCTCGCGCCCTAATCACCGGATTGGAAACGTTTAATTCAACACTTACCTCTCCACCAAAGCTAAATACGAAGGACAGCCATCATGTTGAAACAATATATCACGACATATTTCGAGCAGTATGTCTTCCAAAAATTCCGGTAAGGTCTCTCTGACGAAATGAGAGTACATACAGCAGGTCGTTGTCCCTTGAATGAAGTATGACCCTATGATGTAGTCTCCAAAAATTCCACTTCACGCATTCGCTTTCCACTGTCGCTAGTGCTCCACCTTCCACACCCTATGTGGATTATCGGTCATCCTGTAGCGTATATTTCGTACATTTATGCGCCCATTGTTGTGACTGTCGCTTCATCGGTAAGTAGTATGTTCTTCAAAAAATTGCCGTCCTCCCTTACAGACATCAGAACAAACCTACAAAACTGTACACACTGCTGGTAATCGCCTTCCAGTAAAGCCCGATGAAGAGCGACGTGATATGGATGGAATTTCCATTGGCACAGTATCCATAACAGACTTGTTTTACTTATTCCTACGAACCTGGAAAGTTCTCGCGTTTCCATGTAGGGGTTTGCATCAACACATGGCAACTCATAGTGGTGAAGCGTCTCGCCCATAGCAGTCTTTCGTTGCACTCGTGTTGTGGAATTCCAATCACCTCATGACAAGAGATGTCTGCAAAGTCTTTATATCGTTTGCCATGATATGAGCGTCCGATTAGGATACCTTTCACCATAAATTTGGACAGCAAGCTTGGTATTTCTGCAACCGTACCGTAAATTAGTAGTGTGTCCAGTTTTTCCTCATTCGTGAACTTCCGTGGATTCGTACAACTACACACTGCATAACCACTTACCATAGTAGATTACAGAGACTGGTGCTGTGCTGCTTTTAGGAAGTGGTCCCACCAGGATGAGTCACAGCGCATGTTGCTTGCTTACTGCTGTGAGTACAGGTCCATTGCCCACCTAGGTTAATCATATTTGCACATTATTTCTTGGTGTTTATGAGTTACCTTCCGTTGCATACGCCATATCACTGAATTCCTCTTTGCACGTACTTTCAGATGTCGTTGAAATAAATGTATGTTTCCAGGGGAAAACTCGTATGTCATTTAAACATTTCTGTCCATACATGTGTTACGAATGGTCACTTTGCGGCAAATTACTTGTCCCCGTACGTAATTTCATTTAGCGAATACAGGATTTCATGATCTGTAACGGTTCCGGAAATTTTGGGGGTGTTCACATTAGATGGACCAGCCTGTATAAACTTTTTGTTATTCATTTATGAATATCGTCACATAAACATTGGGGGTTTTATGCCAAATATGGAGGGCCAATCAACCAATTTCCACCAAACTTTTCACACAAGTAGTGTTATGGTAGGCCATGTAAACTTGTGTTTTTATCGTGGCTCAGACACTTATTTTCAAAATGTCGGCCATGTAAATATTTCAGGTTAGTGTACCCTATCATTAAAAACATTAGACTGATTACATCCAAAGTTGGTGCTACGAATCCGGTCTCGTAATGCAGTTGATTTCAAACTATTTTAATTTTATGAGTTTTATGAATTCGAATCCTGGGTAAATCAGTCGTGTATTTTAATTGTGTTGGTACTGTTTCAAACGTTTCTGGTTTCTTCTATAATGATACTGCTGTCAATGGGAAGTCAACACCTACCTACCCTAAGCTTTTAAGAACTTTACGAACATTTATTGGCACCCATGTAGAGGAAAGTAGGCTCATTAGTTATCAGTAATTTTTTATTTTTGTATGAATATCCTCTTTCTCTTTAAAATTACATAAAAAGGTTTATTTTAACTAATTTTGCCCTTCATATTGTTCTGCCATTTCCTGCGATAAAATATCCATCTCCAACATATTTATGTGGCCTTTTGAATTTGTTGGTTTCAAGAAACAGTTCAAGTGTTGTATTAAATGAATGAGTTTCCAAATAAAATATTTTGTATCAGTGGCAGACAAAAGTTATTTTTTTGGAGTAATCGTCCAAAGATTGCTGTAGAACAACACACATTCAGGAATTGCTATTAGGAACTACAAACAGTAAGCTAGTATGTTTATTGTTTTTTAAATTATGTGTTATGAAACCAATAGAATGTTTGAAAAGTTATTTTCTCGTTTCTAAAAACATATTTTTTAAATCCTAGTTTAATATATTGAAAATTCAGAAATTTTTATGAGCAAGGTTAACACTATCAAAAATGTGTACAGTGTTGTTTCTAGCATTGAGTGACATATTAATTTTGTTTTCTTCTTTTGGGAAGTTTTGAAATGTCGGTGGCGTAAAAAAGACTTTTTAACCTATTTTCCGAAGGAAAGAAAGGTTTATGAGATCACCTGTCTGTGTGGCTGTGTGTATAAGTGTGTCCTTGTGTATGTCTGTCTGTGGCTCTGTGCATGTGCATGTCCCGCCTTAAATTTTCGAATACGTTAACAAAATTTTACCAAATTCGGTACNTATTTTCCGAAGGAAAGAAAGGTTTATGAGATCACCTGTCTGTGTGGCTGTGTGTATAAGTGTGTCCTTGTGTATGCCTGTCTGTGGCTCTGTGCATGTGCATGTCCCCCCTTAAATTTTCGAATACGTTAACAAAATTTTACCAAATTCGGTACACATAGAGTACGACGTATGTACACCTGACTTTTAAAGTTTTAATCACGTTAAGCATTTACTTTAAAAATTGTGGCAATTTTAAAATTTAAGATTATATGTAATATCTCGGAAACCAATCAACCGATTTAAACCAAATTTTGTATGCTGACAGCGCAAGGTGTAAGCATTGAATTCAGGGGTGAATATTGTTGTTGGTAAGCCATTTCGGAAGATAGCGCCACATGAAAATAATTAAGCTTTTACGTTATATCTCGTAAACTACTCAACCAATTTTCGCCAAGTTTGGCAAATAAGTAAAACTATAATAGGCCAGGTAAATAAATGTTATTGAACTTTATTAGGCATTTTTTCGAAATGGCAGCTATACAAATATTTTAGGTTTATTTGATTTGACTACATNAGGTAAATAAATGTTATTGAACTTTATTAGGCATTTTTTCGAAATGGCAGCTATACAAATATTTTAGGTTTATTTGTTTTACTACGTTACTGTTTGACCAATTAAAACCATATTATGTATGCTTACAGTATCTATTACAAGCATCATATAAGCAAACAAAACCATGTTTTTCTGCCTTTTGTAAGATAGCACTACATAAATTAATAAAGTGATTGTGTAATATTTAGGGAAACAATTTACCAATTCGTACCAAATATGGCAAATACTGCAGCAGATAATGTTAACTGAGATGTTTAGGTATGTCAGACACTTATTTTCAAAATGGTGGCATATATTAATTTTAGTTTCATATATTAAATCGCCCACACAATGTAATTAATTCCAATGAAAATTTGTATGCTGGATGTATATATTACAACCATCAAATGTATCCACACAAAATTTCTTGTCTGCCATTTTAAGCTCCGAATTATTTATCTACAAAATTACTACACAAATTTCAACTTAACTTAGTATGCTGACAGTATAAATTATACCCATCAAAATTGTCTATGCAAATCCTTATTTCTCTGCCATTTTGTAAGATAGCCCCAAATTAAATAAAATAGTTTTTATGCCGTATCTCGGGAAACAATCAACTGATTTCTTTCAAATTTGGCGAAGTAGTTGTGCTGTGGTTGGCACTATTATATATATATATATATATATATATATATATATATATTAAGTGTGTACTTCTCTTATTTTCTGAATGGTGCCTATACAAATATTTTAGCTTAGTGTGCTATATATACATAACTATGTATATTTAAATTTAACTTTATATATTGTATCTATTACAATCATGAAATGTGCTTATTCATAAACATTTTGTCCTCCGTTTAATAAGATCCTCGCATGAACAATGGAGGTTTTATACCATATCTCAAAGATCAATCAACCGATTAGTACCAAAATTTCACGCAAGAATTGCTACAGTATTATAAGTAAATTAACATGTGTTATGTGTGGCAAGCATGTTTTAATGGGGTTTATATAAATAATTTATGTTAGTTTGTTATATATATGAAATATTTCAACAAAATCCAACCAAATTTTGTATGCAAACAGTATTAATTAGATGCATAATTAATGCATACAGAGAGTCTCTTTTGTCAGATTTTTGTAAAGAACTTCCAGGTAAGTAAAATTAACATTTTGCCATATTTCCGGAATGAAAGAACTAATATCCACAAAATGTTGCATTCCTATAGAAGGCCACGTAAAGTTGCATTATTTAAATGGGGTCAGTAATTTAATTTCAAAATCGCCGCCACATAAATATTTCGATATGTTTGGCATATCTATTTAACAATTTAACCAAATTCAACCAATCTCTTTATGCTGACAGTATCTATTATATGCGTAGTATAAATAACATTTTTTAGGCAGTTTTGTAAGATTTCACAGATTAAGAAAATAAGGTTTTTATGTTTTATCTAGGGTACCAGTCAACCTATTTCCACCAAATTTTTCCCACAAGTAGCGTTATGGTAGGTCATGTAAACTTATGTGTTTTAGTGGCTGAGACACTTATTTTCAAAATGATTTCTGTAAAAATATTTTATGTTATTGAACCTTATCATTCAAAACATTAGACTAATTATATCAGAAGTTGATGCCCCTAATCCTACATCCGTGATGAAGTTGATTGCAAACTAGCTAAATTTTATGTTATCTGAATTCGATTCCTGGGTAAGTCGCTTGTGTATTTTAATTGTCTTGGTTCTGTTTTTATGTTTCTGGTTTTATCTCTAGTGATATTGCTGTCAATGAGAACCTACCAACCATCTATACATTTAAGATCTTTTAAATTTATTTGCCTCCATGTAGAGGAAAGTAGGCTCATTAGAGCATTTTTTTGTTCATGCTTTATGCGTTGGCGTATTTAACCAACTTTGGATTTTGAATAATTCATTATATATTACATGTACGCTTATTTGTAGCTATAAACCATTGCAAATTATAGGAGATAATATTTTTTGATGAACACAAAAATGCTGTATGTGTTACTACGCAAACATGTTTGTCAGCCCACGAACTTATTACTATAGAATGACAGAAGAAATTACTGTTAAACATATTTTACCACAACAGTTTCCTTGTACTTTCAATGTATTTCATATATATTTTTGGAATGTTGATTGTGATAATTTACAATATAGTAGGGCATTATTATAGAGTACTAGATTCTGGAATTGTTTAAATAACTTACTAGCATAAAGGAAATAAAATGCAAAATGTGCAACACTACTTCAAAGAAATTGCTGTTGAAATTCTAACCAAGATTTAAAAAAAAATTTACAGAACCCAAAAACAATATTTTGTTGATCACCACAATACAACAGGCTTACTCTAATCGTTTAACATTTATATATAATTGGTAATATTACACTCGTCTGTATATTATGTGTTCAGATAGATCAGGTGGGCTGCACAAATTTTTGTGACCTGGAACAGATATTGATTCTGTAATCTCTCAAATATGAAAGAGATGATAATATATTATTAGTTAATATGAGCATCGTACACACATGTTTTAGTACGGAATGGCAGTACTCTTACCGCTATATGACAATCAAATAATCACGCAATTTTAAGGTAGTGCAAACCTTACAATTATTTTGAAATGACTCCACAAAATTGTCATGCATAAATTTTAATTTAAATAGAAAATTCAATTTTACAATTTTAAACTTGGCTGACCAAACCCACAGAACCTGACTTACCATAATATGCTTAAAATATAGGTATTCCACATAAACACCTTAGCAACGAAGATATAGGGGTTCTAAAGAAGGTTAATTGTTTTTTTTAATACATAATTATTTTCGAGTATCTAAGCGCAATCTTCCACTAATATTAATATAAACAAACTTAATCTGATAGTCAAATAATACAGGTTAACAAGAATCTTAACAATCCGATTCATTTCAATTCCTTTATTGTTTCATGTGACTACACATTTGTGCAATGTACATTGATGCAGGACGACGTCCTGCCTCCCAGACTGTTTACCACGCCGCGCATCGACCGCCTCAAACGCACTGCATAAACCAGCACCAGCATGTGACCAGTTCACAGTGGGATGACAAGTGCAGTGCAGAATAGTGCGCGGGAATGTAGGGCAGTGCAGCGCACAACATCCCCCCACCCCTCTTTCCGGGGCAGATGGAGTTCATTATGGAAAACCTAGCATGCATGTTTGTAGGGCGAAATTAAAAAAGCCATTATTAAATCAAAGGAAAGAATTCACGTGTCTTTCATTAACATTGTTTCACCCTCATTTCATGCCATCAGAGCCAAATGGGAATTGTTTTATATTCAGAGAGATATTGTGTATTTTTCTATTAATTTTTCATGCAAGAGTTTGTGTTCTTAAATTGTTTGCAAGTTTCAATCATGTAGGAAGTAGTCCAGGCGAGCCGAGTGCCGCCATAGTTCGCGCATCGCGAGCTCGCCATATTCAGTCGCAGTCAAGAGTGTCAAGGGGTCGGTCACTTCGCATGCACGATCCGGGTAAATTCAACTCGGTGCTTCGAACGACGTAGTTTATCAATAGTAACACCATTTTCTGGAACCTGTAGCTTAATGATCACCCGGAGTCACCACCCCTTCTTCTACAGGGCTTGAATCGCCTGGGGAAGCGTAATTTTCACCTAAGTTCACTATGGCAGTTTTGTGCCTTTCCTCAGCATAGCCTATCTGGTGGACTCGCAGGCCAGATACCGCATCAGGTTTCACGAATTGTGATGTAATTGTTGTGCATGGATAATTACACGGGAGTTTAAGTACTATGTGTATTTTATTTATGCACCACCTAAGGGCACTTCGGGGTACGGGTCTTCTACAACCCACCTTCACATAATCCAACGTAAGTCAGCATACATTCATTATGCTCAATTTACAGTTAAATACATGTGGGTCAGCCGGAATAGGCTCACAATACAGCAGACACAAGTATCAGGCGCAAGGAACATCTGATTCTCTAGCCTGAGGGTCTATCAGTATTCAACAATTCACTGCGGGACTGCGTATGTCCGGCCGAACGGCATGCCGCACCCTGAGATCATTATCAGCATCAGCAATCATAGACACCACCTGTTGACGGTGTCTGGTGCCTAGTCGGGTATCCAACCTCCAAATTCTCCTAACTCCTTTGTACCGCTTCTCAAAATCCATTTAACCCAACACCACACAGCCACCAGGCGTCAACACATAGTGTTTAAATTACATTTTGAGTAAGTAACTGATTAAAACACTCGCATTCATAAATATTTATCAACAATATTATAAATAAATAAAATTTANATTTTGAGTAAGTAACTGATTAAAACACTCGCATTCATAAATATTTATCAACAATATTATAAATAAATAAAATTTAAAAAATTTATAACTGGTACTAAACCATTACATTTCGAACAACATCAATTCGCTTACAGTACTGTAAAAATATAACATCACAGTAGGTACTTGCCCGTTAATGGTTACTTCCAACATTTCTGCTAAAGTTATACTTCCGGGATGCTTAACCAAGTCTAAAAAATTAAATCAAAGTGACAACGCACCACATTCGTGCGCACTCGGCGTAATAATGTTTTGCATAAGATCTATTTCTTACTAGGCATAGGAATGAATTGAGAGATTTGAGCAGCACTTAACAACCAGGGCTTGAGAGCCAATGAGGGTGAACTTAGGTGAGAATGGAGCAGCACCAGAATGTAAGGGCAGGGGAAATATGAGATCCCGAGAAAACCCACCAACCAGCACCATCGTCTAACATGATTCCCATTTGCAAAAATCCAGGACTGACCCGGACAGTGGTGATTTCTTCAAGGTTTGATCCAAAAGTGTGAAGAAACCACAAATAGACTATACACAATGTTCTATACATACAACCAAATGGTTTCTGTGCTACCTTTGTTTAAAGAATTTAAAAGTATTACTTACTTGCATGGGAAACTTTCTCACATTATTACACCTAAAAGACATCATATTAATTTAAATTGTAAATTCTGCTTGTATGTTTTGTGTTTCCCAACATAAAATAACAGTACAATGATTTTTTATACTGAAAATCATTGACAAGAACAGTAATACATTAACTAGAGTAAAATACATTTTTTTTTGTTTTGGAATAATAGTCACTAACTATATTTTATTTTAGACCAGGACGTCAACTTCCGAGTGCGATGGAATATACACACTTTGTTTATTACATAGCAAAATTTATTTTAAAAGTTGGTTAATTTACAAAAAATGGCTCAAATGAAAAAGTAACTAGGGCCTCAAAAGTGCTCACATTACATTGAACAAGATATTGAAGGCAATGTGTTGTATCATTTGATGGTAGAGTAGAGAGGACCTTTTGAGAAATTTTATGTATTATGAAATGTAAAGTGTAATTTATCATTGCTCTTCATTAGGTACATCAGGATTTTGTATTTGTCCTCTAAAATGTGAATAAGCAAATAATACAATTTCATAAATATTATCAAACTTTAAAAATACGTAATTATTTAAGAAGTTTTTGCATGATGCTGATGCATTGATGGGTTCGGACATCAGTGGAATTTTGAGTAGTGTATGTGTATGGTGCAGGCCTGAGGCACACGATTATTTACCCTGAGGCGCCAGCTTGGAGAGCACAAGAATGTAGGGCGTGCGGTCGACGGACATTAGACGTGCCCTCCCCTGATGGTCCAGGATCGGAAGATCAGCTGTAATCCAGGGTACCTAGGCGAGTGAAAGGTGTTTTAGCCCCTCTCAACGCATATTCACTCTGGTACTGGGATTTATACTGGTCATCCTAACGCCCTTAATGACAAAGCGGTAGAAGTTTATACAGCCGTGAAGCGGCCGGACAAATAAGTATGCTTGGCGAACATTTCAACACACTGAGTTTTATTTGTCTTTACTCTCATCCGAAGCACTTATACTGATGTTTCCCCACCATGACTCGCGCAGCTCCTACACTGTGAAGAACGGCATGATGCTTTCATGGTTTTTACAAGTGAACAATTATGCCTCACGAGTGTAAAATACTCTTGAAGCGTGAGGTGGCACACTCTCTGTGCAATGAAAATATGTGTAACTTTTCCTGAATAAGGAAGTTATTATTGATACACTACATGACCAGAGGAAAAAGATGTAGACCCGGTGAGGCAGCGCGCGAACGACCACTCCACTCAGATGCAAAGACGCGATTGACTGTCATGGCAGGTACACGGGAGAGCTTGAGCTTCCCCTCATGCGCTCTAATCTATGAGAAATTATTAACATGAAAGTCTGAAAATTGCACTTTGCTTAAAATGAACACAGTTGACCTTCACATAATAACCCTTATAAAAATGAAGTGAACATGATATATATGACAAATAACACTTGCAATAATTGAAATAAATAAAATTATTTACTTGCACTTAATAATGTGTAAAAGGCCTACTTTACATGGTGGTTTATCTTGTGTTTTTCAACCTGCAAAAATACACGAAACACTATAAACAAATATTTAAACTGTTAACCATAATTTTTATCATCATTCTTTTGTAATCTGAAAATTAAGTAGTTGTTGGTGGAGTTACTCCAAAAATAACACATCACAAATAAAATACTTCATAATTATAGCAAGAAACTTTCATAAACTGAATGCTTTGTCGGTGCTCTTTTGTGGCAAAACATATTTTGCTAATTTACTGTAGATGTTCATCAATGCGTACTCCTAGCAGTTTTCTCATATATGTCCTGGATATGATTTCATAATTTACTGTCATATAGGAAAACCAAGATTTATGAGATTGAGATAGACAAAAGTACCTATATCCATTTAGTTTTGAAAGAATACTGTTCAAGGTTAGTTTGTTCAAGTTGAACCAGTTCGTATAAATATAATAGGGCCTAATTACTTTTCTAGTATGCCAATATCTAGGAAGTGATATTCAAACGACAATTCACTTGATCTATTAAACTAGACTCCAACTGATTATGTATATGTAAAAACCATTTTAAATGGTTATATTGAAGGGGTACTAGCTAAAATAATATCACTTGCAGGCCTAAAATGACTTTCACAACAAAATATAAATAAAAGAAACAGATGAAAATATATAAACAAAAAATTCCTGTAAAACAATGGCAAAAATATACAAAAATAACATCATTAAGTTACTGGTCAAAATCTAAATGTTGAAAGATGCATCTTTTGAGTAAAAGGAGCATGAAATAAGAAATGTTCATTGGCTTGCCTTGAATTTTTTGAAATCTGATTTACTCAGTTGTTTAATGCTACATGGTATTCTATTAAAAAATTCTAATTTCACAGATGTGAATTACATTTGTTCTAGTAATTGTTGATGAATTCAAGTTATTACATAAACACTGAGATACAATTTTAACAATACTTACAATCAACAAAGCCCCACTGAAAATAAACACACAAACATTTCATATAATATCAGAATGCATTGGAAATAATTATACATTAATCACAGTAATTATTTATCACATTTTATACTGGAATTTCAGTCCACTGAAAGTAAAGAAAAAACATTTGATGTAATTATTTAAACATTGATACTCAACATTGGACCATTTCAAGATGCACAGAGTAGACAAATGTGGGTTTTTGTGATGGTGTCCGGCATATAGTAGAGGGGCGGAGAGGAAGGAGAAATAAATTCCTCATTGTCATTCCAAGACATGTCCACATAACTATTTGGAAGCCTTCCATAGTTAACGTGCGTTGCTACATAGGTACTTCTTCTTCTATTTAAGTATATATTGGTAAATATGCATGTACTGACTCACTTTAGTAATTTAACATGTACATAGTTAAAATGCTGTTTTAATTTTACAGTCAGCCAATTTGCATGTATACTTTGCACAAACGTTCATTAACTTCTGTGATCATAATTTATGTTGTTATTTACCTTAATTTCACTTGTACATTAATAATTTGTCAGTTTTGATATAACAGTTTGCACTTGCACTTAATTTACATGCCACCTCAAACTTTGCTATAGTCTGCCCTGCAACTATGTTTTCTTTTAACATTCACTGATGTAATGTGCGCAATGATATTATATTACCGTTACATTACATTTTATTCCACATCATGTGCTATAATAATCCGTGCTCAAATAAGTCAATCAAGTATGAAAATATTTTAATTAACAACTTTGTAATAATAGAGAACTCTATAACAGTAGGAATATTTTTCATAAGTGCAGAAAATATCAGTTTCAATTAAAGATACAACAAATCACAATGTCAACATTACCAAGCATATACACACTGGAGAGCCAAAAAAACTGGTATAGACGTGCATATGCAAATAACATAGGTATGGAACCAATCATAGTAAAGCGATGCGGTCAGCAGAGCCTATATAAGACAACAAGCATCTGGCAAAGTTGCTAGATTGGTTACTACTGCTACAATGGCAGGTTATCAAGATTCAAGTGAGTTTGAACATGGTTTTATAGCAAGCGCACGAGATATGGGACATAGTATCTCCGAGGTAGAGATAAAATTTGGTTTTTCGCATACAACCATTTCACAAGTATACCGTGGGCATTGGGAATCTGGTAAAACATCAAATTTTCGATATCGCTGCGGCCGGAAAAAGATCGTGAACGAACGGGACAAACGACGACCGACGAGAATCATTAAACGTGACAAACGTGCAACCCTCTCTCAAATTGGCGCAGATTTCAATGCTGGGGCATCAACAAGTGCCAGCATGCGAACTATTCAACATACCATCATTGATATGGACTTTCGGAGCCAAAGGCCCACTCGTTTACCATTGTTGATTGCATGACACAAACCTTTACGCCTCGCCTGGGCCCGCCAACACCGCCATTGGAATGTTGATGACTGGAAACATATTGCCTGGTCTGACGAGTCTCGTTTTCAACTGTATCGGGCAGATGGACGTGTACGGGTATGGATACATCCTGATGAATCAATGGACCCTACATGTCAACAGGGGACTGTTCAAGCTGGTGGAGGCTCTGTCATGGTATAGGGTGTGTGCAGTTGGCGTGAAATGGGAACACTGATACTTCTAGATACGACTCTGACAGGTGACGGATACGTAAGAATTCTGTCCGATCACCTGAACCCATTCATGTCCATTGTGCATTCCTCTGGACGTGGACAATTCCAGCAGGACAATGCGACACCCCACACATCGAGAGTTGCTACTGAGTGGCTCTAAGAACACTCTTCTGACTTTAGACACTTCCATTGTCCACGTAAATCATCAGACATGAAATTATTGAGCATATCTGGGATGCAATGTGCTGTTCAGAAGAGATCCCCACCGCCTCGCACTGCTATGGATTTGTGGACTGCCCCGCAGGATTCATGGTCTGAATTGCCTCCTGCATACCTTCAGACATTAGTAGTGTCCATGCCACGTCGTCTTGCGGTACTTCTGCATGCTCGCGGGGGCCCTACACGATATTAGGCAGGTGTACCAGTTTTTTTGGCTCTTCAGTGTACAACCAGATACATAAAACATGTCAACAATAGGACTTTGGGGAATAGAGAGGTAAAAATACGAAATCCACAGATGTACACAACAATTGGAAACATATAAGAAAATCAAACACGTGACAACAATGCATGTGAAGACGACGATTGACGACAACAAGGTAGCGGAAAACCAGTTTCAGTCAGTACTTCAATGATATAAAAGCTTCTGGATTAACTTACATTAGTGGTCGGGGATACTAAAGCGGTCGTCGCCTGGCGACTATGTTAAGAAAAATCAGAATATTACACAATATTCCTATTACGAATATAATGGGCGCCAGCTCACTGGGTGAGCACGAAGTTACAGTTCTCAAGATCGTGGGCCGAACGACCTCGTGGCTGTACCCCCTGACACACATGGTATACATTTTCAGGAAAATGTAATATATAGTCAGGGTATTCAGGCTCCCAGCAAGCCTTACTATAACCTTTTTACCTTATAAATGAAGGATGTCTCCTTAAGGCATCGATGACATCCTGGATAGGGCCAGGGACCAGAATTCAACACTAAAATGAGAACTCACAATTTTCGGTTAACTCAAGTAAATTGTATTGTCGTATAGTGTACACAGTTACATGTAGACAATTCAAATTAAAGCGGACCTGACTCCCAAGTCCCACCAGCGATCATTATTGCACAAAAAGGCCAAGAATGGCGCGAAAACTTACAAAAGTAATTAAACCTCCGGGGTCAGTAAATTGAGCTGATGGAGGGGTGCTGCGAACACGGGGAAGACTGTTGTTAAACTTAAGAAAATTTCCAGTTAATTATGTTAACCTGTTGCAGTTAGGTGTTCAGAACACAGTATGAAAGTCCCCACGACGGGATGCACATTCAGCACGTAAGACCTGTGGAATCAGACTTCCGGAGATGGCGCGGGCGAGCGACTTCCTTGCCGAGAGCTCGCTCCATTCCGCGAAGTAATTTAATTAAGTGACCTCTTTGACATAGAACTTGAAACAGACTCAAAACACTGAAAAATTCTGAGCGAGTTTTTTAAATCATGTAGATAGATAAGAGTTATTAATTAAGCACTAATTTAAATACAAAACATTATTATGTGGTGCCTTGCAGAGCGTGTGGAAAATTTAGATCTGTTAAGTTTTGGGGCACTCTACGACCTGAACTGTCAGGTTGAAAGAAATAATAATTATTTCCCAAGTCACAAATTGGCTTGATTAGATACACAATTGCACTCTCAAAATTATATAGAACACTTCAAATACTATAGCCTTGCTATTCTACAGCTCTTTTAATATGCATGTGTCATGCATTTATTCTGATATTGCTTCGCAATTCCCTAAGGGCGAATTTCACGAATATTTGCTCATGGGCGATAAATTCTATTGCTATTTATTACATATTCTAACACCTGATTCCTATCCTAATTACACAGATCTCTCTTGGGACACCACAGGAACTCGGTTGGATCACTCTGTATCGGGCCATGACCCGTTAACGCACGACGTGCGTGTTCTGCGGGCCGCACTGTTGCAGCGACTGTGGCCGTGCCAGATCATGCAGGAGTGGTCCACATCAGCATGTTATGTGTGCTATATTTTTCTTGAAGTAGGCCTTCTATGCTGGAAATGTGCTGTCATGTAATATAATGTTAAGTTTTTAGTGCACAAAAAATCTAAACATCCCAAGTATTGGTAACATAACTTCTTGTATACACTGGAGAGCCAAAAAAACTGGTATAGGCATGTGTATGCTAATAACAGAGGTATGGAACCAATCCGAGTAAAGCGACGCTGTCGGCAACGCATATATAAGAAAACAAGCATCTGGGAAGGTTGCTAGATCAGTTACTGCTGCTACAAGAACAGGTTATCAAGATTTAAGTGAGTTTGAACATGGTTTTATAGTCGGCGCACGAGAGATGGGACATAGCATCTCCGAGGTAGAGATAAAATTTGGATTTTCGCCTACGACCATTTCACGAGTGTACCGTGAATATCGGGAATCTGGTAAATCATCAAATCTTTGGCATCGCTGCGGCCGGAAAAAGATCGTGAACGAACGAGTCAAACGACGACTGACGAGAATCATTAAACGTGACAGACATGCAACCCTTTCTTAAATTGGCCCAGATATCAATGCTGGGGCATCAACAAGTGGTAGCATGAGAAGTATTCAACGGACCATTATTAATATGGGCTTTCGGAGCCGAAGGCCCACTCGTTTACTGTTGTTGACTGCACGACACAAAGCTTTACGCCTCGCCTGGGCCCCCAACACCGCCATTGGACTGTTGATGACTGGAAACACGTTGCCTGGTCTGACGAGTCTCGTTTTCTATTGTATAGGGCGGATGGACGTGTACGGGTATGGAGACATCCTCATGAATCTATGTACCCTACTTGTCAGCAGGGGACTGTTCAAGCTGGTGGAGGCTCTGTCATGCTATGGAGCATGTGCAGTTGGCACGAAATGGGACCACTGATTTGTCTAGATACGACTCTGACAGGTGACGGATACATAAGCATCCTGTCCGATCACCTGAACCCATTCATGTCCATTGTGCATTCCGACGGACGTGGACAATTCCAGCAGGACAATGCGACACCCCACACGTCGAGAGTTGATACCGAGTGGCTCCAGGAACACTCTTCTGACTTTAGACACTTCCATTGTCCACCTAAATCACTAGACATGAACATTATTGAGCATATCTGGGATGCCTTGTAAGATGCTGTTCAGAAAAGATCTCCACCGCCTGGCACTGCTATGGATTTGTGGACTGCCCTGCAGAATTCATGGTGTGAATTGCCTTCTGGATACATTCAGATTTTAGTCGAGGCCATGCCACGTTGTGTAGCGGCAATTCTGCATGCTCGCGGGGTCCCTACACAATATTAGGCAGGTGTACCAGTTTTTTTTGTTTAGGTATTTTGCAGTGTGCATTAGCCTATTGTGTTCAAATTACATGTTTCTGTAATTTTTCATTGCATAGCACGGGAAAAAAACTAATTAGGGTAATATGAGTATTTAACATCCATTCTTTATGGAAATTGGCATGTTGCCGCTCTTAAGTCTTATGGCTAAGCGCAGTGAACAAAAGTAAAACAGTATGCCACATTCCCTGCTACTGTTAGCAAGGAATATTTGTACTCAGGTAACTTTGGTTAGAGGATTGCGCAGTACATAGTAAAAGGGGTGTTGCTGCATTGGCTATTGGTAATTTACTAACTACCATGTGAAGATTTGTAATTTGCGAATGGAGCATGAACTGTGTCCTGAAAGTGAGGTAAGATGAGAGGCTGATGTATGTCATAGCCTTCCACAGCATGGCAAGTCACTACATTTCATATGTTACCTGTCAGAGAACCTTTTTGCTGCCAGTTCTCAAACTTAAGAATATGCACAAATGGGATACTTTACACTGCCAAAAACGTAGGCAAGTACTATAATATCACTCGAACTTAAAAAAGTTCACTTTGCAATACCAACCTGGCCCTTTCCATCCACCTCATATCCTATATCACAGTGACAAAATAGTTATTCCATTCCAAATCTGTGTCACTCGACTTCCCGAAGCACAAGGAATAGCGAGCACACAGAACCACATAAATTTAACTGCTTCATAATGTTTTCCTGGAATGTTGCACAAATTATCTAATACGAATTTGGTAAAAAAAGGGAAAAAAAATANAATCTGTGTCACTCGACTTCCCGAAGCACAAGGAATAGCGAGCACACAGAACCACATAAATTTAACTGCTTCATAACGTTTTCCTGGAATGTTGCACAAATTATCTAATACGAATTTGGTAAAAAAAAGGAAAAAAAATACACAAAAGATGTAAATTACTGTGTTACATTATTGCTCGCACTCTGGGAACCACACTTGCAATGATTTTGCATGCAATCACTGTTCTGGGGCCATTTATGGATTGTGGTGGCACCTTTTTACTATGTTTTTTAATGATTTCCAATATTTTAGGTTTTTTTTATGTGTTTTACAATTTCCTATGATATTCATTGCCCTCCTCTCTTTCATGTATCTTGGCTTGTATATGACGTATACTAATGCGACGATGCTTATAAAACCTTCAATACTTTCCAATTTGTGGTATTTTAAATATTTTCTTGAGATGAGCCCCTAACTTTTATAATGAAATACTCACAAGATTCAAAATGGGATCAACCAAGGATAATGTTTTGTACAGCATTGAAATTAGTGTCATGATCTCAAAATTTCCAGAGTTGAGAAGAAAAAACAAACAAACATTACAAGTTAGGTAATGGCCAGTCAGTGTTAAAATCGTAGACTCTTAGTAGCACGATGAACAGGATCGACGTTCCGGTTTTCTTACTCCGTAGACCATAAATGGGAGTCTTCCATGGCAAATACAGCTCACCAACACGAATTTAATTTCCATAGTCCTGCCTTACCACTGAAAATCGGCTCATAACTTGTTGTGGTATTTACTCAACAGTATCAATTACACATAATCAGTTGGTTTTTGGAACACATGTGAGGTGTCGGCCAAAATACTAGTGCATTAAGCTAGGTAGAGCACTGTGACACAAGTGCTGACAATAAAACACGACACGAATAATATTTCGAAAAAAAAAAAAAAAAAACATGTGACAAGAACAATGTAATTGTAAGACCCTTATAATTCCCATATTACATTAAAATGAAACAGTCACTCCACAAATGAGAATTTAAATTGTTCAGTACCAAAAACCAAAATTCTAGCCACGTGCTTACATAACCTCAACGAAAATACACCAGACTTACAAAAAATAACAACAAATGACTGAATTCGCTTGCTACTAGCGCAGCTATTTTCGACATGGAGGTTACTGTAACTGCTACAAAAAATAAGCGACCTGGAAGTCCTATACCAGTTTAACTCCCTTGCTAGTGAGATTCATTGCATTCATGCATGACCTATGATCTATGACATCATCTATGGCTATGACTGGAATTTGCAAGATAAACCTTTTTGCTTCCTTTTTGCTTTTTATGCCACATGTGAAGTACTTACTTAACTGGTTCTGTAAATTTCACCGCCGTTTATGCCATAGCTTCGTTTTCTGGATCTGCTTCGAGTAAGTTAAGTGTCACTTTTGTTATTGTGATTTGTGGCGACCGGGTTGTTTACCTTAACCTCAATGCTATTTTTAAAAATTTTTAACCAGGCGGCCGCAGATTTTGGAGGACACCTTGTTCCCCACTGCTCAATGTACCTGCCTAGTGGAGTACTACCATGCAGCAGAGTAGCAGTGTTCTGCCCTTTGTGCCAGTGAATCACACCTGGCCACCTCGTCTTTGGCTTTCATGCTCGGCCCAAAAATTAAACTGAAATTATTTAGCATTTTTGCAAGAATTTTCAACCTGCAAGAATGCATCCCGACCTGTGTAATGAACTACATGTGAGTTAAATATCATCCAAAATCTACTTATTTGGAATGGCTGCTTTATAATTTTGTAACAAAATGTGTTGCTAGCATGGTGTTCCTTTTTTTTTGTAATTTGCACTCAGGATACCCCACTAAAATAAAATAAAAATAATAAGAAAAAAGAGAAGTAATAAAAGTATAATAATAAAAGGCCTTCAGTGATTTGCTTTGAAACGATTTAGATTTATGTAATATAAATATTTATTTGTCAATCATAATTGTTGCTGTTTTTATATTTTATTTATATTAATTTAGTTTCGTTAAGCACGTAACTCACAAGCATGGTTGCAGTCCTTAAATAAACAGGACTCACCCCGAAATTTAGATTTTTTTATTTGCTATAATACATGCCTATAACCTCTTCATGTTATCATAACACCTACAAACTTTTGAATAATCTGTGAAGGAGAGCGAACTGTTGCATGCTTTGTATGTTGACTAGTATTGCATGCTCTTAATGTAACCAAGGGTACATGTTTGTTTTAACTTTCTTGTTTCCCCTGTCTGCTGGGTTTAGAGCTATTACTTTTCGGATAAGGCCTATCCTCATCTCAGAAAAATGGCTCACCTAGCTAATGCGAGAGGCAGGAAGATAAGTATCTGAACACTTTGACTGCATTACTGAGCCTCTATAAGGAAAACAATGCTGCCGACATATGTTACACCCAGCTGGTGTGGTCTGATCCGACTCGGAATTGCAGTTGGATTTTTAATTTTGACTCTGTCTCTTTGCCCGATTAGTCCTCGTGTGGCAATATCTGTGGTATTGTTTCGACCCACCATGAGCTGCAAACGTCTTGTTGTCAGTAAGTAGTGATTTAGAGTATCATCACCAGGGAAAAAAACTCTTTCTGCATCATTTTCGTAGCAGTTTTGGCATGAGCTGTGCAGATGAGGAAGGCCTCAATCCAGTGCAAGAATTCGTCAGTAACAACGATGATGAAGCGCTTGCCTGTTGGTGTGCAGGAGTATGGTTCCATTAAATCTAGCACAACCACTTAAAAAAGGACTTTTGGTACCCGTAACTGTTGTAGTTGGACTCTGTCTGAGCATCTAGACTTAACACAATTACATTTCACAGAATGCTGCACATATTCACAGGTCTGGAACACAATGCCGAGCCAATAGTATTTCCACTCGCCATTTTGGCCAGGTGCTCGGATCTCGATACAATTTTCGTTACTCGCCAGTGCTTGACATTCTGGCTCACAGACGATTTTGGAAATCGTTCTTCTGCAGCGGACATGTGTTGTACGCTGACTACATGTTCGTATACTGCATCTGTCATGGTACTGTCTGTATTTACTTCAGAGGGGCTGCCTACCTGGTGAAGTTCTGCACCGCTCTCATCTCAGTGGTGGTTTCAGGTGGCAAGATTTCCTCCCATTCCCTGTCATCCTGTGCCACTACATCTTTTAGACCACAAAATCAAATACCTGAAGTAGTAAGAACCATCACATCAGTTTATATCTGGTATCCCGCATTTTGTTCAGCCACACTAGGCTTGGGTTAGCCATTCTAAATGTGAACCTCTGGTATTATAGATTTACGCGATGTAATTTGAGTTCCCACACTATGGCGAGGCACGCATGCTCAATTATATAATAGCACTCTGTAGGGCCATAGTTGGCACTGCCATAGCCAATCACCTTTTATCCCCTTCGCCATCCATTTAAGAGATCACTGCTTCCAGTCCCTCCTGGAAGGCATTGATCTTGAAAAACACCTGTCGCATAGGATCGAGACGGGCTAGCAAATTACATTGGCTGAATCGATTTTTGAGTTCCACAAAGGCTGCCTCGGCCTCGGCTGACCACTGGAAACAGTGTTGTGGCGACAACAGTTCTGTGAGAGGTATGGCGATAGTGATGTAATCGGGAATGTATTGCCAGAGCAAGTTTACCATGCCGAAATATTTTCATAGTTGTTTCCTTCTACAAAATGGTTCATACTCTGTTATGATATATTGGTTTTCTTCGCTGGGCGTGTTGCCTTCCGCATTTAAGTTCCCAAGGAAATCAATATGGGTTTTGCCGATATGACAGTTGTGACTTAAACAGGTTAGCCTATAATTGTGAGCCATTACAGAACGTTTGCTAGGTGGAGAGTGTGCTATTTCCACATGCAAGACCAAATTATTACATCATCGAGGTAAGCCAGAGCAAATTCTCCCACTAGGTCATCCCGAATGCACACTATCATATTCTGAAATGTGACTGGTGCGCACTTTAGCCCAAAGATCATAGCACAAAACTGAAATCTTCTGCTATCTGGGACCATAAAGGCAGTCTTGTGGGAGTCCGTAGTGCAGACTGGAATTTCCAATATCCTGATCATAAATAAAGATATATCATATTGCTGGAATTCCCTAAAATGGCCTGAGAGTCGGTGATGTTAATTATTGGTGGTTGTGCACTGATGGTAACCTGTTCAAGGGGACGGAAGTCAATGCATGAATACCAGCTTCAATCCTTATTTGGGGTAGAGCTATTTCCGAGTTTAAGTGGTTCTCAGTAGGCTCAATGACTCCATATCTAAGATTTCATGTATTTGTTCGGGAATAATTCGCTGCGAGTATGGCCATTATTCTGTGGGAGCTGAGTAGAAGGGTTTGTTGTGTACTGTCCGAATGTGGTTTTCAACGACTGTTCTGCGCCCGAGTGGGTCCGCATTGTCGAACACTTCCTGCATCTCATCTAACATGTGCTGAATGATTCCATGCAATTGGGGTGTTATCACGTGGTCCAAGTCTTCAAGCAGTACAGGTGAGATATTTACCTTATTCCATCCCTCAAGTTTTATACTGTGCTCTTCTCTGTGTGCCTGAAATTAATTCTGTCTCATGCCATTTATACAATAGCACCCTGCTCAACTAGCCAGGGCATCCACTAAATGGCATTTCCTTGAAGTTCTTTTGAGACCAAGATTTCTACCTGCAGACACTCATACCGGATGTTTATCGTCAAGATTGTTTTCCTACGGCTTCGCCCATGTTTTTCCGGGTGCCTAGCTGAATAGGCCATCGGTGCAGTAAGATATTCTCAGTGCATACAAACTTCCAATGTATGAAGTTGTGGGATCCGGCCATATCTGTCAACACTGTTGTGGTTATGTTTTCACTATGGATTGGAATGCACAAAAATCTGTCTATTCCACTGTACACCTGCCCCAAGACTACTTCGATGTTGTACTTTCAGGTTGTTTGGTTGTGCTTCTGTTGATAATTGGATGGCAGGTAAAGGATGTCGGGCTGTCCTAGCCTAGTTGGCCATTTCCCGAAGGCTGTTGGTTGAAGTTAGGGTATTCTCTCTGCCAGTGAAGCTGGCTTCCTGGGCACAGTTTGCATGGGTTCGGTGGGAGGTATTTTGATCTCCCTGTGCTCGAACTAGACTTTGTTAGAAACGTGTCTGTTGGGTCAGGTGGACTTGTGTCCTTTTTGCAATCAGCATCCTTCCGCACTTGCCATTTGGTATTGGTTACCTATTTTGGCTTTTCTTTTTGGTCCCAGGGGAATGAGGGAATTGTAGTATCCTCCCCGTACACAATTTCTTCACTCTCATATGCTCGGACAATTTGCTCGCAGACCGGGTTCGAATCCCAGTGTGGCTAGGGGAATTATGTTCGGCTCTACTGGCTAAGACATGTACAGTTCTGAGAATATTTTGGGTCTTGATATGAATGTGTACTTACAAGAGAAGTTTAAATTCTGGCTTATGTAAGTCAACATTGATTTATAGTATATAGTCTGACGGAAGCTGTGAGTTGAAATGTGATGCTATGCTCAATTTTTAGTTTACAAAAGCTTCTAGATCCTCATCTACCTGCTGGAGTTCGGTGTGCAATTTACTCTCTATGTGGATCATAGTTATGACTTTGGCATACCTACTTGTGGATTTTTCCAAGATTTCCTCCCTCGTAAGGTTGTATGTGACTATATTACCCCACCATTGCCTGCATTGCTGGCCATTTAGTTCCCCACACAAACATCCCACTCCTCCTGACTTATCCCATATCTGGTGAATCTGGTCATGCAGTCCTGTATGAATGCCTGTGGGTCCTCGTATCTGTTTCCAGAGAATATGAGCAGCATTTGGAAGTGTGCTGATGTAGAATACCGTTGTCTGCTGGTTTTGCGTTACGTTCTGGGTGCGGTTGTTTCTTGTCGTGGTGCTGCTATCCATGGCTCGACCTTGGGATTAGATAGTATGGTCGCATAGTCATCACAGAATGGGATAGCATGTCTGAGGTTCGAGGCGTGGCACAAGCACTCGCTCAATGGTCCTGTCTAGCACTTGCAACAGTTGTACATGTGTCCTAGGTGTAAGCTTCACTCGTCAGGTTGCATGCACTGCGCCTGGGCCCAACATGGACATACTTGACACTATATTGCGTTCGTGCCTATACCTTCGCACATGAGTTAATTGCATTTAACCCCGTTTCCCATAATATGATAAGCGGTCAGTTATAACCCGGTGGTTGTCTACCATGTGCACGATTCACAAAGGAATTTGCCAGCTGGTACTGTCTGCTACAAAGCAAGGTTGATACAGCTTTTATTGTACTGTTGTGGATACCACTGACATTATACAGTTTCAAACCCTACTCCTGCACACTTCGGTTGCATGCACCTAGCACGGGGTTTTAGTGACTGTTCAAAGTAGGCTGCATCGAACACTAGTAAACAATGACAAATGTTTGCTGACAGTTCGTATTTCGCATATGGACCACAGCTTGTTAGTTTACAACTCTTTACACACTTGTGTATTGGGGTTTGTCCATGTTGGTGACCAGATATGTTGCACTGTAATCCAGCTATGATGCACTTTAATCAAATTGCATTGTTGCATTACTGTCTAATGTAAGCCAATTAGTTATGTCGCCAATTTACATGACTGGGGCTATAGGGCCTAACTTGAGATGACTTTTCGGTTGGTAGGATGTTCAGATGCGCACCAGTCGCTCAGTGAATGCTCGGAACGACACAAGACTCTTTCAGGTTGTGATCTTCTGTGGCTACCCCTACCCTATTATGCATAGCTTAATCGCGGGTGATGAAGGAACCGTTGGCCAATCTCTAAACACTCTGTAGTTGGTACACAGCATGTTCATGACATGAGGAACTGAATTTAAATACATAGAACTCTTTTCCGGAGTAGGGCAACTCTTTAAGCGACTTAAACTCTCTGTGCTTGGTACACAGCATATTCATGACACGAGACATTGAATTTAAATACATAGAACAATTTTCTGGAGTATGCCAGGTCCTTAAGCGACTGAAAACCAGTCAGGTTGATAAATTAGGTAGACAAAGTTGGTAACTAAGTTCACCATACATAAATTCCTATGCTCTCTGTGAAATTTGGAGACATGGACAATAAAGCAACTATGTTGGTCTGCAATCTAACTTACCTAAAAGTGGCTGCAAGCTAGTAAAACTCTCTGGCTGCGAGTCACGAAAGGGGGGGTACAGATCGGTATCAGATTAAACAGTTTTGGCAAAGTGAAATAACTATCGGAAACTAAAATCAGTTAACACAAAGAATGTTGGACCCCCAAGTGGCATTACACCAACCTCACTTGAACACAGCTGTTTGACGACTGAAAAATCATGGCCACGCCGATCAGGCAGCGCGAAAACTTCGAAAATTTAAAAATAGGATTGGATAACTTATGACAAAGATACATTTACATGTTACACTCATGAAAACATAATAAAATTACATTCCACATGTTGTATTGCACCTATGCACCTGAGGGGTGAATTATAAAATTAATAGCAAAGATGCCCAGTGTCACGCTCGCGGCGTGACACTGGGCATTTTTACTGGTGACATCACATCGTCTGTTAGTTGTGAGCTTAAGGTATTTTATTTGTCCAGCGGTTTTATTTCTGTTATAAAATATCTTTCATCACTGGTTAAATTAATGTATTTTGAGTTTCTTGTAAAGTACAGTTTTCCCACTGAACTCATTCACAGAATTTGAGGCCTGGTGATGTATGGGGGCAGCCTGAGACTCACTACCTGTGATGTTGATGGTTCATTTCTACCAAAAATACTTTTGAATAGAGTTTCAAATTTTTATGCTGTTACACATCACTTTAATTATTATATTACCAATGCACCTACTCCCTTTGTTAAATGTTAATTCTTGAGGAAATATCATATAATTACTGCATAATTTCACCATGTCTTTTTAGCGTGAATAAATAATACCTCGTGAAACGACCAATGACCGGTGTTAGTTTTTAGGAGCATCAGCTTTTTATTGACGAACTTTGTTGTAGGTGTCCCATTTGAACTGTGCTCTGGTGATGATTAGCATGCTTGCGGAAGTGTTCTGATTTGGATTTGCTTTCCTAGTCTTTTCGGTTTTCACGGGAGTCACAACTGGTCACGTGCATGAATGCATGGTCGCATGTGCATGAGAGCATGAAGGCGCATGAACACTTACACTTGGTGCATTCATGAGCGCATACTTAAATGTACATAGTACTCGGTTGATTGCTGGATCTGGAGTGGCAAAGTATGGTGCAAAACGAGCTCTTTGTCCTGCTGAGAGTAGGAGTCAAGTCAAGGGTCAGTTGGGTTATCATTCTGGATAAAATTTGTTCTCATGTTTGGCTTAAAATGCTTAGGACGATCTCTGTTGGAGATTTTATTATTTTGTTAATTATTAAGTCGTTGGATGACATAGTAAGCATTGATGCGGTCCAATAGCGAGCTTGAAAACGAAGAAAATGGATGACTCTGCGATTCGTGAATGCTAATAATTGCGACTATCGAAAAGTTATTTTAACGAAGTAATAGTCTTGGTTATTGGGATTTGAATCGATTTTGGTTTAACGATATGGGATTTGTGAACAGAGAAAAAAAAAGGTTCCAGTGTATGTTTTATTTTTAAAATAGTTTGTCGCTAACTAATCAAAGTCATAATTCACATGTAATATCTTAATTGATTATTGAAAATGTTTAATAACTTTTGCACAGTATACAACAAAATTTGTCCATCCTATTGGATTAAAATTTCGTTAAATTCCAATGTGGTATGATTATAATTAAAATCATCTCAACAATTAGGCCATATGTTTATATGGGAGAAAGGCTACCTTGTACATTTGTGTGTGAGATCACATCACAGATTCTGACGTGAACCATGTATCCACATGTGCTCTCGTGACCACTTGCACCTCCGGAGTCACTTACACTACCTAGCTGACACCGGGCCAAGGTGAACACTCGGCCACGAGCACGACAGAAAGTGCTTGCGAGAATGGAACACGCCCACCTCGTCGTCATGTAATATGTGACTCAAGTGATTATTTTTCTTTATTCACCTCAAGAGGTGACTCTTGGGGGCGAATAACAAGCGGCCCAACACGGTGTCCCCACGAATGCCATACCCGTCAGGCGCACCATCCATTGGAGGTAATGTCGGGGCATCTCGCGGCGTGATACTGGGCATATTTACTGGTGACAACACATTGACCGGCCTATTGGCAAGGGAAAAAATGCTATGTAACCCCAAGTGGTTTGAAACAGTGGAATAAAATATCATATGCATCAAAAGTGGTTCGAATCCCTGTTTCTAATAAATTCAGTTTCATTTTTTTATGAAATACTCAATAGAGCGAGGCTACCCACACCCCTTTTGAGGGGATGGCCTCGTCCAAACCCCAATGTTGGGACACTTGGACTCGCCCACCGGCGAGGTTTTCCGGAAGTGGTATAGAGGATTTTCAGGCAAATATTTTATTAATTGCCATTATTTCTTTTATTCAGTACATCTAAGTAGACATTTCTTCTTTTCAGCAAACTGCCTAAACTTGGCTTAATTTCTTTTAATTAATTGTTTAGTGCGTTGACATACCCAGTGATGTCATTTTCACAGACACAATTAATATTTCATTAGAGTCGGCTACGTCAGCAATATGAATTTCTGCTATGTAATTTTATCTTGTATCATATTGTTTAGTCGTAGGAGGGCTCAGTGTATTTGTCAAGCATTTTTGGTGCAGGCTTCAGCCACACATAGTGGAAGCCGATGCCTTGATGCCAGTCTGACTTCAGTACTTGGACCAGCCGGCTGCATTGGAGTTTCACTTCGCTTGGATCGCCTCGGAACCTTCAAACTTTGCTGTAACCACTTAATTTCCAAATTGTTATGTATCATACCGGAGCATTTTCTTTTCTTAGTGCTGAGGGGTCGATCGTATGCCCCTACGATATTTTTCCATGGATAAAAGCTTTATGCGTATGTTTCAATATAATGTTGATGGCCTAGACTTTTTTTTTTGACAGCATTGGTCATCGGCAGACCAAGTGCCGAGTCCGTGTAAATTGGTATGTGTTAGCATTAGTGATGGCAGAAAGATTCAGCTGGACGAATCGATTCATTTGGGTCAGTTCAGTGTAACCATTCGTTCAAAAGTATCTTTAATTTCGTCATTTTCGTTCCCTTGTACTGCAATTCTTTAAATTCATGAATCTTTCCCCCTTTCGGGTATTCGTTTTTGGCTTTCTCCATTTACCCTGTGTTTACCTGATATCATTTTAGTTAAAACGATTGCCAAAGGACGTTTTATTTTATTTTCGTGAGGGATTTTGTGTAAGGATATGTGAACTATGAAATTCTAAACTACTACTTGTCATTGTCCGGTGTCGAATTACAAAACATTGCGCATGCAGGTGGTATCTATTGAAATATATATAAGTAACAAGATGCTTGTCGTGAAGGCCATCTCCCACTCTTCGTGCTTTTTTTACAAGCTCTGATGGCTCTTGACTCCTGATTCTTTTACAAACGAAATATACTTTCTGATTCTTTTATCATCTCCACTCCATCTTTAATGTTCTCTCGGCTCGTGTTCTACATTTGAATCTACTCAAAAGAATCGATTCGTTTTGTAGCGAACGAATCATAGGATTTCATTCACTCAATGATTAGTTCATTTTGAACGAATCGTTCGCGAACGACCCATCTTTAGTTAGCATAAGGGGACATGTACAACCAGAAAATAAGTAAACATTTAAAGCATATACTGAAGTTTTGTATGTTTTAACCCCCTCTGAGTTCTTAGGGTGCTGCACTCCTTGCAGCACAACCAACATGAATATTAAAGTGTGTGAGGTGGCTGACAACCTGACAAGAGGGCTGCCACCCTCTTATCTGATGAACAAGGTAAGGTGGGGCTCTTCATCACACCTGGAACCCTCTCCGTGTCACCTTTTACAACATATTTGCCACATGTAAGATACACTACGTTGTGTAAGTTTCACTTTTATCCTTTTTTTTCCAAGTTTTCATTATGTGTTATTTTGTCTAATCATAAAGGAGCGCAAGAATGAATGCAGTGGCTTATATAGTTTAAATATCTACATTGCTAAGTTGCAAATTACATTACAGTTTAACTACTGCTATTAAAAATAATCGATTCTAACAGTAATAAATTCAATTAATGTTTCTACCGAAAAATTGCTAGAATAATAAAACATCCTGGGTGGGCGAATAATGATCATAGTAGTTACGAGAACGCGCGAGTGTGAACCCATTATAGAATATCTCCCATATTCCAAAAATTACCGATGCTTTAAGCTTTAAGCTTCCTCGGGCGATGCTATTCTAAGGGAAGAAGGGGTGGCATATCCAGGTGCAGAAAGAACAGGTTCCGGTACGTTACACTAGACTCTTGCAGCTAAAGTTGATTGGTGCGAAAACGTGAAGGCATCTGGAGAGCGACACATCACACGCCGACCCCTTGAGACACTCGACAGCAACTGAATCCGTAAAACTCGCAAGGTATGGAATATGGCGGCATGCGACTCGCCCTTCACTACTTTCTGTTAAACTTAAACACTTGCACATCTAAAATGGGCATGAAACCTTGCATAAAACATGAATATATTAATACATAATATTGCAATACACATAAACAAATACATTTTAATTGTGGGTGGGATGAAATGAGGGTGAAACAACTGAGGTGAAACATATGAGAATATTCAAATAAACATAATTAAAGCACTGAAACACTTATAGGGGCATATTTGAGCATCCATATTTCTGGCGTGTCTTTGGTTTGCCTTTAATTACTTGCTTTGAAATTGCACAACAAATTATATATATGCTGGGTCTGCCATTATGCATCTTCGCCCGCCTGTTGAAAAGGGGGGTATGCAGTGGCACTACACTGATCTGCACTTTCACACACATTCACTGCTCTTGTGTCGGCACTCATGGTGTGCTGCGGCTACACTAGTGTGGTTGATGCGGTGGATGTGTGGCATGGCAAACAGTCTGGAGGGCAGGATGCCATCCTGTGTCAAACCCCCACCTCCTGCTGAGACCATTTGTGGGCCACGCATCTTCAGACGCCGCAGGGACAGGCAATGGTCCCACGCTGTCGGGGTCGCAGGTTGTATGGGGCCGTTGGTTGGCCTGAACTGTGCTGGTGCGGCAGTTGCTTGTGTTGATGTGGGCAGCCAGCTGCGGAATGGGATGCGGTGGCATCACCGCAGGTCAGGCACGCCCGTGCTGGATGATGTCTCCAGCGAGAGTGGCGGAGAGGAGGTGAGCTGAGTGGCTCACTGCTCTCGCTGCCACCATCACTGCTCCTGCTCTTGCTGCTGCTCTGCCGACCCCACTGACACCAGTAGCGACCCGGGTGGGCAGTGACCGAGAGGGTTTGATCACCTGGTGGTGACCCCTAGGCTCTGGCGGCATTCCTGCTGTGGGTGGCCCCGGTGCATCACCTCCTTGCCAACGGTGAACACCTCTGGAAGCCATCCTGATGCCATCGATAGTGTGGCAGGTGGTTCTGGGGGTGTCACCTGTAGCAGACGATTTGAGAGCGGTGGATGCCAACATCGAGATGTGCACTGCGACATCTGATTTCATGATGCGGGCAGGCCATGGTGCTGCTTCATCTTACTCGTGCTGGTGGTATGCATGGGATGGCATTGATGCGGGAACAGCCATTCCGGGAGGCGCTGCACTGGCCGCGATGATGGGGCTACCACTTCGACGATCCTTGAGGGGTGCCTGGACGCTGGACATCGTCAGACTTGCTGGCCTTAGTAGACACTCCTCCGAGGGAGTTTCTGAAGTACCTTTCTCCCACGTTGGTGGTCGGCGGACCTCGACATCGGGGTCTCCATCATGCGGAACCTGGGCACCTAGTTCAGCATTGTCGTCGATGTCCCCTGGTGTTAGGCGCAGATCATCTTGGACCACCTTGACAGTCTTTCTGCTATGCTGGACCGGGTAGATGGTGGGTCCAATGTCTTGTACGATCACATGTAGCTTGCTCCACTTCGCCGTAAAGGCCACACAGAAGTCTCTGCTGGCCTTGGACTGCAGGTGCGCACGGACGTAGACATTCTGACCGGGTCGTAGTTGAAGTCGTGGTCGCATTGTGGTCGGCAACCACTGTGCGATTTAGCCTCGCTCTTGAGTGCGTATCTCTTGGTGCTCCCTCCAATGCCGTTCATGTCGGGCATCACTGCTGAGTGGGTTCCCACTGTCTTCTGCCAGTGGCCAATCAAATTCGTTTGGCAGGGTGAGGTTGTGGCCCCGCAGAATGTCGGCAGATGACTTGTTGATGGCAGCATTGATTCACCAACAGAGAGTGAAGAGGGTGGTGGGCAGTTGGTTGGGCCAGGTGGTGTGCTGGTCGCCCACACAGTGCCGCAAGTGGGTCTAGAGCTCCTGGTTGTGGTACTCTGTGGGGTTGGCATGTGGGTGGTATATTGCCATTTTCAGGTGTCGCACTCTCGAATGGGTACACAATTCTCGCTATTTCCTACCAGTGAAAAACATGCCATTATTGGTAAGTAGGTTCTGTGGATATCCCCACATGGGTAAGAAGTCTGTCTGCAGGAGCTTGGCAACACTTGTGGTTCATGCACTACTGAAAGGATATGCCTCGACTCACCTGGAGAAGTTTGTTGTTGTACCCCGTTAGCTCACCATGCTTTGATTTGGTTGCCTTTAACACACTATTGCAAATACCTGCATGCATGCCTGGTTAGCCCTGGCCAAAAGAAATGTTCACGCACATTGCGAATTGTTTACTCTGTCCCTGGGTATCCTTCTACATTGCTATCATGCACATGTCTCAGTACCTGCTCTCTAACACTAGGGGAACAAACAGATTCCACACATCATGGTTACTGGATGAACATGTTTCTAAATTACCTTCTATTTCCTGCCAACTTTGACAGCCTGCTGGGTGCAATGGTGTTTCTGTTCATGAGTGAGTGCACAATATAGTTGTGCTTGCACGACATCATGCTATATATCACACACAGTGAGGTAATTGTTTGTGGCATTGATCTTGTGAAGGCTTTCCTCACTCAGTGGTTCCTCTGTTGTTGGTGGCAATCTCTCCTCCTACTCTGTGTCGTCCTGCACTACGATGTCGGCGCATGTTGACCTGGACAGTGTGTCTGCTTGCTGGTTTTTGCTGCCTGAGACATGCTCCACAAAAAATTCGTAAGCTTGAAGAAGTAATACCCATCTGGCCAGCTTGCTGCGTGCCTCGCGCATTGTGTGGAACCAGGCTAAGTAGTGTTTGTTGGTGCATAGTGTGGAGCACTGGTACTCCAAGTTTGCTCGGTACTTCTTGATGGACCATACCATGGCCAAGCATTCACATTCGTCGATGCAGTACCTCTGCTCAGTTGGTCCGAACCTGGCACTAGCGAAGCGATGACGTGACACTCGCCATTGTCATCGCACTGTTAGAGCAATGCAAGAAGTCCTCGTTGGCTGGCATCGGTCTGCATGTAGAGGTGTTTTGTGTGGTCGTACCTTGCCAAGGTCAGGCACACTCAGAAATGTGACTTGATTTGCTGGAAGGCATTGTCGGCAGAGCCATCCAATTGAAACTACCACTGGGTTGACAGCAGGTCGGTGAGTGGTGCGGTGTTGATAGCAAAGTCCTGGATATGCTCCCAGAGCCAGTTTATTCACCCAAAGAACTTCTGCAACTGTTTGCTTAAACATGGTGGTAGGTACTCGTCAATCAGTCACACTTGTTTGGGGTTGGGTTTGTTGCCTTCCTCGTTGACGACATGCTACAGGAAGTCAATGCTGGTCTTTCCAAGGTGGCTTTCTGCAGTAGCACACATGAGGCCGTTGATGGCCAACCTCTCGAGCACAAGTGACAGATGTTATAAGTGCTTCTCCCAACTTGCCGACCATATCACCACATCGTACAGGTAGGCGAGTGTGAATTCGCCAATGAGGCCTTCCAACACTCCGAACATCACTTCAGTCCGAACGGCATGGCACAGTACTGAAAACACCTGCTATCGGCTGCCGTACACACTTCAATCCGAACGGCATAGCGCAGAACTGAAAACACCTGCTATCAGGGACCGTAAAAGCAGTCTTGCCACTGTATTCGAGCTTGACAGGCACTTGCAATCGCCTCTTTTAACGTCAAGGGTTAACATGACCTTGGATTGCCCTAAGGAACTGAGGGCTTCTTTTATGCTGATGTATGGTGGTAATGCACTAAATGTCACTTGGTTCGCTGGCCGAAAATATACACAACACCTCTACATGCCATCTATTTTAGGGACCGGTGTTATGGTGGAATTTAAGTCACTATTTGTTGGTTCAATAACACCATCATTTAAAATTTCTTGATTTGCTGTTTTAATAATTTTCGCTTGGTGGAGTAAATAACTGCTGGTGGAGTGCATATAGACCTGTATTGCACTAGCAGTATGGCATGCTCAGTTACTGTGGTTCGACATACGGCATCGTGTTCTGCAAACACATCTAGGTGCTCGTGAAGGAGCAGCTGAAAAGCTGCCTGGTGTTCGGGCGGTATATTGTTGTCAAATTCTACTAGTGAAACAGCTGGTACTGTATCTGCTGGACGTCGGTTAAGGTTATATACTGTGCATCGCTCCTTTAGGCCAAAATTGGTACGATGTACCATGGGTTCTACTATGATATTTTGCTCAGTAAGCCCTGGTACACCAAGGATGGTATCTTCCCTAATGTTCAGGGTAACAACTGCTTTGGTTATTGTTTCTAGGTCATGCATGTGAACTGTCACTGTGGCTTGGCCTAGTGTGGTTCTGGTGTGCTGGTTTGTGGCCAAACGAATTATGTGAGTGGCTGGAGTGATATCTGTAGAATGAACGAAACTAGGCTGTATGAAATTATGTGAGGCAGCAGTGTCTATTAATGAATGGCAATGATGACATTTTTATAAACTCTAATATGCGAATGAACAGTGAATGACTGCTACTAACCTGGTTAGTTAATGCTTGTTGCGGTGTCAAGTCGGTAATGTTGTCCTGGACTGAGGTGTCGGGAACGTCCGGCTCCTTTACTCTTGCTTCCCGTTTCCCAGATTGCTGCTTGCATGATTGTTTTTTGTTTGATGTAGGGGATCGTTAGGGCATGCATGGTGACAATGGTATTCTTGACCATCAAAATAATGCAAGGAATTTGTGGTGGTTGACGTCTGTCCCACTTTACGTTTTTGTTTCGCACACTGTCTGTCATACTATTGCTTCTCTTGTCACTTGCGCCAGTAAATTTTTCTCTACTCCTTCCTGCACTGTTATTTTTGTCCTCTTGTTGATGGAAAGAGAGTGTTTTATTACTGTTTTGCACTGCATCCTGTCCCTTCATACTGTCCTTACGTAGCTTGTGGCTCCATCGAGTGGCACTTCTTCCCATTCGTGGTGCAGCTGGCACAGGTTTCGCTCCATGATTATCGCGGTGCACTTGAGTTCATCAAGGCTGCTATTAAGAAGTGGTACCAATGTGGCATGGTACTTTGGGTGCACTTTGTCCAACAACACTTCGAGCACTTCGCGCTCGGGCAGATGTGGGTGGAAACGTCTGACAAGATGTACTTTTCTGGTGATAAACGTCATTAGTTTTTCCATTGGCTGTTGCTCTGCTAATGTCAATTTGCTTTGTGTTTGAAGGTGTATGAATGCTCTTTCAAAGCGGCATTGGAAACCATTTAGGAACTTCTCCCTCTGTAGATCATAGTGATTTATATATTGCCACCAGGAATGCGCTTCTCTGGAGAGTTGCACTCCAATGCAGCTATGGCCACTCCTCCACATAGCATTGCAGGCATGATGTACAGTCACTCAGGAACACAGATGGCTCCTCTGTAGGTAGCGAATGGTATCGCGAGGACGTGGTAACACCTGTTGGTCAAGGCTCAAAGTTTGGGATAGTTGGAGTGGTTTGGTGTTGCCTTCTGCTGCTTTGTGGCCATGCACTCGCAGCTGGGGGAACAAAGTTGGGAGTGGGAAATTGTGTCACTTGGATTGGTCGTGGAAATTGTGGCGCGTGAGTACATTGCACTGGAATCATCTGTTGGGGGAAGGCAGGCATGGGAAAGTAGGTGGCATGTGGCAGTATGTAAGGGGCTGATGGTAGGAGAGGGATAGGTGCTGCAGTCAAAGCCCGCTGGCGGGGTGTGGAATGAGCGAACGGTGCTGCATTGTTTCAATCTGCAGCACACGCACTAATAGCATGTGGCAGCTGCTGTGTGGTGTCTGTCACTACTGTATATTGCGAACACATGACCTTGCTGTCTTGTACTGTCAGTCTCTCGCCAGGCTGCAAACATTTCTTGTGTACATGCACTACACACACCCTGCAATGTAACACATCACTACTTTCGCCCCCTGGACACAGTGGGCAGTGACATTGCATTAGTTGACAGCCTGGACCAATAAATAAATATTTGCACGATGTAGAAGTGTTCAATTGATTATTATTGCTGTGACACTGTGAGTACTGAAAGTTCCGGTTTTGTATGGTCGTGAGTTCGGTCGTAGTTAGGCACCTTGAATGGTAATACTATAGGCACAAAGTTCACTGAAGATCAGGGATACCTTGGCCAGTGTACAGTAAACTGGCACACCAAATATTATTGTTTGGGGATTGAATATTTAAATTTTGTTGACTGATATTGTCCAAAAATATTTTGCACTAGCTTTGAATTTTGTTTACTACATCGGAGCTGTTCATGTGTTCGCATTTGTTCACGGCATGTTTGCTTGCTGGGCTGGTCTTACGAGCGCACTTCAAATATGCTGTGCCTAATTCGTATTTGGCCACTACATCCTGTGGGATGTGGCGCAAGAATTGCCAACACAAAGGCGTCGGGATGCCTACAGGTGTCAGACCAGCCATTAATGATGGTCGCAGCGCGGAAGCCTAACCTGGTGTTGGGGGTCCAGGGCATGGCCCACACCTTCGCGGGTGACCTCTTTGTGCCTTCTTGGAGGGGTGTACTGCCTGGTGGAGGAGGGAATGTGTCAGCACCTGTGCACACAGCCCATTGCGCTGATCGATACTCCCAGCTGATAGGGAGCTGATGTTTGGCGAGGGGGTGAGTGTAGGTGCACCCGCCTGCTCTGTTGTATAGTTCATAGTGCTGAATGGGGAAAGGTGGTGATGCCTCACTGTCCGATTATGGCCGATTCGCTGTGCATGCCCTGCACTGTTGGTGTAATGGCAGCTGCGAAGATGATTTTGGCGAGCTTTTATGCCACATGACGTGGTGTCCATGGGCATCGTTCTGGCATCAGAGCTTTGTCTCAGGTTGATCACACTTATCCTGACACACTCTTGATGTTGTTTGGGGGATATGTGGGAAAATTGCTCAAAGAGGGGTTGAAGTGCCAGACAATTTTGGGGTTTCTGGGTCGAAAAATGTGAGGAATGATAAGGGAAAGGTATGCCCCATGGAAGGGCGACAAGTAACACCAGTTGGCTGGGTGGTGTTGCATTAAGAGAAGTTTTGAAGAGCATTGAAAAAAAATTGTTACATGGTTTGTTTATTTGGATACCAGTTTAGGCGCCAGACACTGTCGGCCGACAGTGCCTATTGTTGCTGCTGTTGATGATCTCAGGGTATAGTTGGCCATTCGCTCGGGTGTGTGCAGTCCCTCGGTAAAATTTTGGAAGAGCAGCAAGCCCCTGATGCTTACATGGAAAATACTGTAGGACTATTCAGACTGACTGACACACCTTAAGCTGCAAAAGTTAGGTGTTGAGCATACTGGCTGTTAAGTAATTTACGTGAAACTTGGTGAAGACGGGTTATAGGGGAGTCATACTCCGAAACGCCCAAAGGCAGTGCTTGAATTATAAGACAGGAAGTCTGAAAACTTGCATGTAATTACTCTTACACAGAAACACTTATATCACTCTAGGTGAACACTTTATACGGACTCTGGTCTGCAGCCCTCCAAATAAGCAAAACTGCGGTAAATACACATTTGTACATAATAGTGAATAATTGTTGCATTAAGCTTTCCCGGGCTATGCTATTCCCGGGGAAGAGGGGTGGCATCTCCGGGTGCAAAAAGAACAGGTTCCGGTATGTTACATTATATTATTGCAGGTAAAGGTGATTGGCGCGAAAATGTGAAGGCACCCGGAGTGCGATGTGGTGTGTGCCGACCCCTTGAGACACTCGACGACGACTTAATCTGGCTAGCTCGCGAGGTATGGACTATGGCGGCACATGGCTCGCCGTGCACTACTTTCTGTTGAACTAAAACACTTGAACAAATAAACGGTCATGGATTCTTGCATAAACCATGAATAAATAAGTACATTATATTACACTGCACATAAACAAATACAATTTAAATGTGGATGGCATGAAATGAGGACGAAACAACTGAGGTGAAAAATATGCGAATTTTCTAATAAACATAATTAAAGCACTCAAACGCTTATAGGTGCATCTTTGAGCATCCACACATTTGGCGTGTCTTTCTTTTGCTTTTAATTGCTTGCTCTGAAACTGCCCTACAAATAATATATATGCTGGGTCTGCCATTATGGACCATCGCCTATCCACCGGAAAGGGAGGCAGGGTATGCAGTTGTTATGCACTGCTCTTCACTTTCACACACGTGTCGGCACTCGTGGTGCACCACAGCTAAACAAGTGCGGTTTGGAGGACAGGATGCCATTCTGCATCAGTATTACAGGGATTTCCTCAGCATGTCTTCGGGCTATGTTGGATAAACTACAGAAAAGTATCCTAGGGTTATTCCATGGATATTCATTTAGAATGTAGGCCTGTCCTGTGATACCTCTAATATTTAAATTTTTAATAAAATATATGCAAATATCAGCCTTTCGGAATTTTTCAACTGGATTATTTGATAATTACATAATTTTTTATTTATTTATATGATGATTATGAAAAGCATAGAATAACACTGAAGTAATATGCAAATCAATTGTCCCTATGGGTCGCACCTTACTCTACCGCAATGCTTCATCAAATTACACATTGAACCCCCTGACCTCTGATTGGAAGGTGCTATCATAGGTACAGCTACTAAAGTAAACATTCGTAAACAATTGTATTAAAATAAATGATTTATTACAATTTGAATGTAATGGTGATGTGTGCCGCATCCCTCCTCTCTTAGTCCATTCGTCCTTCTGCACCTATGCAGATATGACGTGTCTTTACTTGAGGGAGCCGACCACGATCACAAAACAAGCCCCCCCTCCCCAAATCCTGAACCATCCGGTAAAGTTGCCACCGAGGATATAAAAGCAGCGAGGGGGTCACAACAGCTACAGAGTTCCAGCAATCCCCTTCATGTACCCCGTCTTCACATTTTACATTCCTGCTAGTGCATTTTTCGAATAATAGGAGTGTGGCCTGACACCCAGGCAATTTTTCTGAAAGTAGAGCCATTATCAAATTCAACCAGAATAACTCTGATAAAGAATTTAATTGTTTTATAGTCATTCAGGCATAGCTACCCACATCCCTCCTGGAGTAAAAGTGGACTCGCCCTGCTCGAGTTACCCGATGCCACTTTATCATAAACAAAATTGAGAGTACAATAATTTTTTTAATGTCTTTATTGTACTGCTATTGTGCTTTTAATTAAATGAACAAGGCAATATACTGAGAGACAGCCAAGGAGCCTTTTAACAATAAGTTGCTTAATTTGTTTACTGCCAACACATTTTTATATTTTCATGTAATTGGTTTGCCAAAGCTAATCAGTAAGTGTTCATTCGTTTTGTAATTCAGGGTCATGATGTTTTAGTGTGCTTATTATTTCTCTAAAATATGTATCGTATTTTATAGTGTTTCTCTCGCACTTTTGGGCTGGGTCTTGGCAGACCTCCATCATGTTCTTCAGTTGGTTTTTGAGTGCTGCTGGGGGCCTCCACTACTTTTGCATTACTCACCTTGTAGCATCAATAGTCAACCTTAGTATGGAACCATAGTTTATTTTTCGTCACCCAGGGGCAGCAGCACCCCCATGTCCTGCAATCTCAAAGGCTCCAGTATCGTGACACTGTAATTGTGCATTGGCTTCGCGCAATTTATCTAGCAGCTTAGGTTGCCAACACGCCATAGTAGTTCTAACTATGTATGTGCCTCCCAGGAGGAATTTTTGCAGTGAGTAAAAAAGGACTGTTTGGTAAATGGTGTTTTATTTCACTGCCAACTGCTTACGACGACGTAGTTTGGGTATTCTATCCACTGGTGCACCACACACCCGATAATGGGTTTATAATGTTTTGGCGTGTGAGACGGCCACTTAACAGTCTCATGTTAAATATAGTGGCATGTGAGGTGTCCTACATCATCACTAGGCAGGCAGACAGGTGTAACTTTCCAATAATACTACATCATCGGCGCAGGGTGAGTCAAGGAGCAGCCACGCTTGCGAACAGCCCGCCTCTAGAGAAGAGTCTCTGCTCGACTGATGTCACACCCTTATGATTATAATTAACCTAAACAAACCTTCCAAAAAACTGTAACAGCAAATTTCCAATAACGTTTACCTGCTCTAAGCCCAAGACAACTCGCCAATAGTTTTACAAAACATTGAAATAACTCCATTAAAACAATGTGTACAATTCACCGCACAAGGCTAAATGGAAAATGCAGAACCATTATTAGACATAATATATTGCAAGAAAAAGTTGCTAAGTGCTCAACTACCTGTACTTTGAACAAAGAAAAGGGGCAAATAATCTGGCTCACAAAAATGATAAATCCGGCATGACCTGAAAATTTAGCAGAAGGCTGGCGAACTAGTTCACGGATTGCATTCCACAAAAGCAGAAGGCAAGGACATGGAATCACAATCAATAAACACGCACATCAATATATAGCTATTAAAAATGGGCAACTACTATTATTACACCAAATATTGAAGGATGATATATCTTAACTGCTGTGCCAGTTGCTGAGTAACCAGGTATAAAATTTATGTATATGTGAATATTCTATATACTAAAACATGTGTCTAAAATATATTCTAGAAACCCCATTACAACTTTTTACCACAAGATGAATGCATATTAATGGCTCGTAAATGTTATTTTCAATACTGACCATTTAAACCTATGTACTTGATGAGGCTACACCATACATCATAAACTTCTGCCCCAGTAAAAATATGTGACTACTAAATTTTTTTCTGAAAATTGCTATTAACATATTCTATACACATCAGCAATCACGTTCAACTAACATTCTTTTGTCGGACATAGAATCATTTTGCACTAGTTGATAAAAAAGGCCCCATTTTTTTAGTTTTAGGACAATCCAGAGTTGGATGGAAATCTTATGTGGAAGAAGAAGTTAGTAGACACATAAGGAAAGAAAAAATATCTTATTTTAGTTGTTGTAATAGTTGGTAGACTCATGTGGAATGAGGATTATTTTGGTTGTTGTAGTAGTTTGTAGTATCATGTGGAATGAGACAATACCTTAATTTTAGTTGAACCTCATTGTAACCATTTGTACCAGTTAGGGCATAGACTATGCTGCGCTTAGATGAGTCAAAATGGGACCAGTGTTTGCAGACATATGATGCCCGGCATGCTTTCAAGCACTCAAACTCTTATGTCCCACGGGCTGATTTGAACGATTTTCGCTCCATACTCTAATTCCTTGTTAAAATCAGCTGATCACTGTGACTGGCACCATAACACATTAACACAAGCGAAACGGAGAAAATGGATGCCTGATATGCATCCATCAACACAACATTTTGTTCCCTTGCACAAACTTATATAACTGCAGCAGAAGTAAGAAGTCTGATATGCAGCTTGGACGCTGGTCGCCTCGTCACCTCTGTGTCGGCTGAGCCATTGTACTGGTCGCTCCTCTAGTTCCACTGTCACCCGCTACAAACACTGTGGTGACACTCACCAGAGTGGCTACCCACACCCCTTTTCATAGATGGACTTGTCCAGCCCATCCAGGTTTGAATACTCTGACTCACCCATCGGCGAAACCTACCGGAAACTGTATGGCCATTTTCAAAACCATTATTTTGTTAATTTTAACCATTTCAATTATTTTTATTACGTGGAAGTGTATTTGTTTATTTTCATACCAGGAGACTGCCTACAATGGATCCAGATTAATTATTCCATTTATCTAGTGCGGTGACATGGTGCGTGATGTCACAGTCACGGACTTAATTAACATTTATTAAATACAGGGATGTCACCTTTGTGTATTTTACCATTTAATTGTATTATGTATCACTTTATTTAGTGTATTTTCACTAAAATTTTGGCACCGGCCTCGACCACCCTTACCAGAAACCGACGCCATGATGTTAGTCTGACCTCAGCACTCGGGCCGGCCAGCAGCATGGGAGTTTCACTTTGCGCAGACCCCTCTGCCCCATCAACTTTTTGTTGTAATCGTTTTCACTTCAATAGTAAATTAACTAACTGGAACATTTTGCTTCTTTTGTGCCGAGGAGTAGACCGTACTGTCTTCCTGTAATTTCAAACAGGACTTAACGCATAACCCGTAATCATCACGTAAAGCATCCATGGCTTAGGCCGCTTTTGTTCTGCTTTGGTAACTGGCAGACCTGTAGTCGGATCCGCATCAATACCGTATGTGATTGCGTAAGTGCGCGTGTACACCAAGGAACAAGTAAACATCTTGAACAACAGCTAGCATTTTATTTGTTTTATCCTTCTGGATACTTAGAGCGCTGCACTTCCTTTCAGTAAACAAAAGTGTAAGTAAGTTGTGCGAGTTGGTATACAACCTCGCCAATGTAATGGTGAAAACCACTAGGTATGCTAAATTACTGGTAACTCCATCATCTTCAAGCATCACAGATCTACAGAGGAAACCAGGGTCCTTGGGCCGTCGACCGCACGACCCTCACTAACTCATGTTCGCTGAGTTATGGCACTGTGCAACTTCACCAGTTTCCACCTTAATCTGATAAGCCAGTTAAGGTGGGGTCCCACATCAGCACCCCTAGGGGCTTATTCTAAGTTATTTATTAATTTTTCGTATTTGTTAAATTTCGAAAGCTCTCGAAACAAAAAACATGTTCGAGAAAGGCAATTTCGTTTTCTAAGCCACATTTCGTTATAGCCCTTTGAGCCTTCGGCAATGTTCGGGTTTTCGTTAGCGAATGCAAGATGACAAAACTACATTAAAGAACATTGACTGAATTACGAAAGTTTGTTTATAAATTATGAATACTTTAGCTTGTAAACATTAATAACCCAAAGCAGTAAAGACCTAAACATAATTTGTTTGCATTTGGTGTGTTTTAAATGCTAATATTAAATAAAAAATGTATTTTAGAAAACAAGGTATATTTCGCTCGTTAATAATGACGAGTTTTCTGTCGACATCGTACTAATATTATCTAGCTCAGCTGGACGTGTGATGGATTACACATAATTATACCATAATTTCGTATGCACTGTGTTAAAATGGACTCACATGTACGCCGATAAGAGAGAGCAGACATAACTTTTTTGTCACATGTACGAAAATTTTTCTCCATGACCATTTTGCTGTTTGGTTGCAAGCTATTTGCGAACATGCTGTTTCGTTCGTTATTTTTAGTACTAAGATTATAAAATAAACGATGGACAACAAACTTGACGCTGTCGTGTTTCTTGTGGATTGTGTTAATGCCAACATGGTACGAATTTTCACTCAATTATTTTTAAGGGAAATTATACTTCCAATATTTAATTAAATTTAGAAACTATCTATTGGTTTATTTACAAACTAACCTATATTGTTCAAAGGAAATAGAGAATAATCATTTTTATGTTCTCGTATTTCATTATAAACACTGTAATGAAATAATAAATATCCTCAAAATAGCCAGCCTACAATGATGCTCACATAGTTCACAAATTAAAACAAAAAAGTTAATCCGTGGTTTTAAAATAATTTTTTTGAAATACATTTTTATGTTTTTGTAATGCTTGAAGAGACATTACTTTACAACTCCTTTCTTCCGGATTCACATGCCCGCAAAGTTTTCATTATAGAACTCCATAACAAATACCCCTGAAGGTTTTCGTTATCGTTTCGAGTTTCATATCGAACATAGTGATATCAAAGAATACTAGAATCGGCTTAGAACAGTTCCTTCCTTTTGTTAGGAAACGAAAATTCGAGAAATTAAGACAGTTTTTTTCGACAAGAAACCTGCAGCCCATCATATCCATTTCGGCCTTAAGGAACGACATACTGTGTACAACCTTGACTAGTGACTAGCTGATACAGTGCTGAACATGTCAGTGATGGAATTCAACAACAACATTCTGGCAGGACACCAAGCAGCTTTCCAGCTACTCCTTAATGAACGACGTGGTGTGTTTGCTATGTGCAACACTCTCCGTTTGATGGCAGTAGCAAAACACACAATACCCTTAGTACAAGAGCAACCTATCTAACCCTACCACACAGTTACTTACAGCATCAAGCCAAAATACTAAAACAAAAAATTCACGAGATTGTGAGTGACAGTGTTATTGAGCCAACAAATAGTGAGTTCAACTCTGGATAACACTGGCACCTAAGAAAGATGGCACATGGTCGTTTTGTGTGGACTTTCGACTGGTAAATTAAGTGACATGCAGCATGTTACCACTGTACAGCAATATCAGGGATGCAATCAGTTCGCTAGGGCAAGCCAAGGTCATGTCATCCCTCGAACTCAAGAGTGGTTTTGGGTAAGTACCAGTCAAGCTTGAATACCATGGAAAAACTGCTTACACAGCCCCTAATGGCAGGTGTTTGCAGTTCCGGAATTAAATGCGCACCTGCCAATTTCCAGGCCTTGATGGTACGGTTGTGGGATGGCCTCATCAGCAAATATGACCTCGTCTACCTAGACGACGTGGTGATATGGTCAGTGAATTGGGAGGATCACCTAGGTGACCTGTCGCTTGTGCTTGAGAGGTTGGCCATCAATGGCCTCAAGTGTGCCATGGTAAAATGCCACTACGGGAATACCAGCATCGACTTCCTTGGCCATGTCACCGACGAAGAAGGTAACAAAGCTAAACCCGAATATTTGCAGTTGATCGACGAGTACCCACCACCACATATGTGCAAGCAGCTTCTGAAGTTCTTCGGGCTAATAAATTGGCTCCAAGAGCAAATTCAAGACTTTGCCATCATCACCGCACCACTCACTGATTCACTGTCAACAAAGCAGTGGTTTCAGTAGGACAATACCATTGCCGATGCATTCCAGGAAATCAAAGTACGTTTCCGAGCATACTCTACATTGGCAAGGTATGACTGCACAACAAAACACCTCTACCCTAAGATTGACACCAGCCAGAAAGGACTCAGTGCAGTGCTATACCAGTGCTGTGACAACGGCGTGCATAGCATCATTGACTTCACCAGCGCCATTTCGGACCGACCGAGTGGAGTTCCGATGTCAACAAACTTGAATGCTTGGTAGTAATATTGTCCATCAAGAAGTACCATGCATTCTTTGAGTAACAGCAATTCATGCTTCGCACAGACAACTGCGGCTTGGTCTGGCTCCATAACATGTGCGAGATCCGCAGAAGGCTGACCTTTTGGAGACTGCTTCTTCAAGCTTACATCTTTGCCGTGGAGCATGTACTGGGCAGCGACAACCAGCTTGCAGATGCTCTGTCGAGGTTACCTTGCACCGTTGTCGTGGTGCAGGACGATGCAGAATGGGAGGATATCCTGTTACCCACCAAGTCCTCTTAAAGAAAGGCTGAGCGGTGAGCAGGCACCTGCTCCGGTAGTGTCCTGGCAAGACGTCAGTGGCCCGGATAGTGCTCCGGCCATACCACACGCTTGGTAATCTGAGTACGAGGGTCTCAGGCCTTGTGGTAGGGTGCTCTTGGTGGAGCTCGTGCATCAAGTCGGGGCTTTGGGCTTGGGTATCTCAGATGAATAGCTTGGACACCTGCGTTGAGAAGGCGTGATCCTTCTTCGCTGCCGAGGGGCGGCCGTACCGCGGGATGGCCTCTGGGCTAAGAGTGCTATGTAAAAATACAAAAGGGTGGTAGCCGAGAGGCTGCTTCTTTGCATACTATATGCTATACAACCACAAAGCGGGAACCACTAAGTGAGGTAAGCCTTCATTAGATAAACACCATCAACAATGACCTCAATGTGCACAAACTTAATCAGGATGTTAAACAAGCAGAGCTCAAATGTGCACTCACTCGCAAACACCAAGACGATTGTACAAAGCAAGCTGTAGAGAGTTGGCACATGGCACATATTACATGGTAAACTAGATACATGTTAAACAACAAATATTGACATGTGGCGATTATTTATTCCCTCCAATATCAGAGAGCAGGCGTTAAAGTATGCACACAACAGCAGTGTGGCAGGTCACCAGGGACAGAACAAACAATTCGTAACATGCATTAACACTTTTTCTGGCCTGGACTCATCATACAAGAGCACCGGTACGTGCAAAAGTACACCAAGTGCAACTAATTTAAGTCACGACGAACTGACAAGATCCAAAAAAAAAGGCAAGCGTTTACGCGAAGTCCTTCCGAAACAGTTCCTCTCGATCTCAGGAGGGAAATACCCCAGAACAGAAGGGTATAAATGCTTTATAGTCGTAGTGACTGACACTTTCTCTCAGTGGATAGAGGTCTACCATGTTAGCAGTGCATGCACGACGAGTGTGTCAGAGGTCTTGTAGACTAATTTTTCCCCAGAAGGGGTTACCCTAAGAAATTTTTAACTGATCACCACAGTTTGTTTACTGGCCAGATGTCACGAACTGTGGACATGTTGGGGAGTGTAGTACCTCTAGATGACGATTTACCACCCATGCATTAACCCCTAAGAGTGCCGCAATCAAGACCTCAAGACCCAGTTACATCTCCCTGTGGGGGAGCAACACTTTGCCCGGGCTAAACACCTTCATGCCGCCCTCTTCACCATTCGTCGGTGCATCAACACCACCACTGGCAAGTCACCTGCCGACACTGCTAGGCCACAATCTCACGCTGTCTGGCGNTTCGTCGGTGCATCAACACCACCACTGGCAAGTCACCTGCCGACACTGCTAGGCCACAATCTCACGCTGTCTGGCGAGTTCGATTGCCCACAGGCAGTTAACAAGTGATGCAGAGGACAGCACTTCCCTGTGCAAATGCCATCAGAGGGAACACAAAAAAGTATGCAACCACCAGGGGTGCTACATCATGCAGTGGTTGCCAACCACTATGCGACTGCCATCTCCTCTCTGGCCTGGGCAACACTTCTACATCTATGCGCACCAACAATCTACAGCCGGCAAGAACTTCTGCGCAGGTTTTGCCTACATGTGGAGCAGGCTGTGTAAAATACTGTGAGCACTTGGGCCGACCACCTACCTGGTCCAACTCAGTTGATGATGGAGGGCCAAGATCCACCAGGAGAAAACCTCCACCTCACACTGGCTGATGTCGACTTGAATGCCGCCTCTGGAGCTGACATGATGTCAGGAACACCATCATGGCAGCAGAACCTGTGGTGGTACCCTCCACTGGGGGGCTGCTGCACACACCCTCCGGACCGACGAAGCCAGGCGCCCAGACACCTAGCAAGGAGTTTCGGAATGGGCAAATCACCACTGATGGCGAGGCGCTAACATGTGCTGCCATTCACACACCGTCACGACCTCCGCCACTGCAGCAGCAAACAGAGGAAGAAGGCTGCACAGCATGCTTGCATCATGACACCTGGCATCATGGTGCCCGATGTTGATGGGTACTACCTGCCCTTCCTATACCAAGACAGCTCTAGGTGACACCCCAGAACATCCTGATGCGATGTCGATGGTGTCAGGGCAGTCTCTGGTGATGTCCACTGCAGAAGAGTGGGGGATGCATCTAGGACAGTGCCACAGCAGGGATGCCACCACAAGCCAAGTGACACCCCATGGTGAGCATCCCCCTTGGTCACTACCAGCCCAGGGTGCTACTGGTAGCAGTGGGGCCGACAGAGCATCAACTGCAGGAGTGATGGCGACAGCTAGGACACCAGAACACAGACAGCTCGTCTCCTACCTGCTGCTCACAATGATGACACAAGGCAGCACAGACTTGTCCATCTTGTAGTGAAATCACCACATCATCGTCTGCAGCGAACTGCCCATGCCAAAGCAGCAGGCGAAGACAACATCATGTCCAGAATGACAACAAAGCACCATACAACCTGAGGCCTCAGCACTGCAGTATTATGGCCTACTCTTGATGTGCCCGATTGTGCATGGCAAGTAGACCGTCTCGGCAAAGGGGAGAAATTTGATGCAGCACGAGTTCCTGCCCTTCTATGACCATCTGTTATGCTACATGCCCAACTCCACAGCAGCAACATACACTGCGATCATGAGTACCGAACATTTTCGAGCAGAATAAATTAGTGCAGTACAGTGCGCATGGGAGCAAGGCCTTGTCAGTATTCCCCCCTTCCCGTGGGTCTTCAACCATCTGAAGGGGGCTAGTATGGAGTATTTCGCGGATAAAATGCAGGTCGAAATTAATGTTAACTTATATTTAACTAATAAACATAACGACGTGTAACATATGCAAGGGGACGCCCGTGAAACTTGAATTCTATGTTTTGTTTTCCTGTTCATCAGAGCTTTGTATCCATTTCATGTCGTCGCCATAATTTCTCCCCATAAATCAATCGTTTTGCAAGTGCTTTATGTGTTAAATAACATTGCTGAGTTTTTGATATATTTTTTGCAAGGGTTATATGTAATTTTCATGAAAGTGTTGTAAACAAGTAGTTCTGGCAACCATATCGAGGCAATGTGTGCCTGCCATGATTCAGTTTCGTCCAGAGTCTCTAAAATGAAACAAACATGCTAGTTACTGACTAGTGATCGAATGAATATATTCAAAGAACCAAAGTGTACAAACCAAAAAGGATAAACCAATTAGTACAAACCGAAGAGTACAAACGAACTAGATGGCAGCAGTAGTTACTTATTATGATATTAAAACAACGTCCCCAATATATTAAATAAGTATACATATTAAAATTATACATACAATCTAAACAAATTGAATACCCAACATATTCATGAAGTAATACAGTTTAACAGTGTTGAAACTCTTGGTTAACAAGTCAGCTGGCATCTCATTTGTCTCCAAGTATTTCAGTTCTACAATTTTGTTACTGACACATTCTCTACAAAAAAGATAGCGCACACCAATGTGTTTATTTCGCTTATGGTAAACNCTACAATTTTGTTACTGACACATTCTCTACAAAAAAGATAGCGCACACCAATGTGTTTATTTCGCTTATGGTAAATATTATATACAGAGAGTTTAAGTGCCCCTTGATTGTCATTAAACACAGTTATAGGATATACACAGAGGTGACAAAAGGCATGGGATAGCAATATGAAAATATACAGATGGCAGTAGTATCGCATACAAAATGTATAAATGGGCAGTGCATTGGTNCTACAATTTTGTTACTGACACATTCTCTACAAAAAAGATAGCGCACACCAATGTGTTTATTTCGCTTATGGTAAACATTATATACAGAGAGTTTAAGTGCCCCTTGATTGTCATTAAACACAGTTATAGGATATACACAGAGGTGACAAAAGGCATGGGATAGCAATATGAAAATATACAGATGGCAGTAGTATCGCATACAAAATGTATAAATGGGCAGTGCTTTGGTTGGGCTTTCATTTGTAGTCAAGTGATTCATGTGAAAAGGTTTCTGACATGATTATGGCCTCACTACGGGAATNCAATATGCAAATATACAGATGGCAGTAGTATCGCGTACAAAATGTATAAATGGGCAGTGCATTGGTTGGGCTTTCATTTGTAGTCAAGTGATTCATGTGAAAAGGTTTCTGACATGATTATGGCCTCACTACGGGAATTAACAGACTTTGAATGCGGAGTGGTAGTTGGAGCTAGATGCATGGGTCATTCCATTTCGGAAATGGTTAGGGAATTCAACATTCCGAGATCCACAGTGTCAAGAGTGTGCCGAGAACACCTCATTTCAGGCATAACCTCCCACCATGGACAACACAGTGGCCGACCGCCTGCACTTAATTACCGAGACCAATGACGTGTGCGCAGAATGGACAGTGTTAACAGACAAGCTACACTGCATGAAATAACCACAGGAATCAATGTGGGACGTACGACGGACGTGTCCAATAGGACAGTGCGGCGAACTATGGCTGTACTGAACTATGCCAGCAGAAGACCGACTCGAGTGCCTTTACTAACAGCACGACATCGCCTGCAGCGCCTCTCCTCGGCTCGTGACCATATCGGTTGGACCCTGGACGACTGGAAAACCGTGGCTTGGTCAGATGAGTCTGGATTTCAGTTGGTAAGAACTGATGGTAGGGTTAGACTGTGGCGCAGACCCCAAGAATCCATGGACCAAAGTTGTCAACAAGGCACTGTGCAAGCTGGTGGTGGCTCTATAATGGTGTGGGCTGTTTTTAGATGGAATGGACTGGGTCCTCTGGTCCAACTGAACCGATTATTGACTGGAAAGGCTTATGTTCAGCTACTTGGAGACCACTTGCAGCCATTCATGGACTTCATGTACCCAAACAACGATGGCATTTTTATGGATGACAATGCGCCATGTCAATGGGGCACAACTGATCGCGATTCGTTTGAAGAACATTCTGGACAATTCCAGCGAATGATTTGGCCACCAAGATCGCCCGACATGAATCCCATCGAACATTTATGGGACATAATCAAGAAGTCAGTTCGTGCACAAAGTCCTGCACCAGCACCACTTTCGCAATTATGGACGTCTATAGAGGCAGCATGGCTCAATATTTCTGCCGGGACTTCCAATGACTTGCTGAGTCCATGCCATGTCGAGTTGCTGCACTTTACCGGGCAAAAGGAGGTCTGACACGATATTAGGAGGTATCCCATGACGTTTGTCGTCTCAGTGTAGATCTCCAGTTATTTCACACATGTTGCGCAAATATAGTGCTTCCCTACACGCTTCTGTGACACCCATGCATTCTGCTTCCTTGCTTCATAAAGTTACGGTTTTCTGTTTCATTGTTTCCCATGAGATTGCACACCCAGCCAATAAAAAGCACAAGTCAGTGTATGACTTCCTATCTATAACAATATTTCCCCAATCACCATCAACAAACCCTTCTAACTGTGGTTTTTCCGTTTTTTCTATATATTAGACCAACCTGCTTTGATGGCTTTAAGTACCTCAGCACTCTCTTAGCATAGAACCATGTTTCCTGAGTATAACAGTTATTAAATTGGCTTAAGTAACTTATCGCAAATGCAATATTAGGCCTATTTAAAACCACCAAATACAATAGACTTCCAATAAGCTGTTGGTATGGCATTTGGTCTTAACAATTTTCCTCTTTATTAATATTTAATTTAGCCTCTAAAGGATTATCTGCAATGTTACATTCTGTCATATGGAATTTGTTTTAATAATTGGTCTATATAATTTTTCTGAGTCAAAGTAATTTCAACTTTAGTTTTGTCTACATTTACACTCATTCCAAGCCATTGCTTAACCTCTCCTATGTCCTTGATTATAAACTGTGACTCTAATACATTTTTTAAACTCATAGTTTCATATTCATCATTAGAAAAAATAAAGAAGTCGTCGACATAAAGTGTAACAATTGTTCTGCGACTATTCTTATTTTTGGTATATAAGCAATACTCCATTTTAGAATGCTTACAACCCATTTTGATGAGACACGCATCGATCTTCTTGTACCAAGCTCTTGAAGACTGCTTTAAACCATAAATGACCCGTTTTAATTTAAGTACTTTTCCACAACTTTTTTTTTTCAGTAAAACCATCTGGTTTTTGCATTTAAATTGTTTCCTCAAGCTCCCCATTCAAGAAAGCCGTAGTCACGTCTATATGTGTTATATTTAAACCTAACTGACAGATAATGCAAATAACAATCTCAGTGTTGTATGACTAACAACAGGTGAAAATGTCTCTGAAATGTCCACACCTTGTTTTTGCATATAACCACACACCATGAGCCTAGCACGATAACGAGCATTATTATCATTGTCATATTTCTTTCCTAGAACCCATTTGCACTTCACAACCGTACCACTTTTTGGAGCATCTACCAACTCCCACGCACTATTTTCATCAAAACTCGTAAGTTCTTCATTCACAGCCTTTAACAACTGCTCTTTTTCAGGTCGTTTTAGTGCTTCTTCCGGAGATAAGCCACTCGCATCATCAAATACATTTTCATCAACGCACATATCTGAGAATCCTAAACGATCTGGTTTCTTTCTGCTCCTGATCGTCCTGTTTTCCGGTTCAGTCGTTTCAGTAGTATCATCAGTATCTTCACCTTCACTTGGTATGTACAACTCATCAGATGATTCTACCACTGACTCTTCATTTTTTGCAGAAGTGTCCCCCACTGAATCTAAACTTTCTTCTCTTTGTTCAGCATTAGGTGTGCTCTCATTTACTGGTATGGTAGCTTCTTCTTCCATAATGATGACATCTCTGCTAGTTGTCATAGATTTATTCCTTGGGTTGCAAAGTCGGTAACATTTGCCATTTTCTGGAAATCCCATCAATATGTGTTTCTCTGACTTCTTGTCCCAGTTTTGTATTCTTTCCTTTGCTATATTAACCATCACAGTACTGCGAAATATTCTCAGATGGTTTATGTCAGGTTTTCTTCCTGTCCACATTTTAAATGGCGATTTTCCATCCATCACCGATGCTACAATTCGATTCTGAAGATAAACTGATGTGTTTGTCGCCTCAGCCCAAAAATCTTTGCCCAAGTTTGCGTCAAACAACAGGCACCTCGCTTTCTCCACGATATGCCATTATGGTGTTCACATAATCCATTTTGCTCTGGTGTGTAAACGTTTGTTTTTTGATGATTAATCCCTCCCTTTAGCAAGTATGTATCAAATTATTTATTACAAAACTCACCTCCATTGTCACTTCTTAATGTTTTGATTCCTTTGTTAGTTTCATTTTCCACTTTTGCTCGAAATTCCTTAAAACAAGTCAAGGCTTCGCTTTTGTATTTTAGAAAATATACAAATATAATTTGACTATAATCATCGTCAAACAGCATAAAGTATTTAGAACCACCAATGGATTCTTTCTCCATAGGTCCACATCTGTGTGAACTACTCCGAGTATCTCATTACTTCTTGACCCAACATGAGCAAAAGGCAGTCGACTTTGCTTACGTTCACAGCAAACTGCGCAAGATGACTTACTTAATTCAGCTGTTTCATCAAGGTCAATACCCTCTGTGGCAGTTTTCATTTTATTCAAATAGTTGCTGTTTATGTGACCTAATCTGCGATGCCATGTGTTTGCAGACACCACGAATGCAGCCAGTACACTTTTTGGTATTCACAACATGTAAACTCCATTTGTTAACGAAGATGTGGCCACTTATACGCCATTTGCATTGTAAACATCGCAATCTTTCCTGGTAAACTGAAGTTTATTGCCGTTGCTAATTAACTGGCTCACATACAACAGATTAGTCGCTAAATCTGGTAAACAGAATGCACCTTTCACAGGCACCTCAAACTCACACATTTCAGTTTTAGTTAAAACATCGATGTCACCGGTGCACAAAACCAGACCTTTATTATTGTTTGCACCAATAATTTCTTTATTTTCTAGGTATGAAGCATTTATAATCCAACTTTCGTTTGCCGTCAAATGCACGCTTGCACCCGAGTCAATGTACCACTCATCTTTGCCAAGTTTCCCGCTTAGAAACACTGCACTGAATGAGTTTGTTTGTTTACGAAACATATACTTGTCATTTGAGCCGCCAGAATCATTTAGGCACTGGGTTTTTTCAATGACCGAGCTGTTTATATTTGTAGCCTTTGACATGTGCTTTGGCATTTTCTCAATTTTTGCTTCCGCCTGCCTTGACATTATTCTTAGGTTGCCACTTCTGCGAACTCGTAAAAGCTCCGTCTACTTCATTACGATCTTGTACATTCACATCCGTTTCCATATCCAACAACTTATATTTAATGACGTCTGTTGTGATGGGGATTCCTGAATGCTCAATGGCCATAATCATAGGGGAATATTTTTCCGTCAATCCGGCTAGCAATAAACATCCGATCCACTCGTCACTGATGTCAAACCCGATCCCACATAACCTCTGACCAGTTTCTACCATTTGCTTTACGCACGTCATAGAATTGCTGCTTTCCAGGCGAATCAAGATTAAACTCCGCAGTAAATTTATTCTTCTAGAAATTCCTGCATCGTTGAATAGAGCCTTCAGCTTGTCCCACAGTTCTTTTGAGGTCGTCACATTCTTAATATGAACGAATAACGTCGAGTCGATGGTTATGATCAGTTTAGCCTTGGTCTTTGCGTCATCTGCGGCTTCTACACTTTTCCCGGTAACTGGCTTAATGCAATGCAGCGTGCCCTCCAGGATTAGATAATTCTCCGCTGCGAAAGTCCAGTCACTGTAGTTTTCCCGACCCTTCAAATTAGGTAAATTGACTAGATAGTTTGATGCCATATTTACTGCTTACACGAATACAAATAGTACCACTACGAACTTCTATCACTGTCATATACCATCGCGAGAAATACAGTTTCGAACGTTTATTTTTACTGAAATTATGGGTCTGGGCCCATAAACTAAAATGAAACAAACATGCTAGTTACTGACAAGTGATCCAATGAATTTATTCACAGAACCAAAGAGGACAAACCAAAGAGTACAAACCAAAGAGAACAAACTAACTAGATGGCAGCAGTAGTTGCTTATTATGATATTATAACAACAGTCTCAAGGGGTAGGCAATGTTGCATTGTGCTCTGTGTGAACTTCACATTTTCGTGCCAGTAATTTAGTGTTCCATAGTAATAAGTAATTCACCATAACCTTCTTTGTTTTTCAGCACCCAGAGATACCACACCTTCGTCCCTGGGAATAGCATCGTCCAGGTAAGCTGAATTTTGTTTGTATCTTTCAACCCACTTTCACATGTTTTTACAGCACAGCCTATATAGCGGGCGCATACAAGGGATCCGTTTAAGATCACCACAGAGTGTTTTGATGTATAGTGCAAAGGGTAAATATATGTGAGTTTGCAGCAACATATTTTAATTCTGAGCACATCCCACGAAGCATTTCTTTATGAGTAAAAGTCCCCCACAACCAGCAACCAAGTGTGTACTTTTAAAAATCTAAATGTGTACCGTTTAATTTAAAGCATTTTTTTAACCACAGTTTATGTCATGTGGGTTAATATGCCCACTACACACCATTATGTAAGAATCAGGCACAAGGAAGCCTGATCTCACCAGCATATTGGGGTTACTTAACTCTTTTACATTACCAAGGAAATTGCATACATCCAGATGGATGGCCACACGACCCTGAGAAACAAGCAATCTCATCTCAACACCGCATTATGACGGTATCTGGCATCTAGTTGGGTTACCATTACCATCAATTATTCCTACCTCTTGTTTGCCATCTCACAAAATCTAAATAAAACCCCATGCAGAGCATTATATTGTATATAATATACACATATTCATACATTTTAAACCTGGTTCCTCAAAATGTGGCACACTAGTTAAGATATATGTATAACCCTTCAATATTTCGTGCAGTAATACTGGTCGAGTAAGTAAAGAGATTTGGGCGGCTCAACAGCGAGGTCTTGAGAGCCTAAAGTAATAGCAGTTTCCCATTGTAAATTGCTATTTATTTATTTGATTATTTATTGATTATGATTCTGTTTTTCAACCTTATGATTTTGTAAAATACAATCAGTGATTCCGTTTGCCAGCCTTCTGCTAAATTATGAAGTCATGCCTGCATTGTCATTTTGGTGAACCAGATTCTGTGCCCTTTTTTGGGCAATATACATGAGGTTGAGCTCGTAGCTACTTGTTTTTGCACTGTATTTTGTCTAATAATGGTTTTGTATTTTCCTTTCAGCTGTGAGCGAGGAATCATACTCCTGTTAAAGAAGTTTTATGCACATATTTTAATGTAGTTTTTCAATGTTTTGTAAAACTACTGCATGCAAATTGAAAATAAAACATTTGCAATAGTTTATGAATGTATACTTGCGTAGCAGTTCCTGCGCAAGTGCCTTCCCACCATAGGTTAGGAGGTTTTATATGTAATTTGGTAAATCTGTGAGGTTAACTGAGGTGCTACCGATTGGGATAGCTCAGTCTGCGCCACTTTACTATTGCTACAATTTATTAATCTGTGTTACAAAAACCAGATGTCAATGTGAGCTCTCGTGATCACTTGCACCTCTGAAGTCACACCACCTAGCCGACAGCGGGTCGAAGTGTACACTCGGCCGCGAGTACGTTTGTATGGGTCAGCGAGAACGGTAAACACCCTCCTCGTCGACATGTACTACATGACTCAAGTGACTGTCTTGGTTCATTTACCAGAAGATGTAACTGTTGTGGGAAAATAACAAGCGATTCAACACAGTATCTCCCTTAAAGACACAGCCGTCAGGCACCCTGACAATTGGAGGGAACGTCGGCGCAACTCGCACCTGCAACTCGCGATGCCCTGCATCCTTTCCACATGCATGACATCGACAGGCCTGCTGGCCGAGATATCAGTGCTACGTTACCCCAAGTGCGTGTAAACAGTGGGGAATAAAATCCCGAAGCAACCCATAGTGTCAAAAACACCATAGATAATAAAGTAAATATAATTTATTTATTAAAACCTTAATCAAGTGTGGCTGCCCACACTTCTTTCAGAAATGGACTCGTCCAGCCCACCCAAGCTGGAACACTTGGATTCGCCCAACGGCGAAATATATCGGAAACTGAAATACACTTTTGAAAACCATTATTACAATCATTTTTATTATTTTAATTATGCTCAGTGTTTAAAAGTGTAATTACATCTATTCTTTGCAGCACACTGCCTATCATGATCCCATATTATTGACTTTATTTTTCTAGTAAAGTGACATCCCATGTGACGTTATAGTCACAGATGTTATTGACACATAATTAATAATGGGGATATCACCAATATGTTCTTCACAATGAAATTGTATTTTGTAGCATTTCAATTATTATTAAGAGGGTTAGTGTTATTTTTCACCTATTTTTTGGTTCTGGCTTCGGCTACCATCAGTGGAAGATGACGCTATGATTTTAGTCTGACTTCAGCACTTGGGCAGACCGGCAGCATAGGAGTGCCCTGCGCATTCCGCCTTGGAACACTCACTCTAGGATGCATTCACTATTCACTTCAATAGTCTTTAACATAACAGGAATCTTTTTTTATTTTTTGCACAGGGGATGACCGTCTGCTTTCTGTATCATAAACCGAACTTAACTCGCATCTCATATTTTCACTTAATCTCCATGGCTTAGGTATTTTCACAGTGATGGTCACCGGCAGATCAGAGTGACGGGTCCGCATAACTTAGACATATCAGCATAACTGTATATGTACTATAAGAATTAAGTAAACCTTTTGACTAACCACGATTGTTTCATTTACTTTACCTTTCGGGGTACTTCGGGCACTGCACCCTATTGCAGCCTCAATAAGTAAGGCGTGCGAGGTGGCCTACCACCTCGCCAGTATATAAGTGAAACCACTAGGTATGGCAAATTATTGGTAAGTCAGTAAGTTCATCAGCTTCAATCATCGCAGATCGACGGAGGAATCCAGGGACCCACGGGCCATTGACCGCACAACACTCACTAACTCATGCTCACTTAGTTATGATGCTCGGCAATTTAATCAGTTTTAACCTTAACCTGGTAAGTCATGTAATGTGGGGACCCACATCATCATCCCTGGAACCCCTGCACTTCAAATAGTGTCCAATGTAAGGTTATTCTTTATCAAAGTGATCAATTATGCAATTTTCCCATGTTAATGGCTTTCCCAACTTGTGGGACAAGTCAACAAGAATGTTAACATATCATTTGAATGCAAGTGCGGCGAACCAGAACAGTGAATCTTTATTACATCCCCATTGTCCCAGTGCACTTAGTTTTCTCGTGCTCACATCTCACAGAGTTCCAGTGCACGTTGTTCGTTTTTTGCTTATTCTGGGACGTTTCAGTGTACTTTATCATTTAACTACATCTCGTGATGTTTCTGTTTACCTTGTTTATCATTTACATACCAGTAAAATCACAATCCACATCTCATGACATGCAACATACTTACCAATAAACTATACCTATGTGTGTTTGTCACATTTCCAGAGTAACTATTGTCTTCTTCGCAACATGCTTTTTTTGTTTACTTCGCACGACATTAATGTTAACTTGTGTATTTAAGGTACCTTTATGTGTCAAGTTCTCTGCCAAAAGACACGTGATCAAAAGTCTTCTGGAAACATTTTTGTAAATAAATTTCGGCACTCAAAACAGTAAATTTCACGTTTAGGACATGCACACCATTTTATGACAATACTGGACAAAGGACCATCCCCGAGCACCACCATTGTGGACACAGGTGAAGTCAGACAAACATGCACTACGGCCTCCCACATTCCAGCATTGGCATGTGATGTGTCAGAACACCACCAGGGTGCACACGAGCATGATCACCCCCCATGCTGCAAAGGTATCCTCCCCCAATCAGGCATGAAGGGAGGTGGGTCAACAACCATGGCAACAACAGCTGTCACCTTGAGAGTCCATGCGTCGAACCACGCGGCCAAGCTGGATCTCGGGAGATGCAATATGAACTGGTGCACCAGTAATGGCAAAAACAGAACAATATGCTTGAAGTTCGTGCTGCCCTTGCTCGTGTACAACCCGTTACAGAACACAAGTTATCCCTGTCGCAAAGAAATTCGCCAGGCCAATCGCGAATGTGTCGGGCAGGCATGAAGCTGCACCTCTGATGGCAAGAGTGCGCAATTGTGCGTGGACTGTACCATACTGCGAGCAGTATGGGGTACCATCGGCCATGCGACGAGTGACATGTGCAAGTGTGCACCCCCTTCACAATCATAATTCTATTTAGACACAACCTTGCCAAATTTTCAATATCTACTGTATACAAAACAGATCATGTGTGCAGGCATCGGAGACGGGACAATTCTGTGTGTTAACTGCACCAAAGTTTACCACACCGAGTGCCTCACTGGAAGTAAACATGCAACAGCTGACCGAAATGGAAATTTTATTGTACACAAATCCTATTACCCATGATCCTTGCACCCATGGACTTCATCACAGCAGAAGTCTTGTCACTACGCCGTTGTCACCAGGACCTGTGTAAACAAGGTAACTCAGAAACAGTGGCATGCGAGAAGTGTGGCAGAACAACTCTTTGCAGTGCGTAACCGAGCAAAACATGTTAAATGTCGCGGTCAGCAAATTTTGATGCACAAAGTGTACACCAGCACCACAGCTGACAGTGGCATGGCCACCAGCCACGTGCACATACACAGCCAGTCAATACATCAGCCTGTTGGCACATTACACAGGCCTACCAACAGCTGCAGCACCTTGGGTGGGGCATCCTTCACCACCAACACCAACTGGCTTTGTGTGGACGCATGCGCACTTAACAGCTGCAACCACACCACCAACAGCAGCTGCACAGACAATAGCAGCATAGCCGGGCAATATTCCAGCCCACTTTCAGTCGCTATCCACTTTTTCTGGGTTGCCCACTGAGGTAACAGACGTTCCTGAGAAACCTGAACAGGACGTTTAACCATGTATGTAGTGTGTGAACATGAGTGACCAAATTGTGTAGGAGGCAAACTTAGAGGAGATGCACACATATGGTGGTTCACAGTAAATAATTATGGTATGTAGTGGAGCGAGTTCTGGAATGGGTTTCAGTATAGTTTTACCAATACTTATTCTTCCCTGCATTCTCAAAGCTGAACTGTTCTTGAAATGCAAACTCCTGGGGAAACTAACAGCTTTTGCATCCAGGAAAATTAATTTGATCAGACATTTTCACTCACAAATGAGGGAAACTGAAGTGCTCGAGGTAGTAGCAGCCACAGTGCTACAGCAAAACAGACTAGCTCTAGCCCCCTTAATTCATGGCAGTACTGAAGCATTTATGTATTCAGCCGAATTACTATATCAGATAGGTAGGGAGCAGGACACTCTGCGACGCGACAAGGATAGGTTTTTCCCATGCTGCGTGTGTGATACAGAGCAGGATAATGGAACCACTCAACTACCAGCTGTTCACAGCATGACTGGGTCATAAACTCCACCGACCTGAGAAGACCCTGATCACAGCCGTGCAGCCATACCTCCACCCACAGGCCTAACCATGCTGGGCGAGGCCACTGTGAGGAACCGCACCAGTAAGGGGCTCGCCTCTATTCATGTGGAGATATTTCGAAGACAGCAGTTCCACTGGCAAAGTGACTGCCCGAAGCACAATACCGAGTAGGACACACCAACGGACAGTAAAGCCCCACCAATGGAAAATGGCTCATCGGGGTAGGAGAGCCAGGCGCTCACTGCCTCTGGGTCAAATTTGAAAACTTAATACAGGCACCTAAACAGATCTTACTACAACAAATCACAACAGGCAGCAATCAAATGATCAGAATTGCAGTCACTTTAAACAATAAAATATTTCATGCATTGGTGGACACTGCAACATCACACATCTTTGTGCATATTGGGTTTGTTTATGTCAGTAGAATCAAACAGGCAACACAAGTACTACAACTCGTGGTACAGCAGCACACAGGGGAAACCATGGGACAGACAACAATAACCATCCGAATACACGACGTGGAGACCACCACAGTCCTCGTGTCAGCTGATCTAAGAAATGATGCATTACTAGGTATTCTCTGACTCACTGAGCAGAACACCATTTTCCAGCCAGCGGCACATAGAATCCATTTTGGCCAGAAATAGCGACTGACTATTCATAGAATTGAACCCAAAACCACTAGTTGTGCACCCGATGTCCAGCTGGACGACCTTGATCACACAGTACCACCTGAGTTTTACAATGCATTGCAAAGACTACTACATGAGCAGCATGGCGTATTTGCAGTAGCCGATCCATTATGTCGTACTGGAGAAGTTGAACACGAAATACCACTGGAACACGAGCGACAAATATATGCTGCTCTGTGCATTTACCAGCCACACCAATGCATGGCCATAAAATATCAAATCAAAGAAATGCTTGCTGAGGGCATCATTGAACTCATATGCTACCATTATAATAGCACCATAACAGTAGCAGCAAAGATAGATGGGAGGTGGGGGTTTTTGTGTAGATTTTAGACCAATCAACCTAATACATAGAATTTACAGCCACCCTACATAAGTGACAGGGATGCATTGCATAAACATGGCAAAAAAAAATTATGACATCACTGGACCTCTGCAGCAGGTACTGGCAAGTGCCAATAAACCAGAGGAAAGACACAAAAGAGCTCTCACCACACCAGATGAGCAGAGATTTTAATTCTGTGCAATGCCTTTCAGGCTTAAATGTGCACCAGTAACATTTCAGGCCATGATGTTCGAAGTACTTGATGGGTATATATGTGACTTTGCTCTCGTGTACTTGGATTACATAGTGGTGTGCTCAGAGATGTGGAAGGACCGCATCAAGCACCTGTCACTAGTTTTAGAACGACTAGCCACAAACTAACTGACATGCGCCAACCCACAAGGGACATAGTGGAAACCAAGGAACCCATTGGGGAGTCGTCCCTTCTGGACTACCACAACACATGAGCCATAGGGGACACCTGTGGACAGGATATATCCATATGTGGCTACCTGCACAGCTGCGCCGCAATGCCTTCGAGGTGCCACTCAGCAGCTGACACCATGTCATGGGACGGCCAGCACAGAGACATGGGAGTGTATCAGTTCTAGACAGCCTGACTGCAGGCACCCTCCTCCCCCACACTACCTCTGCAGACACGTTGGCACCCACGCACCTGCAGCAGCAGCGGATATGAGATGTAAGAGGTGGGGGACTCTACCCCCTCTCCCTGCAAAGGCCATGACACCTGCATCACCCAGCCTGCACGGGCTGCGGAGTAGGCAACCCCCTCCCCGTACATGCTGTAGCTCGTCAACACTGCTGGGATCACGACCCTGTGCCACCAGTAGCCAGTGCTACGCCGCGAACATTTGGGCCTTACCAGCTGTGGCTGTGTCACAAGGTCCAGCCACCGAACACCTGTTGCACCTGATGGTGCGTTTGGTCTCTTGGGGGACTGTGGGGTAAAATGGTCACCGAAAAGGGGGACGTTTGACATGAAAAAGCAAATAAAGTAAATATAATTTCTTTATTAAAACCTCAATCGAGCATGGCTATCGATACCTATTTTAGGGATGGACTCGTCCAGTTCACCGAAGCTGGAACATTTGGACTTGCCCATCTGCGAAATATACCAGACACTTAAATGCACTTTTGAAAACCATTATTACAATCATTTTTTAATTTTAATTATGCTCAGTGTTTAAAAATGTAATTACATCTGTTCTTTGCAGCACACTGCCTATCATGATCCCATATTATTGACTTTATTTCTCTAGTAAAGTGACATCCCATGTGACGTTATAGTCACAGATGTTATTGACACATAATTAATAATGGGGATATCAACAATATGTTCTTCACAATTAAATTGTATTTTGTAGCATTTTAATTATCATTAAGAGTGTTCAAGTTGTTTTTCACGTAATTTTTTATGTCTGCCTCGTCCACCATCAGCGGATCTCTTTCCGGCCGCAGCGATTTCGAAGATGTGATGTTTTACTGGATTCCCGATATTCACGGCACACTCGTGAAATGGTCGTACGCGAACATCCAAATGTTATCGCTACCTCGGAGATGCTATGTCCCATCTCTCTTGCGCCGACTATAACACCACGTTAAAACTCACTTAAATCTTGATAACCTGCCATTGTAGCAGCAGTAATCGATCTAGCTACCGACCGCATCGCGTTACTCTGAATGGTTCCATACCTCTGTTATTTGCATACGCACGCCTATACAAGTTTTTTTTGGCTCTTCAGTGTAATATACGATGCCATGTTTCTTATTTACAGGAAGAAATACACAACGCCTAGGTATAGTTTCCTGGCGTTCGTTTTCACACATTTTTAAACTGACATTTTGCGAGGATCATCCTCACGAATTTTGTCACAGAGGTGCTGACTCACCCAGTATATACCGGGCATATCACCTAAGAGTCGTCAGGCGCATATTTTCCCCAGTGTTTCTACGGATATTGTTATTCAGTTTTTGTAATGTGTAGAAAGAGTCCACCCAAATAAACGCATGTCATCGGCTCCGTCATGGGACATCTCGATTAGTGGCAAAATACCAATTTGTTTGGTTGTAGCAAGCTAAATCTTGTTGAAGGTTTAATTTTATTTGGCCAATCGATAGGGCGGCCTCAAATTAGTGTATGGCGATATTTAGTTCGTGAATATTAAATTAATATGACCATAAAAAGGAAATATTTTTTACATCATGTCATGCAATGGCTAAGAAGTATGTTGATGTGGCATGCCGGGCGAGGATGACATAGGAGGACGTGTGATGGTACGGTACATGGAAGTGCGACATGCGACTATGACTTGTTTAGTTTTAGTTTACTTTATTATTTAGTTATTAGGGATATTTAATTGTATTTTTATCTTCCGATCTCAGTACAAACTATTGCATCAATATTATTACTATTACAATTATTACGATAACCGTTAATATTTAAGCTAAACGTTACACCTAACTGTGACAGGAATGCGTGATAAAAGATAGCAGAATACAGAGACAGTATCTGTAATTGAACGCATTTAGATAATGAGTGACAAAACAATACATGTGCACCGTAGGTCACAAACAACAAAACAACCAAACGACGTCGCTGAATGGATTAAAATAGTACATGGATTGTGCACAAGGAAGTGAAACTGGTTACCTGCCTTGTTATTTAATGTATTTTTCAAGGCAGTAAGTGCTCAAAAAAACCACCCCTCTCATCCCGACAGTGTTCCAATCTAGAACAGATGCTAGCTGTGGCTTGTTGTACATCGTACGATTTATCAAGTACAGCGAAAACCTGTCTTTTACTGGTTTTCATGTTCTCGCAGGTTGCACAAGGTGCCTTGTAGACCATGTCCTTAAATGTTCCCTAAACGTAAAAGTCTAGGACAGTTAGATCGAGTGACCTGGCTGGCCACAAAATACATACCTCGGCCTATTGTTTTGTTAGGAAAAAGGTATTTCGCAACTTGTCGCGCAGTCAGTGTGAAATGGCAGGGAGCACCATCCTTTTGCATCCTCATCAGTTGCCTCGTTCTTAGGTCAATATCCTCCAGCAGAATGGTCAGATCGTTCCGAATGAAGTCAGTGTACGTTCTTCCGTCCAGTCTTCCTTCAAAAAAGTGTGCACCAACAACACGCTTTCCAATGATGCTACCTCAGCAAGTCACATACCATCGGTGTTGGTTGTCCTGTTCACGCAGCCAGTAGGGGTTGACAGATGCCCAGAAATAGCTGTTTTTATGGTTTGGCACACCTGTGCTGTGAAACATTGACTCGTCTGTAAACAAAATGTTTTTTTTTTTCAAACGGACGGGCTGGTTCAATCTCCATTCGCCGAAGGCCAGCCGATTGGCCTTGTCCTCCTCCGAAACTTCAGGTACACGCGCTGGTGGTATGGGTGCGTAGTCGCATCCTTTAAAATGCCACGTACAATGGTGTGCGAGAGTTGTACGTCTCTAGCGACCACCCGTGTACTGGTGTGTGGGTTTGTGACCATCATACACAGCACAATGGCCCTATGTGAACTGAGAACTGGCCTGCTGCGTTGGCTTTTCTTTGGGCGCAGAACGCCAGTATCGGGAGCCCGTTTTACTACTGCCCGAAACGTGCATTCACAAGGATGTCTCCCTGCTAGTTCTGGATACCTTGCAGCATGCATTCGGGAAGCCTTTCTTCCAACCTCGTTGAACATCCCTACACATATTGACAATACGATCCATTCCAGTACCAGCCAATAAACTAGATACGTGAATCATAAGCATATGTGTTACTTCCGACGTGGTGTACATGTTGTACTCGAGGAAGGACGTACAGTAGTCTGTTTATGAAGAGTGTGGTTTGTGCCCACATTGACTTCACTTGTTGCTGTTCCTGGTACAGACACACGTCCTCCTTCGCCATCCTCGCCCGGCACGCCACATGAATGTTCTTCTTAGCCACTATCTGAAATAATGCACAAAATCTTTCGCTTTTTTACGCTTACATTCCATTGATGTTCTGGAACTAAAAATCGCCATAGACTAATTTAAGGCCACCCTATCGACTGGCCAAATAAAGTTAAACCTTCAAAAAGTTTTAGCTTGCAACTGCCAACAAATTGGCTTTTTGCCACTAATCGGGATGTCACATGACGGAGCCGATGATATGCCTTTATTTGGGTGTACTCTATATAAACATTGCAAAAACAGAATAACACTATCCGTAGAAACACCAGGGAAAATGCGCCTGACAACTCTTAGGTTACACCCGGTATATATATGTATAAATACACCCGTTATATATATATAAATACACTGAAGAGCCAAAAAAATTGGTACACCAGCCTAATATCGTGTAGGCCCCCACGAGCACGCAAAAGTGCCGCAAGACGACATGGCATGGACTCGACTAATGTCTGAAGGTATGCAGGAGGAAATTCACACAATGAATCCTGCA
>NQII01000766.1:576618-678848 GCA_002778355.1 Clitarchus hookeri
GGCCCCCACGAGCACGCAGAAGTGCCGCGAGACGATGTGGCATGGACTCGACTAATGTCTGAAGGTACGCAGGAGGCAATTCACACCATGAACCCTGCAGGGAAATCCACAAATCCAAAATGCGCTAATTTGAGAAAAGGTTGCACGTCTGTCGCCTTTAATAATTCTCGTCAGTCGTCGTTTGTCCCGTTCTTTCACGATCTCTTTCCAGCCGCAGAGATGTCGAAGACTTGATGTTTTACCGGATTCCCGATATTCACGGTACAATCGCGAAATGGTCGTACGCGAACATCCAAATGTTATCGCTATCTCGGAAATGCTATGTCCCATCTCTCGTGCGCCGACTATAACACCACGTTCAAACTCACTTAAATCTTGATAACCTGCCATTGTAGCAGCAGTAACCGATCGAGCTACGGACCGCATCGCGTTACTCTGATTGGTTCCATACCTCTGTTATTTGCATACGCACGCCTATGCCAGGTTTTTATGGCCCTTCAGTGTATATATAGTGTGGTAGGGAACACTCGAGTTTGCTTCTAGGCAAGAGAAAGCAAATTATATCTAATTTAATATAATTTCCAAGATACACAATATATCTTTTTTTCACATACAAAATATTACAGCTGCCTTTAGCATTATGCAATGTGGCTTTGTCTTAAAAGTACCAAAAATGTTACAAAAATTTATAATGTTAAAGAAATTGGAAAGTGATACATTGAAAATACTTATGTTTTTTCAGTTAGATAATATTTTCGCTCATTAGGAGGTTAAAAAATATTTTATTAAAAAAATATGTTAATATCTATTTTGGTCTATTACTTTCTCACATTAAGGATTCAGTAAAAACTTGTAATATTGAAATAATTATGACAAAATAATGGTTTTTCGTTTATATAAAGCGAAATAATGTTTTATTCGAGGGCGCAAGTTGGATTTTAGATGTGTTGTCCGTTTGAATCATGAATTCTTGTTTTTTAAGTACATAGAATTACCAATATTTTATTGCGTGTTGTGAAAAAAAGAAAAGCGTTCCTAGCTTTGTTTTTTTTTATGTAAAGCTAGGAAAACAGTGTTCCTGGAATATCCACATCGAGGTCGGATTTGGTGGAGAGATCAGGTCCGGCATAGCGGGGAACTTTGTGGTTCGTGCCAAATATTTAATCACATGAATGTAAGCATGGAATAAATGTATGCACAAAGCAAACAGTAGAGAATCGGTTCAGTGGTTATTTATTATGCCTACGTTTTTTTTTACCAGGAAATGAGCACACGGCTCCATCTTGAATGAACCATGGTTACTTGGTAATTGAACGCTTGCAGACGAACACTTTTACTTTACACAAATTTCCATACAAATTAAAGTTATGCGGTAATTTCATTAGTAATGTACCATGGTCCCATATCCCAATATTGTGAATAAAATGTGGTATTAATCTTCTGATCCATTTGCATTTTAAATACTGGGGCCTCCGAGTGAGGGTAGCACATGCAGGAGTATGAAAAAAAGAACGGAAGTTCAGAATAAAATTTGGGGTGTTCAAACATATAAGTTAATTATCAAAGTTTAAGATTCTTGCAGAACAGCTCTAGACATGGTAATCAACTGAATGAAACAACATGGCAGTTATCTTAAGCCGTGGTCGCAGGATCACTATAATTACGTGTTTGTAAATTTCGTGAATGAAAAATACTGGAAAGGCTCTGAAAATCAAGAAAAAATTAAACAAGACCTTTGAACAAATATACGTACAAAACTTGTTAGCAAATCAAATATGTAGACCAACTTCTGAGGTTGACACAAATTATTAATTAAATTAGTTGTTATTTAAAAAAAGTGCTTAAAAGGAACAAAAACACTAAACCTTTCCATGCACGATTTCCATACTGATTAGTATGGTTGCCATAAGTGAGGCGTAGTCGCCAGGTTCATGACAGCGTTATTTTTTTACTTGTAGCTATTGGAGGAAAAAAAAAACTAAGCAAGGTATACAAAACATGTTTTCATTAACCGTGTTCTGGCTGTATCATTTATGGTTCCGTTTTCGTTTCTTTGCTAAGCTTGTGCACACAAGCTCTACCTGGCAGGAAGGCTTCCGATGTATCTTTTATTTAGCGATTTTATTCCTAATACATCCTAAATGAAAACTGGTACACATTCAAAATATTGTTAGCAAGTGTACATGTGTTCGTCTTGCTATGATGGGGGCTGCATGTAAACTGCCTGCGATCTCTTGGACGAAGGTCTTAATGGACGTCGGCTATATTGAATTTGTCTATGATATATAAATCTTAGCCCACCCCGACTACACTTAGACCCCGACATAGGTTTGCTATGTATTCCGTGGCGCACCAACATGCACGTGCGAGTGGCGAGGTGCTTTCTAAGGCGGGGTAGAGGATGGCATGAATATGCAGTTAACACACAAATTCTTACGAAAATATGCCACGCCAGTGTATTTCAGCGAGGACTGTGACGGGCATATGCATTATGTTTGTAGTCAGATCTCTATGTTCATCTTCTCGTGTATGAAGCTAATATGGATAAGCGGGGTTGACTTTCAACGAGATGTAATACTTTTGTTAACATTCTGTGTAGAATGTACAGGCGCTCGCTTTTACGACAAGCTTGCTTCACGCCTGCAAGTCTCCTATAAGTCGTTATGGATGTAGTAATATAATCACGCTTCGCATCGACTGTGATGTTTGATATTTGTAGGATATGCATACCTTGTTAAATGACTTACGCAAAAATGCAATTACATTTTATTAAATATACTATATTTTACATTAGGTTTGTATGTATCACATAGGATAATATATATAATGATTACGTATATAATAAATTCAGTATATAAATGTTATATTTCTATGTATTTTTATAAATAGGTTATATATATACCTATAATATATAAATAATATATTATATGATATGATTATATATCGGTGACATCTGTGTGTTTTCCAATTTTATATGATTCCTTCTCGCGCTAAAGTGTATATGGGATTTCTCAGAGTGCTTACATATTTTTTTTACATTAAAAATGTATGGCAGAAGGCCTGCTGTGAGCATAAGCAGGACTCCTTAAAAGAGAAGTATCAGAAATGTTTCTCCAATTATATAAATCGTTCACAACGTGTTTCGGAAAAGTGAATTCAAGAGGGCAAGTTCGTGCAATAGACTAATCGATCGTGAAAAGTTTCACGAAATGCTTCACAAACAGGGATACATGCTTCTGGACATAGAATATTTTGGCTAGTGTATCGCCGGTTCGAGTCCCGATCAGGTAGTGCTACATCGACAGTCATGAGCACGCTCGTGATTGTGCAGTATCGATGGTGAGTTATTCTGTATCTGTTCGTTTAGCTTGAGAATAAGTCGGGCCAAAGCATGCCAGATAGCATCGATCATACGCCATTTGACAAATGATTGATATCAAAAATGACTAGCAATGAATATTATAATCATGACGTAGAGCTTAGTTGTTATTTAATCCGCTGGGGGCAAGCAGCGGATTGCAGGAGTCAGTATGCAGGAGTCAGTCGGCAGGAGTCAGTCGGTAGGAGTCTGTCTGCAGGGGCCAGTCGGCAGGAGTCAGTTTTGGGTGGTGTCAGCACTGTGAAGGAGTAAAGTGTATGAATTCGTGTATGCTTGAAGACGATGCATACTAACGATGTGAAATTTGAGCATATCATGTGCTTCTCTATGCATACCTTCAACTACTGCACAAAAATTTCATGGAAAACAATGTTGTTACTGTGCCATGACCTTCGGTAAAAGTTGCGATGCGCGGCGACATAAAATGAGTGATTGTTTGAAGAACCAATCCCATGCGATTCTTAGCTGCTATAAATCTTCCAGACAGTTCACTCAATGTGATAACTTAAATAAACACATCAAAGTCGACAAATGTAGTGTTCTTTCGCCCACTGACAATCAGCATGTGTTGAAATCGTTACCTCATGTCAATTCACTACATTATATGTTCGCGGGCAACCAGGTAACTTGCATGATGAAGCATTACGACAATGGTCACATACAGTTTATGCAAGGCGATAAAAGGAAGGAACACATCAAATTCTGCAAGGGTTCGTCTACTGGGAGCCAACAAGTAATGTCGTCAGTACCTTTTGCTGCATCGATGAGTACTGATTCCACTGACTATTATGACTAGACAGTTAATGCTAATGATAGAACGAGAGACCTACGACACGCGTAGAGTAGGTTCGTGCGAAATATACACTTGCAAAACTTTCGCAATAAAATCCACGAACTTCAAAATAAGCAATTATCGTCTCTAGATAATGATGATGACCTTGCGAATCCTGCTACAAATAAATGTAAACTTGATATTGAGGACGAAATATACAGTGAAGACAGCATTGTTGTTAATGACCATGACGACAGGGTTGATGAATTATCTGATGAGTAGAATGATGATTCTCCCGACGCTTTCACGCATTTCTCAAACGAGTTCCCTGCGGCAAGTGGTTTGAAGAAGGCAGAAGACCCCATGAACGCTCGTTACATATTTCCCGAAGATCTGAATGAACTTGTTTATAGACTCAGGCATTTGATTGAACTGCAAAAAAACGTGGGGATCTCTCACACATTGTTGAGATATATTCAATAATCGATGAACTGAGGTGAGGGATCGGGGTTTATATAAGATAAGACTGTGTTGACTACTGTTCATGATCTGCAAACATCAGAGAAATGTAAAGATCGAATGTACGTAAAAAATTAGAAAGGTGTAGAATGTATATAACGTGTAAATTAATTACATTTATGTGCACATGGTAATGTGTTTAAAATTTTGTACAGTCCATTATGCTTCTCTGAAAGACATATTAACTCAGTGGTGTATACAATCGATTGCGAGAGTCTGTTTTACGTAAAATTTATTCTAGCGTGTGCAGGAGGAGGGCTATGTTTCGATATGAAGTATTATACTTTGTTAAGGTCGTTTATATTCTCCTGAGTTCTATATGACAAACGAAAGAACTGAGACATGTTTTTGATGCAAGTTTTTAGGCCAGTCATACATTTGGGAATAAATGTGCATACAAGTTCAGTGCGGTTATGTAACAAAGCTTGTGTTTGGTATTGATAGGCATGAGAATTGTGGCAAAGACTTTGTGTTTTTCAGCCTCGGAAATTTATATTATTTACTATGATACCTTCCAATATTGCTTGCTAGTTAAACATTCTTTGCATTGCACTTTGTATTTATACCAGTTTTGAATATGCTTTGCTTGTTTAAATATATAAGTCATCCAGTTACAAACCATGCTAAGTACCACAATCATTAGTTTCCTGAAATGAGGACAAACTTTCACTATTTTTCTATAATAGATATTAATGTACTTAAATGTTTTTATAATTTCGCTAATAAATCTACATAATTTGAAGTAAGTGTGTGTAATCCTAGGATTAATTCTACTCTAAAAAATTAAAATGTCTTGGATATAACTAAGTTTGCTTCATGAACATGGACATAAAGTATTTTGAAACAGTAATTATGGTACCTAGTCGTGAATGTTTGCTGGGAAGCTGGCAAACTAGGAATGATTGTTATTTCAGATAACAATTTAAAACGCTTTGTACTGATTATAGTGGAAGAATATGTACCTAAACATTTTTAACAAATCATACAATATAAAATCAGTTCGGAGAAAAGAACATAATATTTTTTTTTAGAATACACACCAGTTCGTTATAATATCGAAGTAAAGCATCCCTAACGCTTAACTGTCGTTTGAGAACATTAGGTTACACATACACATTTGTCTCAAACAGTTAGGTTCTCTTTATCACTAGGAACTTCACCACTGTCAGAATACTCTTCCTCTTCTACCTCGTCTCGAGCTGCTCTTTGTTCTTGTTATTGCTGCTGGGAAATCAGACGTGCATAGAAGTTGAGGTCTTCTCGTTTCTCCCATGCTCGTCCAAAGTGTTTTGTAGGGAGTTTGGAAATGTCCTGTACCTTATGTACTTTTAGGCAAACCCCCTTTTCCAGTGGAGGGGATTGAACATTGTGCCAGGACTTCCCCCTGCGGCACACTGTTCTTCCAACACCAATAAAGTATTTTTAGAGAATGGAAAAATGAGTTAATAGTTCAAAACTGCCCCTAAAATAATGGTCTTTTACGCAGTGGAAAATAATCAAGGGCCTGCCACAATTGAGCAGATGCGTCTGTCTGATCTGTCTGAGCTGGCTGTGCTGTCGCCGATACAGTATTTTATTGGTTAACGTGACCTGTGATGTCAGATGCTGATGGTGCAGGCGGGAAGTGAGATTCTGACCGACTGGAAATGGTTAAACTTCATCTTTCGATGTCAGACAAGACAATTTGCACCATCAGCATCTGACGTCATCAGAGCCAAGACCAATGAGATGCTTTGTTTATACACATAAGCGTAAAAGCGCGCAAAAAGTTACGGTTCGTACATAACCTATTTAAGAGCTAATACATTCGTTTAGTTGTTTCGATATGGAGAAATAGACTGTTTGATATAAGAAATGTGGTGCGGCTAGGTTTTTTTTTTTACATAATATAAGTAACAAGCAGTATTAAAAAAAGGCTAACAAATGTCAAAACAGACAGCAAATTTTAACACATAAATGTAAACAAAAATTGCGACATGTCTTTTCCAACTGCATCAATCAGACGACCACAATTGTAGCACGCAAGGCTCGTCGAGATCGGTAATCTGCATGGACTGAGAGCATGGTCGAGTGGCTCGGACAGACACATCTACAAATTTGTGGCAGGGCGTTAAAGCACACATATAAGAGAAATTTACGCACCTCTCATGCAGTAAATGTGAAAATATAGATCGAAACACGGAATAATATTGGTACAAATGTCCGTCAGACATTAACCACAATGCCAGACTACTGCTAGTCGGTTTGGTTTAATTTACTGTGGCGGAAGCTAGATAGCTCCACCAATCAAAGAAAGTTGGCATGTCCCTTACCTCCTGAACTCCTGTGTTGGTATTACCCATTCATTCAGGATTCCCCCACCCTCCCCTACATACGAAATAACCGTTATAGTTGGTTAAATTATACGCAGCGTTTGAATAATTTGTGCCAATTTCCCTTGCTAAATTCAGTAATACAAAGTTTGAAGTTCCTAGATAGGTTTCAAAAAATCACACTTTGTAATGTAGAAGTACAAATAGGCATAACTACAAAAATTGTAGCTCAATGAAAGTTTCTAAACGCTCGCTTTTCCCGAAGTTTTCTAAACACTCACTTTTCCCGTACACAGAAAAAACAGTTTTGTGGTGAACAAAAAAATTTTCCTTGGTGACCACAAAATTTATTTGTCAATATAGACATAACAAAAATATTGTGGTGCCAAAAAATATTTTTGTCATGTAAGTATTTTGGGAAAACTACAAAATTACATCTGTTGTGACCAATAAATTCAGTGTGTTTGTAGGCAGTTTGTAAGTCGCAGCGAAAAACTTACGATGATAGCAGCAGTACTGGTTATTGAGGTTCAAAAAGTGGTTTTTCGTGTTGCGAGCTTCTGTAGGCAGGTATGGTCTTCCAACAATTGAACACTAAATTAAATCTCGTCATGAATGTGATTCGTACCTTGGATCTCTCAACTGCGAGCTCAACGTGGTACCATTACACTACCTTGCTCAACGTCAAAGTGTTGTATTCAGCATGTATATATCCGAAATCTAATAACTAGCACAAATGACCAGACTTACATACTTCACCTCATGGAATTATTTTTATGTAACATTTACTTACTTGGAATAATGGAATGATATAATCCGTTCATAAGTATTAAAAAATATCCCTCAAGAATTAATTCGTAACCTGATGAAAAAAACATAATACAGACAAATATGGCGTCGTGGCCAGACAGATGTTGGCTACTTCAAATATGCCAGAGTATATGCGCAAAATATACTCTTTTGCATTCGCAGCAGAAGTGTTTTTCTGTGGATGACATTCATTCTTTTGCTGCCAAATAAACATTTGGTGGCAGCCAATAAACGTTTATTCAGTCAACAAATATGTAAGTAAGCACTAAACAGCTTTTGTACTAGTCAATCTGCGTGTTATTTGGCACCACAATCTATTTTTTACCAACGAAAAAATATCACCTTGGAATGCATCAACCAAACAGTTTTTGTAGTCACAATCAAATATTTTTCAGTGAAGTAATTTACCCAATATATTAATTTTTTCATGAAAGGAACACAAACTTTACGCATTTAAATTTAATTTAAAACTGCACAGAGAATGTTTTTTTTTCATTCTTAAGAATCTCTTATTAATCTCAAGAAAATGGACATCAGTAATGTTATTTTTTTTCAGGAAAATCATTGGTAAAATTGTTTGGTCAACATTCATGTAATTTCACTGGTGAAGTTTGCTCTTACAAAACTGTGATATACATGGACAGCCCTAGATGTGTTCATAATAGGCCATTTTAGTGTCTAAATCATAATGGCATAAATGACTCACTATGGGTGAAACTGAATACGAAAGCCAACGCCCGTGTTTACTCATGCCGAAAAACAAAGAAAGCGGCCTGCTGTCGGTTGCGAGAGCGCCCATTGTTTTCCCAGTGACAAACCTTTAATGCTGTCAGGATAGGACAGAACGATAAAGTTGATCACTGCCTCCAAGGACTATCGAAGTGATCTAAGTTTTAAATCTTTAGGTGGCCGCCTGGTTTGAGGAATTTTGCACGTCTGAGACCTTAAAGCTCGGAGAGCATACCATTTTTTTCACGTAGTAATATAAGTAAAGGTTTGATGCACTTGCACATCAACTCTCTCAGCGCCTCTACGCGCAATGCACTGAACTGGCGTGAGGCCTTGCCGTCGATAACGAGCCTCTATGAGACTTTCAGCGGAGAAACTACCATTTTATCACGTTATAATAAAAGTAAAGGTTTGATGCATGTCCCTATTCCTTTTTTAATGCTTTGTACCGGAATGCTCATACCTAAAACTGACCATGAAAACACCCGTTTAAGCCGTTTTTACTATCACAAAAACATGCTTTACAGAGAAATGGAGGATCTTAAAAACGCATACTGACGCGTAACGTTTCTGAAATGATTATCGTAAGCAGACCTTACTCAGACACGTTGGGTGGTTTTTTAATAAAACGTTTTCTGCTGGATCTCTGCACACCGTTCGGCGGCCTACACAGGCGGCCACCATAAAAAGGAACTTCGCCTATTGTCAATGGAGAAAGATTTCATTGCCTTATTGTGGTATTCATATTATTTTTACCAACTCCTTTTTGAAAACAAACATTGTGCGGTCTGTAATTTTATGAGTCTGTGAACTGGCATTGAGGACAAAATGTTTCTGACTGTAGTTCATAAGCTTAATTCAAATAGTAAGAGAAATGACAAAGCCTTATTTTTTTCGGTGCTTTGTAATAAATGTTTTATGATTCTACGACTGTTTTAGTGCACGTTGCTTTAAAAGAACCACAGGAAGATCTTACAAACTAATTTTAGTTTCCGGTCCCGTCTGAAACATTAGAGTTTACTTATTTGAAAATATTATTTGGACGCCGTAAAAAGTACTAACTTTGATATCTCATCTTGTTATTCTTAAGATCAGTTCGCTTTACATTTAAGGCGAAATAAATATTTCGTTATCATTTTATTTTAACGCGAAATAGTTCCTTCTCACTGATCAGTAGCGCTACATTTTTTTACCTTTTTTACTGTACTCCTCCTATCAATTTTATCAAAAGTTTTTTCTTCCAAAAAACAAAAATCTATGTTATATTAATGGCAATGCCTACTGAAATTAATTGCTATTTTCAAAGCGTAGTTTTTTAATGATAATCTTAAGCGAGCAACCTAACTATTTTAACTTTTATGTGGTGACTGTATAAAAGCAATATTTTTAATAATAACGATTATAATTTTAAACACTGGCAATTCAATTATAGCTTAACAGCAGATAAACCCTTAGTATCACTTATTTTTTCATCGGAATGTTATATGTGATTCAATTTAAGATGCTGTTTCAGAACCAAACGCATACATATACGAGTATGTATGTATATATTTATATGTATATATATATCACATGTTTAACAGAGTAGATGAAAACTTCTTTAATCTTAAAAATATACACTCAGGAAATATTTAAAGATTCCATCTCTTTTTAAATTTGAAAATATCGTTTTGACAAATTACTTGCAATATAGTTGTCAGATTAAATATTCAGTGACCATTATGAATATAAACCTATTATTTCAATTTCTCTACAGTGTAAAAATATTACTTACATAATCTTTCAAACCGATTTATATTTAAAGAATCATAAATTACTAATATTTTTATTTTAACATATCAAAAAAATTAATAATGAAAAATTATAAATACGATTACCTTTCATCACGCTGGGTTCATTGTCGGCTTTAAAGGGGACATGTGTCTCAAAACCGAACGCTCCTAATTGCCTAAAAATTTACATGAGGTAAGAGACAAATTGATTCTCTTCTGGACTGTGGAAAAGGTAGTGATGTCCACGAAAATACGAGATGAGAACTACAAGAAATAGTCGATCTCCATTGCTAGAAACCTATCGTTATTTATAAATTAGCTCAATACAATTCTTGCATCATCATACATATATTAATGAACTCCGTTAAAAGTTAACTAGCCACTACTAAAAATACAACATTTCAAGGACTAACATTTCTCAGTTGGCCCAGTTCTGCGAAGAGAATAAATATTTATTGTAAAAATAAGTATTATTTTAAGATAAGCGATTTTAGCAAAGGAAAAATTAAGTTTGGGTAGCGTAAAACTTATTTTTATTATTACTCATTGCAATAAAGAAATGCCTGCCCATGCAGTTATTTAGATGATAAACACCACTAATAACAATAACATGGCAAGTGAACTGTATATCTGAAAAAACATAAACAGTTTACTTGTACATACAGTACATTGTTGCATCACACCAATTGTGGATACTTGCAGCGATATGGTCTAACATTAAGAAATCTAGACATGTAATGCTATGTTGCAAAACCATTGATGGCTGAAGCTGTCAGCATTGCAGGCTTCATGTAGGCCTATTGTTCTACAGGATGCAACTCTGAAGACAGGAATGGTCAAGGAACAGTGTATACAGCACGAAGGCAGTCCTGGGATATTCGTACTCTATGTGGGCGGAAGTAGTATATAATTCGTGTATCTACTCTGAGTTCATTGCCATTTTCGCCATCTTGATCTCATGATACATAAAAGTACATAAGAAAATTAATTGATATTATTTTTCTACTTGAATTTGTCGAAATTTAATGTTAACTTATTTGTTTTATTCGATTTTTATAACGCCAATATGTTTTTCATTATTTTGGTAACACACATTTATATAATTACCTACTCTTTATACACACAGCTTAAAAAACATAGCATAATGATGTTGATATAAAACGACATAATGATATGGTAAATATTAAAGAAACTTCTATATCATATATAAGTTTACGTTTTTCAGTTTCTTTTAGGACCATATTTTTGTAAATTTTGTCATTCATGTCGTTTAGATGTGATTTTCCAATCATTGTTGTGCTGTTTATCTGCTAAATGATATATAGTCGGCTTACTTCTAAAACCTCTTAAGACCAAATTTTCTTTAATGTTCTATTCTGGGTGGTTATTGTTTATTATTTTCAATGGTCGTCTGCTGATAAAATCCCTAAAATCTATTCTGATTCATGCTGCAATATTTTTAAGTAATGGAACATCTTATTTTGATTAAGTTTTTTCGTTTTGCGTTTTTGTACAATTTCCTTAAATGGAGTTACAATGTTTTAGAAGTAAGCTAAATATATATTCTTTTCAGAAAGGTTTATCAGAGATGGAACTACATATCAGGGATCCTTAAGTATATTTTTAGGTTTACAAGACAGTTAACACCATGCTAGTGACCAGTACACCCACACAGATTTAGTGGGGACCTTATTACATGCCAGTGAATATTCCTTTTATACAAATTTAGAGGAGACTTAAAAAATCCATGCTAGTGTTCACACACTCGTAGAGAAAATATTATTTTACTCACCAGTGTTTTGACTGACCTGTAATTTTTGTTGTTTTTAACATTTTATTTTCCTGTTTTAGCCAGACATTTAAACTAACAATGGCGCCTTATATTAGCACAGCTGACTGGGTATGAGTTAATTGTGTTCAGCAGCAAATTATATCACCTTTCTAATAGCATTGTTATCAACGAACGAGTCATACAATTTTGCTGAGACCGATTATAGTTTCCTAAAAGGGGATAGTCTGGCCTATTTATTGTTTAATTTGGTGGATGGTAGAGTACATATGTAGGCACCATATATAGGTACAAACTCTTATTTGGTACCTACATAAAACACCATAACATCAGGTGAAGAATGCTATGGTGGTAAAATACGTTTTAAATTTTCCTTCTGCAGTATAACAAAATGTCGAGTTAAAAATGCTTTCTTAGCTTAGAAATATAATTACATTTAATTAAAAGGTATGTGTTAAAAGAAAATTATCATAAAAATATGGAAACATTCGTATTTAAACGTTTGTATACTTTGTGCAATAACATTTTTGTTGGTTTTATTTAACAAGTTTAAGTTAAAGGTGAAAATTAATAAACAGAAGTTATATTTATAAAATCTACGACACGAGTGCATTTAAACCTGGCTGAAAAAATATTGCATAATTAAAAATTATCATATAATATTTGCTTTCAATGATTCATTATATCAGACAAACATGAGACATTTGGAGATAGTCCGTTTGTGCACTGCGAGCTGCTGCCACCTTACATGATATATCACAGTTACCTTCTAAGACCAAGAGTCCAAACACATAAAAAGAAGTTACTGATATAACTAATGAGCTTCTTTCCTCTACATGGGGGCAAATTATTTTTAACGAAGTTTTTAATAGCTTAGATGGTAAGTAGGCCTTAACGCCTCATTGACAGCAATGCCATTAGAGATCGAACTAGGAACATGTAAGAGTAGTAAGAATTTCAAATATACACATGCCTTAATTGGGACTCTAACCCAGCAAACCTTGTACCATAACCTTGCTTGCAACCAACTGCATTAAATGGGTAGGATTTTGAGCTTCAACATCGGAAGTAATAAGAATAAAGTTCTAAATTATAGGGTTTACTAACCTGACATATTTACAGGGCCATCATATTAAAAATAAGTGCCTGAGCCACTTAAAATATGTAAGTTAACATGGTGTACCATAACGCTACTCGTGTGAAGAATTTGGTGGAAATAGATTGGTTGGTTCCTGAAATATGGCATAAATACTTAATTTACTCATTTTGTGTTATCGTGCAAAATTGCCAAAAAAAGTGGCGTTGTATGCGATGCTTCTAATGGATACTGTTAACATAAAAAACTGGTTGAATTTGGTTAAATCGTTTAATAGATACGACAAACTTATTAAAATTGTTACATGGCTACCACTTGGAAAATTCATGCCTGACTCCAATTTAATCATTTAAATTTACCGGGCCTTCTGTAGCATTATTGGTGTGCGAAATTGAGTGGAAATTAGTTTAATGGTTCCGGTAATATGGCAAAATGTTCCATTTTCTAAACTAACACTATTTTACAAAATGGTTGGCAAAACAGGATCTGTGTACGCATTTTAATGCTTTTAATGTACACAATTTGGTTAAATTTTGTTGAATTCTTTAATAGATGTAACGTACTAACATACATTATTTACATTAATGCCATTCAAAAATGCCTGCCACATGTCATCCCAGTTTAATACTCCATTGTAGCAATACCTGTCTGTAAAATTAGGTGGGAATCGGTTAATTGGTCCTCGAGATATGGCATAAAGCATTTTTTTTTTATGTGATGACTTTATAAATATAGAAGAAAAAGGCTATGTATTAGCACATTTAGTGATCGTCATCGATACAGTATACAAAGTTAAGTTAAAATCGGCTACGTACTTTCGTAGATATAGCACACTAAGATGAAGTGTTATTATAGCTGCTGTTCTGAAATTAAGTGTCTGGCAAACTTTAAACATTCAAATTAATACAGCCTACCACAGTGCAACTTCTTCGCCAAATTTGGAGGGAATCGGTAGATTTTTTTTTCGAATGGGACAATCTTAAAAATGGTGGAAAAAATGATGCTACGTATAGCTAGATTTGCTTGTAATAATATATTCTGCCTGCATAGAAAGTTAAGTTGAAATTTGTTTTGTAGTTTCATAGATATATTATACTCAGTTAAAATGTTTTTATTTCCTCCACTATGAAATAAAGTTTGTTTTACACTTAAAACATACCAATTTACATGGCCAGCCATAATGCTACTTGTTGGCAAAATTTGGTAGGAATCTGTTTTTTCCGGAGATATATAATTAATATGACGTGGGCTTAGTGGAAAAACTTGGTAAGTCCACTTTACAGACTATGGAGATATTCACATTTAAAGTTCCAAAAGCTTGTAAAAACTCACAATGGAAAAAAAGGTATTAATTTTTTCTGTGTTATCACATGACACAATTACATCCTATATACAAATACACACTTCATGTAATGACAAAGTTTAAGAGCATTATCACAAAATAGTCGTCTGTATGGCACTCCCTGATCGTTATTATGGAGTTATAGATATAAACTATTCCACTGAAATGTTTTAAAGGTTTGTAAAAATCTATATTATGAAAATACTGCCTCAATTTATTTTCTGTATTAAAAAATACATTATTAAATATGAAAAACCAAAGAAAAGGACAACAATTTACATGGTATTCAAGGACCATAAAAAAAAAAAGGCATTTGAGGCACTTACATACTTTCTCTTTGCTATGATAATGCAGTAATGCAGAGGTAAAAATTACTTGCTGGAGGTCATGTTTACCTAAAAACAATGTGATGCATTTAAAAATCACAATACATTGTGTTTAAACATACCTGAATGATAGTTATTGTAGTCCAACAACATTAACTCCTAACTTCATGTTTTAAATAATTACATTCAGTGTAATACAAAGTGGATTCCCACAATAGCCACATAAAAACATTGTTATTAAGTAGTAAAGCCAAAAGGTTTTTATTTTGTATTCAATATACCATAGCATTAGTCATTTCATCAATCTCATCTTCAGATTCATCTTCAACAGCTGGTATCTCGTACATGGTCCTTCTCGTTGGCGCTAGTTGGGGGACTCTAGTACCATGCTTGCAATTCCTTGGGAATTACTCCAGATGTGCGCAAATGTAGAAGATAGTTTTTCTTTTCTTTGGAGATAGGAATCACATTTTGTATAAGGTTTTAATTCTCTCCGGCATCGTGCATGTTCTACCCTTTACTTGCAAGTTAATTCCAATGTAATCTACACTGTAATCATACCTGTATTTTATTATGTTTTGATGTTTCTTTTAATACTTAATACACCTGATTTTTAGCCAGCACACAGTGTTGCCAAAATTATCTCTGTTGTGTTCTTTACTATCTGCAATGTATGATAAAGTAGGTCTTTTACATCACTTTACTTGAGTTCTGTAACATAGTATGAAAGGGCACTACTTTTTCTTCTAGAAGATCGAGATAGTTGGAAAATATTTAGCCAATCCTGCATGGAGAAAACATGTAAGTAGAATTATTATGGGAAGTCGGGCACAAAGGGATGGGGAAACGGAGCGTCGGAGCATTTTATGCTCTGTCATTTTGGTCCCCTGACGGTCATCTTTTCGGCCATATTGAATGTCGGTGACCTTGACTTTGACCTTGAACTGGTGACCTTGGATGACCTTTAACTAAAAAAATCCAAAAGAATATAAAAACATCAAACATTTATAAAAAAATTATCAAAAATAAAAAAATATATATAAAAAAATACATTTATGAAGGTTCCCCCACCACCAACCCTCCACAATTTTTTTAATGGTTATTTAATCTGTCAATTACTCACATTTGTTAATTTGTCAGTAGGCCTCCACCCCTTCTAGGCCCCTTACTCACCATACAACATTTCCTGTCCATTTATTATTAGTATCGTCCACTAGAGCGCACTGGTAAGTTCAAATATTCCATTACATTAGTTTGTGGGGAATCCACGAGAAACGCAATCTGTAACCAACACTGACGAAAAAAAAAAAAACATTGTTTAGGAGACGAGGCCTTGCATATATAAGACTAATAGTTTCAGCAGCAACAGCGACAGCGTCGGCAGGTGGGGGTTGGTACTACACTCACAGTTCACGAGTTGGCAGCTGTGAATTGTACTTTGCTCTTCCTGCAACACTAGCTGCAAAAGCATTTTTGCCAGAAACCTGGGAAAGAGCGAGCATCCAGCCTACATCTGTAACTTAATGCTAACTAACAAGACTTGGAATATTTCACACTTGAAATATAATTTATAGCATACATATTTATTATGTCAATCACAAGTTTATAAAGACACTTCAAATGTGTAACATCATATTGACGCGTCCCGCATCCCGAAATATATTTTTTCGTCAGAAGGCACACTCTGTCGAAACTCGCAGGCGGGCTACCACAATAAATATTAAGGGTTTGGCGAGCATGCCAGAATAATGGCGCCAGGATTCCAAGGCGGAATGAACACGTGGTATAGGGGCCACATGCGGAGGAAGACAGACGCAGCTGCATCTCGCAGCTACAAGGGGACGCTAAGCTCACATCAGCAGCTGCGTCTCTCCCGAGCCAGCTACCGCAATAAATGATGAGAGCTTTTGCCGAGCGTGCGAGAATAATAGCGATGCGATATCTGGAGGCAGAAGAAACACTGCGCCGACCAAGGGGGCCACCAAGTGTTCCAGCACGTGCAGAGCGGAGCGGTAAACTTCGATGCCAGAATCGAGGGACGATGCCGGGCCCATGTGCGGGTAGCCGGAGCGCCGAACACGTTTACGACCCAGAGGACGCGGCGGTCAGCCCGGCCACATGCAGAGATGATGCGAGTTTAATATGGCGAACGAGCTTACAAAANCATGCAGAGATGATGCGAGTTTAATATGGCGAACGAGCTTACAAAAACACGAGGAAAAGGAAGGAATGGGGCAGTAAGCCGATTTAAAGCGAGGAGTGCGGAGTGGCGCTGGGAGGAACGAGTCCGAGAGATGGCATCGAGACGTCAACACCGGTCGGCGAGGAACGGTCGCAGCCCAGGCGTCGCAGTCCGCCCACCGAGTGACGGAGCGGTCCCGACGTCGCCGACGAGGAGATGGACCATCGCCTCGAGACAGCTAAGTAGAGACATACAAGAAGTGTGAAGAACCTTGCTCCCCACAGCACAAATCGCCGAGTCATGCCCTACATAGCCTACGCAGCGAGGGGGGTGGGGGAGGGGGGGAGAAGAGTTGTCTCGTGTGTTTATGTAGAAGTTAACCTGTTAAGCGAAAATAAAACTGACCCATGTTAACTCGCAAAGAAGGTGAATTTATTTGGTAAATTGGACCTAGGGATAGTAGCGTCAACATATTCCTACGCCCTAACACTGAGGGCTAGCATCAATTGCTGGCGCCTTACACAGAGAGCAGAATCAATACCTACTTATACGCCATAGCACTGGGGAGGTTTCAATATAGTAAAAACTATTTTTATTTGTTTAATCCCTCACATCAATGTCAATTTTGTCACAATTCATGGAAAAAAATAAAACATCACATGGTGAGCCTGGGAAGGACCCTCCCAGAGGAGTTGAGAAAACTTGGAACCAACTCGCTAGCTGCCAATTTCTCATCGTTGCACTGCCAGTGAATAATTTTAAAAAATGTGAAACTATGTTTTGTCATTGTATTAATTCTCATAAAGGGCTATCTAGTTTACGCAAAAATGTGATAGGAAGGTTTTTCGTACCCGGAGTCATTTTTTATGCAGTTCCTACCGGAACACGAATCAAAGAGAGATACTTATGGGCGATAAAAATATAATTATTTCCTTAAATAATCTCGTATGAAAGGACTGCGATTTTTCGGGAGGCATGCAATGTGTATGGGCCCCTACCATTATGTAAGTTATTCTATTCTGCATGTTTTATATTACACATTGGATGAGCAGAAGCTTGCGGTGTGGATTGGTGTGTGGATTGCTGATTGCAGTGCTACTGCATCGCTGATTGCGGTGCTAAGTACGGTGCTAAGTGCGGTGATTGCAGTGCTAAGTGAGGTGATTACAGTGATAAGTGCAGCGCTTGCAGTGCTAAGTGTGGTGCTTGCGGTCCTAAGGGCGGTGCTAAGTGCGGTGCTTACTGCAGTGCTAACTGTGGTGCATGTAGTGCTAACTGTGGTGCTAAGTGTAGTGCATGTGGTGCTAAGTGCAGTGCTGATTGTGGTGCTAAGTGCAGTGCTACAGTGCTAAGTGCTGTGCATGTGGAACGATTGCGGTGCTGATTGCAGTGCTAAGTGCAGTGATAAGTGCAGTGCTAAGTGCGGTGCTAAGTACAGTGCTGATTGTGGTGCTAAGTATAGTGCTACAGTGCTAAGTGTAGTACTAAGTGCGGTGCTAAGTACAGTACTAAGTGTGGTACTAAGTGCAGTGCATGTGGGCGGCAAGTTAAAATAAATTCCCCGCATTTTAAAATTAAAGCTGAAAAGTACAATTGCAATTAATAATTAATGTTTTGGCTTTAAATATATATATCCAAGTCCCTTGGTATATTTCATAGCTTCCTGGCTAAACTGTACCGATAATAAACTTTTTGTAATGACTGTATTTGCACTTTGCACTAAAAGTGCCTAGCACCATGGCGGGCACCCACCATGCTTCACCATTGGCCATTGAAAAAATGTTGAACTTTGTTCTGAACCATGCAGCACCACGAGCGTGGCCCCAACAATGAACTTACCCCCACCATACTTTACCAATCGCCGTTGCAGACTCGAACTTTGTACAGACCCACGCGCATCACCATGGGTGGGCCCCCACCATGCTTCCCAATTGGCTATTTCACGACTCGAACTTTGTACAGAACCACACATCACCTCGGGTGAGATCCTACCCACATTACTATTCGTCCGAACTTTGTTCCTAATTGTCTCTCAGGCAATGGAAATTGCCTACAACATTTCCCTATTCGTCGGGTAAAGTTCACAGGACCATGACCAATGGGAATTTCCTGCATCGTTTTCACATAAATTGAACTTGAATTGTACAGCTTTCCGACAAATTAGAGTTCCCCTCGCAGATCTCGCCAAGACTCACAACGAAAGCAACTTTCATGGGACGGGAAATAAAATTTTTAGGGTATTTTCGTAAAATGTTTTAACTTTTAAAAATAAATCGAAATTTGCAATATCAAAATAAATTGTTTCTCGTAACTGCATAACTGTGTTAAAATTATTTTTTTGGATAATTATGCAAAGATTGCAATTTTTCTTTCAAATCGTTGTATATTAAGTACAATAAAGGGGGGATCTGCAGAGAAGAGACTGAGACCGTCCGCGGAGTAATACAAGGAAAACCGTTCCCAAAATCTGATATAAGCTAGAAACGCACCTGCTTCCTTCCATTCTGTGTTGGGAATTTGCTTAGTGCTATTCCGAGAGTTTCTCCTCTGCTGTCATCTTTCTTCCAGACTAGTTTCATCAGTCTATTGGTAAGTAAATATTATTTTGTTTCTGCTGCTAACTTTGTTTAGGACACCCATAATACACTTTTAACTAGCATAGGAATAACCGTGTGTGTGTTAGGTATAAACGTGCATCTCAAATAAGTTATACAAAAAAAAAATCACTATATCGTTAAATGCATTTTCCATTTAGGATTTCCGTGAATGGCCTAGTAAGAAGCGAGTGGCCCGTCAACTGTTGCCGTATGTGATACCGCATTGGGCACACTTCGCAAGGACGAGCACCAAGGTTGACGGCGTCCAGCTGATTGGGGCGTATATGTGTTACGCGGGAAGGCTTTGTTAGTTGTGTCCTACATTTTTTGTGCAATACTTTTAATCATGTTGGTAAAAAAAAGCATTATGTCATCGAGTTTTTTTGGGCGTGATATGAATTTATAGTCTTCATTGTGCAGTAATGTATAAAAAATTAATTGGTAATAGACAAATCGATAACGGTGAGAGGTGTTACAAGACACTCAATATTTTTTTTTTACTGGAAAAGAAAAACATGTTCCATTGTTAGGACTTGCATTTGTATTTTTCATATGTAAATTTTGTATTATTTTTTTAACGTTTGTCGATATGAATATGTGTGTATGTTTGTAGGATTTCTCCTGGTCATTGAGCCTATGGCTGCCTCTCGCACGTTTTGGTGTAATTGCAGTTGAGATACTCCAGACAGTTCCTCTCATCTGTTTCATTTGGTGAGTTATACAGAATGTTGTACTACTAATAATTTTTTTTAAAACATAAAACCACAAGCTGAGTAATTTATTTTAAATCCTAATATAAATTTACCAAAATATTAAGATTTCTTTTTAAAAAAATCTTTATATTGTAAAAAATTATAATTCTGTAGGAGCGAAAGTGTCCGAGATTTCTAGTGTTAATCTTGCCTAGCAGCCTCGGTGAGCCGGGTCCGATTCCCAGTAAAACAATTCCATTTCCCTCCTAATTTATATATTTATAAACATTATCATTCCTCCATAACATATTTAGTAAAAAAGATTATAGTTATTGATAAAATGTATATGAATTTTGGCAGGTAATCTCGTGGTTTATCCACAGCATAGAGCTGCCTCTCGCACGTTACACTGTGATTCTGCCCATACTATTCTCGCGGTGTTTCGACGTCTGCTTCGCCTTTCTGCATTTTCCTGAAAGTATTGTTAATAAGCAGCTTTTGGAACATAAAAATGTAAGTGATAATAAAAAAATTACGCTCTGCTCTTCATCATGCGCTCGCCCACAGTTAAGCAATTATCCTTTACAAAAGAAATTAACTTCGCATGAAATCCCGAGCCGCTCAGTAGCTAGTTCGCAGGCAGGCTCGGTTCCTTATAGTTGGCTTCTCCAGCCTATTCTGATCACATCTGCAGAGGTGAAAACTGTAAAGTGTTTTGTAGAGTCAGATGCTGGAAACGCAGTATGTATCCTTCAGTTTTATAATATATAGCATAGAGAAATAAATAAAAAATATCTGAAAGAAATGGGAAGACACTGAGAAAACTCTGTTCTCACATACCCCAGAAAAATTGTCATTTACCATAATGGGAATGAGTATGTTTACAGTCAGAATAAATAAATTTTAGCAAACTTTTGCGACTGTACCGAGTTCACGGACGGCCGTGTCCCCCCTAAAGTCACGTAATAATGAAACAATAGTTTGTGTGAGAGAGAGAGAGAGAGAGTAAGAGCTGCGGTGACATAGCGAAGCGACATTTGGCAAGCCTGGCTCGCATCGCAGCGGACCACAATGTTGGCAGCCTGCTTCTCCCACTACTCTCGACGTTTCCCTTCACACATGTGCTTCTATCACACATCCGTGCTGAACTCCGTTCTTAGCACGCTCGCCCCCATGACAAATACAGATGGAATACCATGGTATTGCAGGTTACAACACCACAATTATACTAAAGCCACTTTGACACAAGCGCAATGAAAAGGCTCTGCCATTCGCCTGTGTTACATTATTTTTCATGTAACCATTACAAAAATATCAATATATTTATAACATAATTTTTTTTTAAAGCATACAGCATACTTTTATGACTTGTTACATACGTCTTGATCCGACGTGATGGCTGATAATCGTGTGCCTCCTTCACATATCGACAAGGCCTCAGGACTTGTATGTTGTTTCTACGGAGCATCATTTACTCTCTGGAAGAATGGGCTCATGCATGAAATGTAATGTGTTCATAACCCGTACAGAGATGCACCTCAGATCTGCGAACGGTGTGGTATCACCATTAACCGAAAGGATGATATTCATAAATACCTTCGCAGCTGTGCAGACGATATCAGGCTGGTAGCAACACTTAACTGTAAGTTTTGCAATGTTGCTTTTACGCAGGTATGCCATGCACAACGACACGAAGTGAGCTGTCATTTTAATCAGGACAGGCGCTCGTATACTTGCAGAGTGTGCGGCAACGGTTTTACAGGAACTGATAAATTAATATAGCACATGACTAAATGTTGTGGACCAGCTCCTCCTCTTGCCAAACGACTGCGACTCGACGTAGCTCACCAACAGTCCGTAGCATTGGTTCAGGCCCATGCTCAAACTTCGCGACCAAGAGAATCGTCGCAGGATCTGGGATGGTTAGTGCCAATGGGTTCGTCAAGGCAATTTGAAATGATATATCGCTCAAAACGAGAGGGGGTCGGAGAAAGATATGTGTACTTTTTTTGGCTTTGATAGAGAAAAATATCCTTAGACAACTCACCGAAGAAATCGAGGAGCACGGAATACTGAAATTAAACATATAGTTGGAATGCGATTATGTGAAACGAGAGCCATTCGACGAAGGCACTGATAATAGAGCCTTCAAAACAAAAAAACGTGGCAGTATTTGAGGCTAGCGATATCGGAAGGTGGTGCGAAATAGCCAGGAAAACATATGTGAAGTGGAGGAAACATATGTTTCTAGGGGTTCTGTATGGACATTACAATCAGTCAACCACCTGCAGCTGCATGTCAACAAGCTGGACCGTCTTTGTGTATCATCATACATCGAGCTGCCAGAATCCACCAAACAGAAGGAGGTAATAATCAACCCAAAAAACACAAACGACCACATGGGCCATTCTGGCAGGTTTTGTAAAAGGCGAACGTCTGCAGTGAGTCGACCACCACTGCAAAGCTTTTGAATAAAAATTTGATTTTTCTTGTCTCGAATTCCCAGCCCCGCTCCGACATATAAACTTTTCAATGTATGTGGTGTTGACAAAAATTAGAAGATCTATCCTGTATATGTGGCTGAAGATGGGAATGCCCACTATTGCTGTGTAAAATCTTTCGATAGTTGATAATATCGCAGCTGACAGCCCACCTTCGTGAAATCCACATATGTAAATAGTGCATCACCTAGTATCATGTTTTTCCACGGAATTCCAGGCTGACAGGCCAACCGTGTCTGGAACAACACAAACAATACCACAAAGAAAATTTTCCACTGCATGCTGAAATGCCACAGCTAGGTAAAGATGGACGGCCACCTGTTTTGAAATTGAGGAACTATCACCACATTAATAAATTACCCATTGTTAATAATGCAGATTTTGAGGCAATTCTGAAACCGATCCACACCTGTGAACCTGACCCCAGTCATGCATACACATATGCTTATCAGAAGCACAAGGCGTACAACTATTGCCTTTATGTCAATAAGGACGACGACATCATTCCAGCGACACTAACATATACGCTGAGCAAGGACGCTATTATATACACGGGGGAAGATGGAGAGAAATATTTCATGGTGGCAAGTGTAGATATCGGCAGCATAGCAAAATATATTTATGCCATATCTAAGTCGATGGAGCCACTAACACCTGCAGAAAAGACCAGCTACGCCAGAGCGACGAGTTGCTACTACTGCGCTGCTCCATCCACACACGACAACTGTAAAGTGCGGTACCATGACTACTTCACTGGGCGGTACTTCGGACCAGCTTGCAACAGCTGCAATTTGCTGAGTCGGCACCCAAGAAACTCGTAGTATTTTCCCACAACCTGAGCGACAATTAGAAGTTTATCATCAGGCAGATGGGGTACGATGGAAAATATATTTTCATCATTCCACACACGAGCGAAAAAATGATCATATTTTCAAAGCAGCTGGGCGACTTTTTTTTTCCATCCAGTTAGTAGATACTTTCCAGTTCATGGCTCGCAGTTTGTCGTTCCTGACTGAGTACCTGCCTTGAAATCAATTTAACAACACATCTAAGTTCTTCAGTTGAATCCAACTGCCTCTCGTCACACGGCAAGGTGTCTTCCCATACGATTACATCAACAGCTGGCATGAGTTGGATGAGAAGCAGCTGCCCCAGAAAGAGGCTTTTTACAACAGGCTGATGGACTTGGACTTGGAGATCAGCAATGAAGTATACGCCCATGCCCAGAAGGTATGGCAAGAGTTTGGCTCTAGCATTCTTAAGGAATATTCTAAGCTCTTGGCAGACATCTTCGAAAACTTCAGAAATTTGTGCATGTCAATATACAAGCTCGATTGTGCGCAATATATCAGCATGCCGGAATTTGCAATCGATGGCATTTTGAAGACGACGGGAGTCGAGATAGAACTTATAACCGACTACAACATGCACATGTTCGTCGAGGAAGGGATCTGTAGTGGTGTGGCCCAATGCGTCAAACAATATTTGGTATCGAACAACATCTATGGGCCAGAAACATATGACCCCAGCAAGCCTTCCATATTCTTACAGTACCTCGATGCAAACAACCTGTATGGCTGGGCCATGCTGCTGCCATTTCCAATACGCAACTTAAAGTGGGCTGATGTGAACATCGAAGTAATGTCCTTACCAGACGATGGGGTGATTGGTTACATCTTGGAGTTGGATGTCAAGTATCCTGCGACCCTGCACGAGAAACACATCGATTTTCCGTTCCTTCCCATAAACAAGTGCCTGCCAGGCTCAAAACAGCCAAAGCTTAAGACAATACTGGAATACAAGAGCTGCTACATTGTACATTACTGTAACCTCAAGTAGGCTCTCGAACATGGATTGAAGCTTGTCAAGATTCACTACATGCTACATTTTCAACATACTTCATATCTAAAGATTTACATATATTTAAATAATAATGCAAAGCGACAGCTGGGCACCAACGATTTCGAGGAATATTTTTTTTCAATAGGCCAACAATACAAATTAATGGAGAACAAAAGAAAACGATACAAATGGAACTGGTGTGCAATGAGAAACGACTAAAGAAATTTGTGGCAAAACAACTATTTCTGGACCAGGACAATTTACGCAGAAAATATTTCCTGATTCGACTGCAGCAGAGAGCCATACTATTCGAAAAGCCCATGATGCAGGGCTCGCGGCGCTCGACCTATCGTAAATTGTTATATACAGGTTCCATTATGACGTGATGAAAGTCCGGTATGGCGAGGACATCGAGCTCCTGCATACAGACACGGACTCGTTGCTGTATCAGATTCGAACACAGGACTTCCACGAGGACATGGTTTCGGACACAGTTATTTACCGAGTTAGACACCAGCAGCTATCCAACTAACCACAAGTGCTTTTCGCCCACCAACAAGAAAATAGTGATTAAGTTTAAGGAAGAGTACGATGGATCAATCATGACATAATTAGTGCGGGGGAAAAGTCACAAAATGTGCCAAAGGAATTCAGAAATGCTGGCGAAGAATAAAATAAAATTTGAAGACTTCATGAATGTTTTGAACAATCATACGATCATAAGGGTGAAGGTCCATGTAATTCGCTTGCACCAGCATGTCATGTATTCGGAGTGCACCAATAAGATAGCATTGCAATAGGCAGATTACAAGCGACTCATATGTGAAGATGGTGTACACATGCTTCCCTGCGGCTATTATAATATTTAGGGGTCCTCTGCATATTGTCTTGCATGATATTTGGTAAATTTTGTAAATAGATCTCTTCTGCATTTGGCTGTGTGAGAGTTCTTGTACATTTTTGTATATATTTCCTTTGCATTTTGGTCTGTTTTTTCTGAATTTGTGTATGTGTGTTCAATGCATTTTTGTGCTATTTCTGCATTTCGTATTTTGTGATTTTGCAATAATTGTCCATTTATATATATATATATATATATATATATATATATATGTTCTCCCCAGTTTTATTGTTTTCCTGTATTTTTGGACATATGTTCTCCCCATTTGTGTGATTTTTCTGCGTTGAACTGTAGGGTTTTCTGAATTGAAATTTTGTCTTGTGTTTTATTGGTGGCTGTAGCAAAATTACATATTTGGAGAGAATTTGTGTCCTCAAAAATTATAACTTGGCTTCTAAAACACCTGTGACATACTTGTGACACTGGTGTAAAATGAATACTTTTTTTGATATGTAGAGAAGAATATCAGAAAAAAATAAATAATTTTCTTCAGGGTTACGAGTGTTTGATGCGCAGCCCATCCTAAGTCATGGAGCCGTGTGCATGGTTAAAACATGTACGCGGTAAGTTGAGGGCAAGCAGAACGACATGATCAGCGTAGGAGACAATCACATCCGGAGAGGAGGTAAGATGAGCCTACTTGGTTGGAAGGGGGCAGAGGCCTGCTTACTAATTAATGGACATGAGTAATTGACCGATTAAATAACCAATAACAATTGAGAGGGTCGAAGGTGGAGGGACCTCCAGAAATGTGCTTTTTAAATTCTTAATTTTGAAATTAATGTACAGGATGAGTATAAAGAATACCCAAATTTTGAAGGTCTATAATATCAAAACCAAACAACCTACAACATTGGTTGACCAATCAAATGAACCGTGGATGTGTTTTACCATATCTTCATAAATGTTAAATGTGACCACCCCGAGCGGCCCGAACGACATCTAAGCAATAATCAAATTCGTTCCACACTCTTGTCAGCATATCCGGTGGCATGGTTAGGATGGCGTCCGCAATACTCGTTTTGAGGTCGTCAATGTTAGCCGGCAATGGTGGACGAAACGCTTGATCCTTTATTTCCCTCCATAGAAAAATTCGCACGGGGTAAGATCCGGGTTTCTTGGGGGCCAGTGATGAATAGCCTGGTCACCAGCTGCTCCTCGACCAATCCAGCTTTGCGGCAACGTCTAGTTCAGGTATTCGCGAATAGCTAGGTGCCAATGGGGTGGTACACCATCCTGCTGGAAAATGAAGTCCCCCGCCACCTCTTCTAACTGAGGAAACAACCACTCTGGAAGCATGTCCAAATAAGAGAGTCCAGTAACAATGAGCTCGTGAAAAAAGAAAGGGCCGAAAACAGTGTCTTTGGATACAGCGCAAACACATTCACTTTGGGGGAAGCGCATTCGTGTTCTGTGGTTTCATGTGGAGGCTCCTGAGTTGCTAGATATAGGGCATTCTAACACAGCATCATGACAGGGACACAGGGACACCGAAGCTTACCAAGGAAATGACAAACTTCATGAGTTTGCATTCCGCTTCGATGGTGGCCATCTTGGCAGCCAGTGCCCAAATTTGCCAAAATTCCAAAAATGTCCGAAATTTTCCAAAATGTTGGCTAATATTAAAAAAAAAATTAATTTTCTAAGATTTTTTTCTCCAAAATTAATTTACAAAACATTATTTTTAATGCTTTCAACATTTAAAAGTTAAAAAAAAAAATTTTCTCGCACATTTTCTGGTGGCCATGTTTGTTTCTACTGTGTGTCCCTAAAACAACGCCCAGGCGTTAGTCGTGTCCCAACAGAGACACCTCCATAACTTAGCCTCGGGCTATGGGACTTCAGCTCTTGCAATCATTGGGGAGGGGGTGCTGTGGTGGAGCAGTGGATATAGCACATGTTAAACATCGCCCTCTCACATTCCAGGGGTGCTGTGGTGATGCAACGGTTAGAGTGCATGTTAAAACTTAACGCTCTTGCATTCACAGGGGAGGGCAGGAGTGTCCCAAGAGAGACGCCTGCCAGGGACCTTGCGAGATGTTATGACATTTCGAATGGGTCTGCTGTGATGTAGCGGATAGAGCATATGTAAGAAACTTCATGCTCATGCATTCCATTGCAATGTGGGTGCCGCAGTGATGGAACAGATAGATGCCAAGTTAAAAGTATAGCTTTGGCATTCCATTTCGACGGGGGGTGCCGCGGTAGCATAGTGGATAGAGCACAAGTTAAACATCATGCTCTTGCATTCGGAGGGCAGTAGTGTCCCAAGAGAGTTACCTGCCACAACTCCATGACATATATGCTTAAGCCTTGCGTGTTTAAATAATAATAATCGTTATACCCCCCTGGCCCCCCACCTTGTCGAGAGAGAGAAAAATATATATTTTATATATATATATATATATATATATATATATATATATATTGACCATCACCGCGAGAGATGGAAAGAAATATATATTATTAAAAGAGTTAGGATGAATATTTAATTGTAGCCAGGCTGTAGGCTTAGTCAGTATGCAAAAAGAAAAAAAAAGGCATGCAGCATACTTACATACACGTGCGCGCGCATCCACAGGCCAGACCAAAGTGGCAGACCGCATCACACCGCAGACTATCTATCTATCGTTCCAGAATTGGAAAGAAGTATGTGATGATGCACACTTACCTGATGCAGCGTTGTCCTCCAAATTACCATCGACGTGGCATAGCCACACAGATGGGTCCCGGGCTTCGAACCAGGCAGTACACTACTCCTATGACACTACCAATATATATATTTATTTATATATACATATATATTGATAAAAACACAAGTATAGCACACATGTTGGTTGCAATGCTGCAGAGCATTGGAAAGCGAGTGCTTTCGAGAATGGGGAAAAAGAGATATATAAAATTTAGAGAAGAGCACTACAGTGTGATACCAACACAGTGCGAGGGTGGGGCAAGAGATAGAAGAAGTCAAATGCGTGAAAATTGGCAATATGGCAGATAAAACACACACATACATGCGTTAGTGCCCGCATAGGTTAAGACTGACTATATATATGTTTAACCAGGTGACCTATCCTAACCACCTCTTCCATGAAGCGTTGCGACGCACCTTCGCCTGTGTACATAGTTACACCCGGGGGTAGGTTGGTCGTCTTGGAGGCTGGAATAATTGCATTGTCTACTTGAATGTATATACCATAAGAATAGGGTTCGTGCTTTTGGTACCTATAAGTGTAGGACACATCCGGGTTAGGCTGACATGTTTACACAGGCACTAGCATCACCTCGATGTCTTCATATACTACAATAGGTACCTTACTGCCCTTCTGGTAATTTTGGAACTTGAGCACAGGCGGCTTCCCATCAACGGCAGGCTGGGGCATGTCTGCGCGAACAGCAGTATGGTCATTACAATACCTCCTGTGCTCAGCCAGAGTTTCGGCACCCGTCAGCCCCGTCACATGTGGTTGATTATCATATGCCTTGAAGCAGCAGTTACAGATATCTACACATTCATGGCGTTATGTCACCTGGGAGTGTACTGTTCGCAAGAAATTGGATTCATAACAATAATGCGAGTTCTGGTCCTCCCCAGTGGTGAGCAGCAGCATGTCAAAGTGGTGGGCCAGTTCTTCACCTGTCACCTGTATCTGCACTACTTTTGTATTCTCGTCGAGTGGGTATATGTTCACGCTGACCCCCGGATTAGCTCTCTCATACCTAGCTATTTGCCATAGAGGGGTGGGAAAATCTACGGTCGAAAAATCGAAGCGCACCTCCAGCCTGGTGTAGCGCAGGTTGACACACTGTGGATTCGCCCTCTCTACAAAGTGTGCCAGTATAGCCCATTTAAAGCACTGCAGGTCAGCATTGTGGGGTTGATAATCGCCTTTTTCTCAGCAAAACCTGCAGGCAAGGGGATTTACGACGAGACTCTTAGGGGGTCTAGCTTATTTCTGTGTAACTGGACCCGTTTCATGGCAGTGAGGGTCCAGCCACTGCCCTTCCCCATATAGTCCATCTCCTGACAGATCTTGACAATGGCGGCCGACACAGCCTCCTCTATCTCGGCCGCATGAAAGACAGGCACATTCGCCATCTGAAATGCATGGCGAACCTCCTCATCGATGTGCGGCTCGGGTTTGCCATATACGCACTCTAGAAATATATTGAATTTGACTGCCCCCTTGTTGTCGGCTTCCTGCTCAAGTTGGCCAATTATATTTGCTTTCATACACTCCAGGTAACCGCAAATGTATACGGCCACCCTCAAGGTATTCTCTGCGATGTAAGTTCTCATAACACTGCGGAACGTGCTTTCCACCTCCACGATCCCATACAGGTTGTTCTCGCCAGCCCCAGTGGCAGTGAAGCGTCGACGAGAGCTACCCTCGTTCGCAAGAGCCGGAATTGCATGGGAAGGACCGGGCTGCGGGCTTGCCACTCCTGCACACTTCGCCGGCTGGGAGGTGGTTTTAGCAGCACCAGAACACTTTGCGCAATGTGCACAAAGTCGATTGGCTCTGGTAAACTGCCGGCTGCAGGTCCCACATTGTAAAGGTTGAACTGTAGGATTCGCCCAACATGCGCGTTCATGGCGATGGGCATCGCAAGGCCGCCCGAAGCTCTCATTGCAGAACTCGCAGTTGGACGAGGCAGCCTGCCTGATCACTCCTGTATCAATCTCTGTATGTCTTACGAGATGTTCAGCACCCGCGAATGGGAGTCCGCACCACTCGCATGAATATTGGGCAGGCTGCCGGAATGGATTGAGAGCGCAATTGCGCTCGTATCGCAATCCATTCCAACGATCTGTAAATACAGTCACAAAAACAACTCTGTATTGCAGGCATACATATATTAGGAGGAGGAGGAGAAGAATTAGTCAATGCAGCAGAGGATTTATATAACACTGGTGATGATGAACTGGTAATAAATGTCCGGTGGTGGTATTGGTGGTGGTGGTGTTGGTGGTTCTCAGCAAGATGCCTGGAGATATCCTATGAAACAAACCCCACCCCATTTCTAGGTTAGTTCGTATGAAATGCAGGTGTGTGTGTATAAATTACGAACACTGTATAGTGTGAGGGAAAAAGTACATGTAAGTGAGTTCGCCGGGCCTCGACCCTGGGAGTACAACACCTAGTGGATGCATTGAACAAAAGGGGGAAACAGTAAAATTATTGGCATCCTTTCGAGTCGGGAGATATGCATGCAGTGCGTAAGCTAGTTAGAGTGTAAAATGTATTATCCTACGCCGCTCGAACCCCCTCAGGGATATGAATACTTAAATTTAAAATAATACCCAATTTTTTATATCCAGCTTACACCCTATGTTAAACAAAACAGTACGGTCAGTACACATATATATAACACGGTATATATAAATTACAAATACACAAACATTGTGTGGCTCGAACCCTCAGGATATGAATACTTAAATTTTGAAACAATAGCTAAAAGTTATAGCCAGTTTACATGCTACGTTAAACAAAAACAGCATGGCCAGTACACGTATATTACACTGTATAGATAAATTACAAATAAAAAAACTGCGTGTTTATATATATAAATATAGAGCGGGAAACAAACATGCAAGTGAGTTCGCCGGGCCTCGACCCCAGGAGTACAATGCCTAGTGGATGAGTTTAACAAAAGGGGGAAGCAGTGAAATGATGTGTATCCTCCCGAGTCTCGAACCCTCAGTAGATGCATGAAGAATATGGCTTCTACTATTTAAAAGAAAAGATAAATATGAATGATCATTATAGCCCCGCTTACACGCTACGTTATACGACCAGTTTACGGTCCGCAGAGCTGGAAGGAACACAATGCCAGGTAGGGGACTGGTTTGAAGCGGTTGGCCTTCACCAACTAAGAACCGTGTAGTGGAATAAAAAACTCGCATCAACAACACATGCTGCGAGAGTGTTCATTATATATCATCGGGGATATTATTACCTCAGCTCAACACATGCCCCGACGCGTAAAGAACTCATCGGGTTGGGAAACATATGAATTCAAATAAATGCTTTGTAATAGAACACCATGTTTACGAGAACACTGTTAAAACTCCTAACGGAAAGTAGTTGGTTTTACTAGACACACAAGGGCCCCGTTGGCTGTCAAGTTAGAAGCACACAAATATTAACGTGCAGTGATATGAACTCCCATAATGCTAACTCTGCAAGGATACATTGAACAACCATCCGCCGCACACACACGCGATATATCGGTTACCCAATGTATGTCTACTCACTAACACACGATGCAGATGAACACTTACCCAAAATTGAAGTATGAGAGCGGTTAGAGCAGCAGAAGCAGATTCCAGTGAGCTGGCATGGTGGGTGTGGACACGTCTCGTTACGTGCAGAGCACAGCAGCCAGATGTAATGTCGCCTTCGCATGTATACATACACTAGCGAGGCTGATGTTGTGGTCACGTGCACGCACAGTTCAGAGGCCTGGCAACAAGTGAGAGTGTACAAATCTGTGAGGTCGTATTTATACCCCCTTACACAATGAACCAGCACGGAGAGAGGGTTGTTATATCACTAGCCAGTCGTAGGAGGATGCGGTTAAGAATATTGTCTCAACATAATTTGATAGTACATAGGTTATTTGCATTTAACATGCCTTGGTTCAATTGCATTGATGAATTGCATGTTTGTGGTTTCAAATACTATTAGGTATCGGGTATGTGCGTGTGTGTAGTATCTCTCCACTTAGAACACGCAGTTGCATTTAACATGACTTGCGCCTTTGTGATAGGCAAGCAGCGTGAAATTAAAATGCATGTATTGTTTTTGCAGTTACTGTGATTTCAACATACTAGCACGCCTTTGTCGGGTTTGTTTTGATATCTCTCGCTACATCCAGAAATAAGAACATACAGAGTTTCAGAACACATATATATTGTCACAAAATTAATACATATTACTTATATGGTTTCTGATTACACACATAGAGTCTCTCTCAACCAAGAATTAATGGAATTGCATTTTCACTTAGGAACTACAAAAAACAGAAGGGAATTACATATTATAGCAAGTTGAATTAAAAACACACATCAATTATTATTATACCTTAGATATATTTTACCATTCCTCTTTCAATGAATACAACAAAAAACGTAAGATAACCCAGGACAATTTCAGAACACACACACACACATATACATATATATATATATACACACACATATTTATATATATATATATAGTCACATGAAATAATACATATTACTAATATGGTTTGCTTACACACATAAAGTCTCTCTCTCNCACACACATATTTATATATATATATATATAGTCACATGAAATAATACATATTACTAATATGGTTTGCTTACACACATAAAGTCTCTCTCTCTTACAAGAAGTATTTAAATTGTGTGTTTTCAATTAAGTAGTACCAAAAAAAAACCTAATTTAGTGCATATTATAGCACGTTGATTGAACATCAAGTATTATACCTAATTATATATATATTACAATTCCTCTTTCAAACCCACGAAAAGCATATGCTCACAGCAGAAATGAATTTCGTAAAATAACCAACAAACCTATTTTCTTATACTATTAAAGAAAAGATAAGTATATTGCACAAGCAATATACATTTTGTTTTCAAGCAAGTATTATTGTGTAAAAAAATTACATGCAATTGTCACTACACCATTGCAAGCATCATATTGAAGAGCTTTTGCAGTAAAGTTTTCCTCTCTGCAACTGTTAAATTACTCACGTCACATAGTGAAGAGTTCCCGCAATTAGGGCAGGCGGTGGCAGACGTCGTCTTCTTATTACGGCTAGGACGTGGCGCTCGGCGACAGGGACCTGTAACAGTAGCAGCACCCTTCTTCTTATGTTTGGTGGCGGAAACATCAGGCAGCTGGGCGACCTCCTCAATCACGGGAGCAGCAGAGTTGACAGGCGTCTCTGGCAGCAGCACACAGTCGGGAAGGTGTACAAGAATCACATCGTGCAGCAAAGCGTGTCTTATCACCTCGTCCGCACCACAAGGCAAGGGAGTGTCTGTTCGCATATTGTGAACAACGCACCTCCCTAATACATTACAGTCTGTCATTTGCCAACAATGCTCGTATGATGTGGGATTGTGGGCAAGCAGCCAATGCGCTATACCGTCACACTGTTCACTGCACGTTCTCGTCTCTGTGGTGATGGCTGTATCTCCAGCAGCAGCAGCAAGTTCATAGGCGATGACGCCGTCCCCAGGCGTCACACTGCGATAGGCGGTCTCAGGACGAAACGGTATGTCCATCTTGAGCTCACTGAAGTCGACTGGTAGCGAAAAAAGACTGTTAATATGGCATCTACACTGCGTCGACATGAGCTTTAACCAATAGCTGTAGCAGGCGTGTAATAAGATCGTACACAACCTGCCAGCATTTGCACTTGCTGCAACATGTCAGTGCGCCCTCGACCGTCGCCGTGCTGTCTTCGCTCTTCGTGATGTAGAAATAGTGTTTATGCTTTACTTATATATACTCCACAGGGCAGGGGGAAGCTTCCCCCCACACACACTTACATGAAGTAATTGCAGACACATGAAGCACTTGTTTCAACTGAAGACACAACATACCATAGCAGCGCATGGTAGAGTCCATTTGCTGCAACAGTAGTACCAGCAGTAGGTCGAGCTGGTATCTACGTCATGCAGGACATAGTTCAATTTCTTGCTCCCATGGAGTCGTTTACGATGTAGTTNGGACATAGTTCAATTTCTTGCTCCCATGGAGTCGTTTACGATGTAGTTCGGTAATATCTTCAATGTCGGCACGTGTTGCGAGTATGCAGCCATTTTCAGACAGCTCGCTGTTTGGCCAGATATTGAACACGGCACACTGTTCGCACTTGTAGCAGGGCAGAATTTCCCTGTGGAAGTTGTCCCAGATGTTATGATATCTCCACAAATGATTGTCACCATCACAGATCTGCACTTGCTCGTGTCCCAGCTCAGTTTTAAACACCACTCTTCTATAACCAATAAAGTAACTCATGTACAAGTTCATATCTTCAGGCCGAAACATCACACAGTCACGCAAATTAAATGCATTACACATGACGGACGATAGTTATCTTATGAATGGTACACAAATTTCTACTGCGGCAGGTACAAACACTTCTCCCTTCTTATATTGTAGCCAGGTAAGCCTCGCAAGTTAACGGAGAACACATATTCGTCCATGTAATTTTACCTCTGTTCATGCAGGTTGTATGACGGTCACCGGTACAGCATTCTGTCCAGCGGGTAATTACACTGGCAGTGGTAGTATCGCAAAGGTCATTCGTTATTGCACGAGAAAACCAAACCTGGCGTATATACTCTTCGCCTGCTTGCGTTAACAGAGTACTGAGTGAGCATGGTAGCTTCTTTTCGGGTCTTAGGTGATATACAGCACATGATGTTACATTACACGGTACCGAGAGAAAACTATCCTCATCGACACGACACGCCCAGTGTTCGAGCCCAGTACAGCATTCTACCTGGGTGGGCTGCCCCGGAGGTTTTGAAGTGAACTCGCCTGTATCCTACCTTGACCTCGCCCTCGTACGTGACTAGCGGGTTGAATGTTGCATGCATGATTGCATACTGGGAAAGGCATCCACGAAATAAATTCAGTGGCAGCGGGTTGAACACCATGTGAGATATATATATAATTTATCAGGCTGCCTAATCGGTATGTACAACTGATCAGAGATGCAGATATGGCCAAACTTAATATGTCCACAGTCAGGTTTAGCAATGCGGGCATTAAGCCAATTGACCATGGACAGTCAATGCATGCCGTAGAATTCTCTTAAAGACACTCCTAGCACATATATGTTTTTTCTATCATACACATAACCCACCGTCTCGGAATTTTATTTTGTCTCGCATAACACACACACACACACACACACACACACATATATATATATATATAGCTTAATATGTCCACAGCAAGGTTTAGCTATGCGGGCTTAAGCCAATTGGCCATGGACGGTCAATGCATGAAGTAGAATTCTCTTAAAGACACTCCTAGCATATATATATATTCTGTGATGCACATAACNATAACATATATATACATATATATATATATATATATATGTTATGCGAGACAAAATAAAATCCAATTGATACTGTGATAGTATTGTTCCAGCTATATATTTGTAACTTTGTTTTTAACGTCTAGCACATGCCATGGAAATGGCCGTAAGAACGCACATGTTCCTATGCGCCTGGCAACATACGAAATGGAGATACATTTCATAATGAATCCGCGCTGTGAGACGAATCCCTAAAAGTTCACATACATTATGCCGGTCGGGGAGTGACTGAAGTATAGTCGACACTTACGTCAGTACTTTAACTATCCTGTCTCGCACATTGTACATTACGAGTCTGTCATGAAGTATTTACGCGTAGGCCTGTGTGAAGGCTGGAAAATTCACTGCGGCGGATATTTGAATCCTACAGTCTACCACGCCCGATTTAATTATATAATCCTGTTTACTAATGTAAAATACCAGTAGAGGCACTGTGTTCAGAAAGGCGTTTGGTTCGAGTGTGTGGGCCTGCGATTGTCTGTAGTAAGACCTATGGAAGTACGCATAAATTTGATAAGGGACCATATATGCACCATTTGTAAAATCAATATTTAAATCGCCACACGGATAAGCCTCGGAATTTAAGAAAATTTTAACGTTCTTAATATTGGCATGATCAAATTTCGAACAGTCTGTATTGATGACATTTCGCCTGCCTGTGTGAAAGGCAACAATTATATATCTCGGTTTTTCACTTGTGAAACTAGTTTTAACATTCCAATTTATGCTAGTGGAGGCAGGAATACTCGGGTATGTTTCTAAACTCCATTTACGAAACACAATATCTAAGTTCCTTCGTTTTTCCGCATATTTCATTGATTTTATGCGTTCAGACATGTTAACCTGCACATGCGGTAATAACTAGTCAATAGAGCGTATTTGCATGTTAGCCATGTGAATAACTAACTCTTGCTTTGAATGAATAATTACGTGCTTGTAATCTTCCGCGAACCCCAACAGCATAGCTAGTGGAATACATACTTAAAATTTACCATTAACATAGACAGGGACCTTAAAGTCCTCGTCGATTCCCCAGCTCGCCATTTTGGCGGCGGGCAATTGGTTATACGTTAATGACAGATAGGTCTTTATGGTGGCAGTGATTCCAACATTTTGTGTGGCATCTACCTCGCATCTGTTCAGTTCATACGCGATTCTACTTATCATGTGAAATATTCAGTTTCTTATAATTTTAGTCGTCGCGGGAAGAGCATTGCCTGGCTTTGTTAGTGTACCACGGAAGCGAAAATATGAATTACACAGAGCCATTTATAAATCTCGGTTTTCCCCTTTGGCCATTTTAATGGCCCTGGCAATGCCACTGGACCTCCGATACGACTACCGAGTACTCCAAGTGCCGGCAAGATAAATGGTAGAATTCCACCTCACTTTACTCTACATGGTTTCCTGCCAGTGCGTATCTTTTTCGTCCTTCGAAATGTCAATCCTATGCCATGCTTAACCGTAGTTTTAATAATTTTAGACACCCCCACACAGCGATATGTTCGCCGAGCTTGGACTTTGATGCACAAACTATTGACTTTGCTATATCAGCGAGAATTGTATCGGCCACGTGTTTATCTTCTAACTTATTACTGGTAGTGTAAGCAATATCGTGTTCCTTGCATGTGTTGTCGAATGCATTAATAGGCACTTCGCAATGCTTTAATCTTCTCTACAGATGTGTGCCGGGCCCGCAATACTTGTAACCCGGAAAATGTGACTTGAATGGAAGGTTATTTATAAGGGTATTTACCAGCCCTCATCCTCTCTTGGAGGTTTTGCCACTATGACACACTCCTAGAAACTAACTGTTAAATTGCATTGTGGTACTGCTTTATACACTTTGTGATAGAGGCTGGCTATGAACCGGGGTCGGTATGGTGCATGTTCTTTGGCCAACACACGTGTCTTGGGATGCAATGTTCCATGTTTCGCCTGGGGGCCTGTGTGTCGCCACATGTCGGGTTTCCAGACTCCCTTCTGCGCCAAGGTTTTTACAGACTGGGGTGGCATCGGGTGATANTGTGTCGCCACATGTCGGGTTTCCAGACTCCCTTCTGCGCCAAGGTTTTTACAGACTGGGGTGGCATCGGGTGATAATCCCTGCCTTCCCCCTTCTCATGCTATCCCCCACTCTTCCCACTCGAGTTTGTGGTCTGTGTGTGTCGCCACGTGAAGGACACCGATATCTCTGGGCAGCTGGCAGCAGACGTGGTGATTGTGTAACTGCTCCCCACTCTACCATACAAACCGAGGGTGGTCAGACCAGGTGGTGTGTTTCACTGCACGTGGCAAGGTCTCTCTTCCACTGTCGGTCGCGAGGCAGTGACTAGGTTTTCTTGTATGGAGACAACACATATTGAAAATTGCCCATGATTTTTTACCCAGGTTTGTTATGGTATTTCACATGTGTAGATGCATTATATTTTACTCAGATTCGATTTTTATATACAGCTGTTATACTTTGAGTGGAATCCTAACCACTTCACGAACACTTGCCTGCCTTTGTGTTGTAATACCCTCTTGACCAAATACTTGTCGGGAAATTTCATTTTAATTACCTCCTCACTATAGANCCTGCCTTTGTGTTGTAATACCCTCTTGACCAAATACTTGTCGGGAAATTTCATTTTAATTACCTCCTCACTATAGAAATGTCCTTTCACCCGCTCAACATTTAAGTCTTCCACTTCATAGGTCCGAGGTTCGTAATGGTGAATCCTGACAATCCTGTATAGTTCAACGGACCAATTGGGCATATAAGATTTCACAAATTGGGGTTTAATTCGGGAAATGCGGACATAGTCTCCCACCTTCACCTTAGCCTTCTGCCTATCCACTATCTTATCGTTTTTAAACACCGTCCCCAGCAAAGTTGCGTTGTCTTTAACATCCACTGGCCACATACGAATTGTCCTGTGTATTCNTTTTTAAACACCGTCCCCAGCAAAGTTGCGTTGTCTTTAACATCCACTGGCCACATACGAATTGTCCTGTGTATTATAGCATTATATTTGGTAGTTAGACGAGGTAACATATCCAGCCACACATACCTACCGAGCACCGAGAATTCCGCCATATAAAAGCTTTTAACATTAGGTTAAATAGCTCTATAATAGAAGCTTTTTTATCCCCGTGCGTGCTGTAGTGGTTAATTTTATTCACTTCAATTAGTGCACGGAAAGCCTTATTGTAAAATTCCTTTCCTAAATTAGTTTNGTAGTGGTTAATTTTATTCACTTCCATTAGTGCACGGAAAGCCTTATTGTAAAATTCCTTTCCTAAATTAGTCTGCATATTCTTAGGCGGTCCCTTATCTTTCAAAACCGTTTGCATAGCATTAGCAACGTACGCCCCGCTTTTCCGGCGAACTGGGACAGCCCATGCGTATTTGCTGAAACAATTCATTACAGTTAGCATGTATCTACATCCCTTATTAACAGAAGCATACGGAATCATTTCCACCAGGTCGGCTTGATACAAATCGTCAAGTCCAAAGACGAGTACTCTCCTTCTTCGAGAAATTTCTTCTTGCTGACCGGTGAATCTCGGCTGCAATCACTGCACAAGATATTTTCAGTTCATGTATTCACCTTCATGCAATTCATCCACAATATTCACAATATCATTCGCGTGTGAATGATTACCTGCCTGTTGAGATGCCACAAGTAGTCGAAGTCGTGCTACAAGCTCATTTACGTCGTCCCAGTACGCATACTCGACCTGACTGCCCCATCAAGCTTCGATGTCTGTCCCAAACCACTAGCTATGCCTATGTCGGGTAACAACTAGGCAATAATGTCGAATTTCGGGTTGGTCTCGTCACGATATGTATTGGTAGTTATGTCATTATCGGTTAAATTAGTGCTCGTGAGTTTAAGTAATTTTTGGTATTGGTGTAAAGCTTCTCGTGTAAACTCGCCAGGTCTGCATTTGAATAACAACTCATAGAGGCCTGGTGATGTGCATATGAAGTCATTGTCATTCTGTATGTAATCATTGGCTAGAAAAATTATTTGCTTGTTCCCAAAATACCATTTTTTTATTCTGCCTATATTCGCCGTAAATCACGTTNATTGGCTAGAAAAATTATTTGCTTGTTCCCAAAATACCATTTTTTTATTCTGCCTATATTCGCCGTAAATCACGTCATTAAAACGAGTCGTATAGGAAGTGAGATAATTACAAACAATGACGGGGTGGGACCCTTCCTGTTTCTTACATTTTACTTCAGCCAACGGTACACCATCATCATCGTCGCCACCCTCTGGTAGTGGCTTTAGTTCGACGTCCGAGTCAGTCTTCACACTACCGACAGGGGGAACAGTTTTCCCTTGTAAAGTATCCAGCCGGGATGTGATCAGGCAGGAGGCTTCTTCCAATACTGCATCGCGCTCCACACACACACACGCTTGGCCTGTAGGTACTTGTCGCACATACTTGCAATGACACTGCATAAATACTCGGTGGCGGCAGACAATTTACTAATATTTATAATGACTTGTTCATACTATATATATTTATTAGACAATGGCCCTACGCACAATCAAATTGACTATTTCATCTTCGAAAGTATTAAGTTTCTGGAGAACGGCAGTACGCATGTGCTCCCAATGCGTCCATTTTTCGTCGTCTGTGCGCTGATCATTGAAATTACGCACGATTCTGTGACGGATAAGTTCCTCGATATTCGACAGTCCCGCACTCAACGTTCGGCTATGGCTGTCTAATTCTTCGAGCATATTATTCCTAAGTTTATTCGTCATCATTTCGAATATCGTGCTGAGTTTTGTATCTAAGCTACCTATGCTCTCCAGCTGTGTACGTAATATGTTTAGCTTAGCCGAAACATGTTCCTTTAAGGTGATCGCCTAGTTTCGCGGTAAGGCTTGTAAACCCCTTAATGTTGAACTGTTCGAGCTTCGTCTCGACTACTGTGAGCTTGGCGTCCACACCACTCAGCTTGTCTGCACTCTTGTTTGCTATACGCAGATCATCTCTCAATGTTGCCGCGAGGGTCATAAGGGACCTAAAGGCGATGCATTCACATAAAACTACCAGCCGTGCTTCCATGGCAGGTAGCTTGCTTCCCACTATGCTTAGCATGTTATTACTTAATGTTTGGAAATGTGTAGTCACTGTAATGGACAACACACTGATGGCATCGAGGTTCGATTCTAACTTCTTACTTATTGCATCCAGTGTGATGCTGCTCGTGGCTTTGTCATTAAGGTGACTGTCTAGTTTAGCGTCGAGGTCGCTAACATGTGCACTCACATAGTTAATTTTCTTCTCCATATCTGAAACTGTACCGCCTAATGTGCTGAGTTTCCCTACATCGTCGGCTAAGCTGCTAAACTGGGCATCGAGCTTGGTATACAGTACATTCGTCTTGGCGAACAGATGGCCTTCCATGGTATTGAGGTTAGATTCCAGCTTCGAGGGTAACTCACTCTCGGTCTTTCCATTGAGGTACCCATCTAGTAACACCATGAAGCCTGCTAGTAGTCTCGTGCTGAACTGCTCTCCCATATCAGTGATTTGCTTCTCCACGGCCGAAATCCTACCCCCCAATGCGTTCAGTTTCAGTACATCTTCGGATAATTTGTGAAGCTGGGCCTTAATATTGGTAGACAGTACTTTCGTGTTACCAGACAGCCTACCTTTCATGGTTTTGAGTGCGTCCCCTGTAGTAAACGCCATCAAGTGGGATACATTTTCGATTAATGTACCGAGTCGCAAATCCATCTTAGTAGTAAGCATATTAGTATAGATGAGATGGCCTTCCATGGTGGCCAGCTTCCCACCCAACGCAGACAGTTTCTTAATGTCATCGGCCAATGGCTGTAATTTACTTGCCATGGTCATATGAACTCTACTGGCTCAGCACTGTCTCTAAAGCTGTGATTCGTGCCATAACTGCCAATAATGTGCGCAGATGCGCCTCCATACTGTTTTGAAGTGACGTCACTGACCACAATGCTTCCGAGGTAACGCTGTGGACAAAGGATACATTCGCGGCATCACTGTCATGTTTCGCGCTGCCTAAATCCTTTGCTCGGTTTTCCTCTGAAACTACAGTTCCCGTCATTAGTAGATATAATACTGCTTTCCGGCGTCTGCTTCAGGCCGCTATGGCCGAACTTGGATACTGTGTAGCTCATACTTCACTGATGAACTATAATGAACTGATCGAAACCCCTATGGTACCATCCCTTATCAAGTGGAAACCCTTTTGCTATCACTAGGAACCCATGACGTTCGCGCCAGCAACACGCACAAATGTCTTTAAATCTGTAGAATGTCATCACGGTGTTAATGTGGTCCGAATAGATGTGGCGTAAATTCAGGTCGTTCATGCGAAATAGGACTAATGAATTAGCATTGTCATGTAGAAGCTGTTTAGGCATTCGTGAATATGTTTGGCATAGGTAAATATAATCTACTGCTACATGGTGTCCCATGCTGAAACACTGCTGCATAGTCGTCTGTTTATCACATGCTACATAGTCGAAAATGAACACAGAGTTCGGTAGTGCCTCGCTAGGATGCACGACGGCACCATTGTCACTAAATGGAAAATGCCGAAGTCTGGCAACGGCTTGTAGTATTTGCGATAGTCGTAAGTACTTTGGCTGATGAAGAGATTTCAAGTATAGGAACAAGTTTTCGAAACAAAGACTGTTGGGTTCCTCTAGGAGGCAAACAAGCATAATGTCTTACCGCAGTTGCTCGGTCCTGCTATGATACCTTGTATGGTTCCCGGTAATACCTTTTAATGATGTAATTTAAAAATGTTAGTTTAATCTTCGTCGATGTCGCTGATGCGGACTGGAAGCGTGTTTGCTTGCGGAACGATCTCCATCGCACTGATATGCGAATCGTTAAATCGGTAATATTTATGTGATATTTTTTTACCGTTCGCGACCCTGGGAGATCTCTGTTATGTACAGTATGTGTGATGCGGTCTGCCACTTTGGTCTGGGCAGTGGATGCGCATGCACATGTATGTAAGTATGCTGTGCCAGTGGCAGGGGGAGAGTGATGGTAAGACTTATATATATTTTTCTCTCTCTTGATAGGTGGGGAGCCGGGGGGCTATAACGATTATTATTTAAACACGAAAGGCTTAAGCATATGTGTCATTGAGGTGTGGTGGGCATATGTTGGGTCACACCTGCCCCTCCCCTGTGAATACAAGAGCGTGAAGTATTTTACATGCACTTGTCTCCTCGCTTGGGACACACCTGCCATGTGTATGCAAGAGCGTGAAATGTAACTTGTCCCCTCCCCTGGGAATGCAAGAGTGTGACATCTAACTTGCGCTCTATCCACTATGCTACCGCAGCACCCCAGTAGTGGGCATTTCTGTAAGAAGCTGTCTGCCCGAGGCTATGTCATGCAGGCGTGGTGGGCATCTCTATTGGGACATGCCTGCCATCCGAATGCAAGAGTGTGACATCTAACTTGCGCTCTATCCACTATGCTACCACTACACCCCCATCGAAATGGAATGCCAGAGCATTACATTTAACTTGTCACNGGGACACACCTGCCATGTGTATGCAAGAGCGTGAAATGTAACTTGTCCCCTCCCCTGGGAATGCAAGAGTGTGACATCTAACTTCTGCTCTATCCACTATGCTACCGCAGCACCCCAGTAGTGGGCATTGCTGTAAGAAGCTGTCTGCCCGAGGCTATGTCATGCAGGCGTGGTGGGCATCTCTCTTGGGACATGCCTGCCATCCGAATGCAAGAGTGTGACATCTAGCTTGCGCTCTATCCACTATGCTACCACTACACCCCCATCGAAATGGAATGCCAGAGCATTACATTTAACTTGTCATCTATCTGTTCCATCACTGTGGCACCCACATAGCAATGGAATGCACGAGCATTATGATTCTACATATGCACTTCCCTTGGAATGCTAGAGCATGAATTTTTAAAGTGTCGCATCTATCCGTTGCATGACCGCGGCACCCTGTCGAAATGGCATAAATATCACTTCCCTTGGAATGCAAGAGCATGATTTTTTAATATGTCAAATCTATCCATTACATCACCGCGGCACCCCCATCGAAATAACTATCACAAAGTCCCCATAGCCCCAGACTATGTCATGACAGGCGTCTCTGTTGGGATACGACTAANGTCAAATCTATCCATTACATCACCGCGGCACCCCCATCGAAATAACTATCACAAAGTCCCCATAGCCCCAGACTATGTCATGACAGGCGTCTCTGTTGGGATACGACTAATGTCTGGGCGTTGTCTTAGGGACACACAGGAGGAACAAACATGGCCACCAGGGAATGTGCGAGAAAATTTTTTAAACTTTTGAAATGTAAATATTTTTTAAACTTTTGAAATATTTAATACGTTTTTTAAACTTTTGAAATATTTAATACGTTTTTTAAACTTTTGAAATATTAAGAGCATTATTTTGAAAAAAAATGATTTTTTGAAAATTAATTTTTGAAAAAAAAATTGCCAAAATTTTGGAATTTTTGCAAATTTTGGCATATTTTGGCACTGGCTGCCAAGATGGCCGCCTTCGAGGCGGAATATACGCGCATTAAATTTGTNATGTCTGGGCGTTGTCTTAGGGACACACAGGAGGAACAAACATGGCCACCAGGGAATGTGCGAGAAAATTTTTTATACTTTTGAAATGTAAATATTTTTTAAACTTTTGAAATATTGAATACGTTTTTTAAACTTTTGAAATATTAAGAGCATTATTTTGAAAAAAAAATGATTTTTTGAAAATTAATTTTTGAAAAAAAAAAATTGCCAAAATTTTGGAATTTTGGCAAATTTTGGCATATTTTGGCACTGGCTGCCAAGATGGCCGCCTTCGAGGCGGAATATACGCGCATTAAATTTGTAATTTCCTTGGCAAGCTTCGGTGTCTCTGTGTCCCTGTCATGTCGCTGCGTTAGATTGTCCTATATCTAGCTACTCTCCTGACCACATATCAGTACGATGTGCTGGTTCACCTTACCATTTGTATGGAAGGTCGCTTCATCGCTAAAAACCAGCTTAGACATAAATAAAGGCATCGTCTACCTCGTCTGGGCCCATAAAGGAAACATCAGACCGTCCCCATCAGATTGACGTGTCGAATACGAGCTCGCTTCTCCCTAACTACCTCAAACCGAGAGTTACGAACGCCATACAAACTGTAACATCGGACATGCTGACAAGAGCGTGGAACGAGTTTGATTATTGCGTAGATGTTGTTCGGGCCGCTCATTGTGGTCACATTGAACATTTATGAATGTATGGTAAACAAACTTCATGATTCCATGGTTCATTTGCTTGGTCAATCAAGGTTGTAGCTTGTTTGGTTTTGATATCATAGACCCTCAAATTTGGGGNTTCCATGGTTCATTTGCTTGGTCAATCAAGGTTGTAGCTTGTTTGGTTTTGATATCATAGACCCTCAAATTTGGGGTATTCTTTTATACTCAACCTGTAGTATAAATTTTTAAAAATATTTTTTAAACGTTTCGTAAAATTTATATATTTTTTGGGGTATTCTTTAGAATGCTTTGAGTTTAAGGTCATCCAAGGTCATCAGTTCAAGGTCAAAGGTCGCTGACATCCGTCATGGCCGACAAGATGATTGCCGGGGACCGGAAATACAGAGTATGAAGTTCTCCGATGCTACGATCCCCCAACCCCTTGTGCCCGACTTCACATAATTATTCTACTCATGTACATAATTTTTTTNTTCTCCGATGCTACGATCCCCCAACCCCTTGTGCCCGACTTCACATAATTATTCTACTCATGTACATAATTTTTTTCTTTTTTCCATATCACTATGCATAGAATCGGCCTCTAGGAATGAGTACCCTCATGCTGGAATCTTGTGCTCGATTGTCTCAAGATGAGGATGTTAGACAAAATACAATAGTAATGATGCAATATTTTTATTTTTGTAATCCGCCCCATGTATCCGAAATGATCGACAACTCTGTCACTGCCTCTGGTATTTGCTTCAACCACGACAGTAAGGCACTTCTATCTCAACTCTATGGCTCTTCTCCTGTAAGAAATACAATTACCTTCATTCGGAGGCCTAGCCACATAAATTGCCGGGTTATACACAAATCTTCCATGAGTATTACATTTGCATCGAGTCAGATGAAGGAATTTGTAACACACTTTGTAAATAAAAAGTTGTGGATAAAAATTTCGGATCATTTTTACATCTCTGTTTGTTATTAGCGTTTTCATGAAATGCTTCAGCATTTCTTTTCTTTTGTGCTTCATATTCTTGCATCATTTCTTCTTTAAATTTTGCTGTACCTAAATAATATATTGGCAGGTAGAGCATTGATCTTTCTTTGGCTTAAAGAACGAATAATTGTAATTAGTATAGAATATCCGCCTGTAAGTCGCAGTTGTAATAGGAATGACATTCTAATTTTTGCATTCGGTAATGTACAAATCATGCATTTTACTAATGGACAATTTTGAGTCTAGCTATAGATATTTAGGTTCTTTTCTGCAGTAATGTGAGTCCATCATTAAATTTCTCAATGTGCCGTTTGGCTCTTTCAGTAGATAGAACTGGTGTCTTGTTTGGAGGACTTGTTTTGTACCGTTTATTTTAACTTCGAAAAACACCGGCATAATTTCTGTTTTTAAAAATATGAGTAATTGGTCCGTCAGAGTTGCAGAGTTTTTAAATAAAAAAAACTTTTACATACATGGCATGTATCATTGCATTAAAAAAAAAGTATCATCTGCTAAAGCTCCTATTTCCACCACTCCGCGTGTTAGTTCTCTTCCTAGATGGTGCACGCTACTGCATATTACTCAGAAGCAAGGCTTTTTGTCTCATTTAGTCGAGTGCCCAGTACAGTTTACAAAATTAATTTCGGTTGCTGTCACTGAATATCTGTGTGCACTTAAAATGACATGTAAGCCAATTTACTGGTTCGNACAAAATTAATTTCGGTTGCTGTCACTGAATATCTGTGTGCACTTAAAATGACATGTAAGCCAATTTACTGGTTCGGGTGACTTTAGTGGTATTTCTTCTTTGTTATTTCTGTATGACCAAAATTCACTTAGTATATGTTTCTCACATTAGTAGTTCATTCTTTTGGGTTGGGCTGACGCCATCTTCATGATTCCATAATTACATTCCCTTCTGTACCTACAATCAATAAATTACATAAATATATAACATGTTATGGTGTTAAAAATAGGATTCACAAAATCCAATTAAATGATTTTCTATTCAGTTCAAACCTTTGGTACGTTTTTCATATTCAACAGTATCGGAATCTGCATCAGATTATTTAGTGGTAGGTAAATTAACTGTTTTCTTTGGTTCCTATGTTTGATCTACATCAGAGTTATACTCTGTAGAGCTCTTGCATAGCAAAAATTATAAAGACCAGTAAGTATTCCTCTCTTCGTAAAATTATATTACTGAAGTGCCTTTCTTTAATAAAATGCACCTTTGCTTACCTGTGAATCAAATCCCATCTCTGAAATGTTTCTATTGTCTGGTTTATTGTTCTGTGATAGTCCTGCAATTCGTGCGTTACTCATTTCCGAAGATATATTGATACTGTAAAAGCAATGTTTTTATATAACAGGTGTAAGCCTTTCATATTATTTCCTGAAATCAAAGATTCATAGTTCTGTAATGTTGCATTGTAACTTAAATATTACAAAGGTATAATATTTCAAACACTTACATCAAAATGTCAATTAATTTTTTTCTACATCGGACTTAGGAATCGAGTGATAGAGGTCGCCTTGTAAAGCAATTGGTTATTCAACACGATAGCTCTTATTTTCAGTAGGCCCTATTCTAATAATTAATGTCTTGGACAAATTTATTCTGCATTATCTATTATATGTGAATCCGNATTTTCAGTAGGCCCTATTCTAATAATTAATGTCTTGGACAAATTTATTCTGCATTATCTATTATATGTGAATCCGCATCAGATTTCAAAATATCATTATCAGTTGGTATGTTGTGGATAGATAGCCCCGAAATATATTCTTAATTATGTCCACATCTTTACACGGTACAGATATTTTTTCTTCTTCTGTAGCTAAATGTATGTTAGCCATTTCCTGAAATCAGGAAAACATAACCTATTTATAGCCAATTTCAAATTAAATGTATATTATTTCGATATCATATTATTAACAAGCAGGTTAACAAGAGCGTTACACAACCAATTAAATAATCTAATTTCAAATTAAACCTTCAATATCTAAATTTCGCATTCTACACATTTGCATTAAAATAAAATGTGATTCTGAAAATTGTTTACCATATTCTACTTGCCTATGTTGAGTTTCGTGATATACACTCTTTCTCGCATGAACCTTTAGCAGCTTTAATAATATTTATTACTATTAAAATTCGTGGATTNTTCGTGATATACACTCTTTCTCGCATGAACCTTTAGCAGCTTTAATAATATTTATTACTATTAAAATTCGTGGATTACAATTGCTTGAAATAGCAATGCTTATTGTACACTTGAGAGCCAAAAAAACTGATATAAGCGTGCTTATAGAAATAACAGAGGTATGGAACCAATCAGAGTAACGCGATGCGGTCGGCAGTGCCTATATAAGACAACAAGCATCTGGNTATGGAACCAATCAGAGTAACGCGATGCGGTCGGCAGTGCCTATATAAGACAACAAGCATCTGGCAAAGTTGCTACATCGGTTACTGCTGCTACAATGGCAGGTTATCAAGATTTAAGTGAGTTTGAACGTGGTGTTATAGTCGGCGCACGAGAGATGGGACGTAGCATCTCCGATTAAATTAGTCCGATAACATTAGGATTTTCGCGTACTACCATTTCACGAGTGTACCGTGAATAACCGGGAATCCGGAAAAACATCAAATCTTTGACATAGCTGTGGCCGGAAAAGTATCGTGAACGAACAGGACAAACGACGACTGGCGAGAATCATTAAACGTGACAGACATGCAACTCTTTCTCAGATTGGCGCATATTTCAATGCTGGGGCATCAACAAGTGCCAGCTTGCGAACTATTCAACGGACCATCATTGATATGGGCTTGTGGAGCCGAAGGCCCACTCGTGTACCGTTTTTGACTGCACGACACAAAGCTTTACGCCTCGCCTGGGCCCGCCAACACCGCCATTGGACTGTTGATGACTGGAAACACGTTGCCTGGTCTGACGAGTCTCGTTTCCAATTGTATCGGGTGGATGGACGTGTACGGGTATGNTGGATGGACTGGTACGGGTATTGAGACATCCTCATGAATCCATGGCCTACATGTCAACAGGGGACTGTTCAAGCTGATGGAGGTTCTNTGGATGGACGGGTACGGGTATTGAGACATCCTCATGAATCCATGGCCTACATGTCAACAGGGGACTGTTCAAGCTGATGGAGGTTCTGTCATGGTATGGGGCGTGTGCAGTTGCGTGAAATGGGACCCCTGATAGGTCTAGATACGACTCTGACAGGTGACAGATACGTAAACATCCTGTCCGATAACCTACACCCATTCGTGTCCATTGTGCATTCCGACGGACGTGGACAATTCCAGCAGGACAATGTGACTGACACCTTACACTTCTAGAGTTGCTACCGAGTGGCTCCAGGAACATTCTTCTAACTTTAGGCATTTCCATTGGCCACCTAAATCACCAGACATGAACATTATTGAGAATATCTGGGATGCCTTGCAACGTGCTGTTCAGAAGAGATCTCCACCGCCTCGCACTACTATGTTTTTGTGGACTGCCCCACAGGATTCATGGTGTGAATTGCCTCCTGTATACCTTTAGACATTAGTAGTGTCCATGCCACGTCGTTTTGTGGCAGTTCTGCGTGCTCGCGGAGGCCCTACACAATATTTGGCAGGTGTACCAATTTTTTTGGCTCTTCAGTGTACATATAGGGATGTACGCTTCATTAGACGGAAATGTATAATACGTTTCTATAGCCAGCTGGTTCTCACTGCCAAATTCAGAATACAATTTCCCTCTGAGTATAATGCCCTTCGTTATTTCTGTTTCAGAAAGGAAATGTATTGCCAAGAAAAACGAAGAGAGTGAACGTACAATTTTTTTTCCTGAGAAAGCAGTCACGTTGGTTGTTGTAACACTTTTTTTTAAAAAGAGAGTAAGTGTACTTGCCTGTTTTTACTTGTCCACAATAGTGTTCTAAAGGTCTTACAGAAACAGGGTTAGGCATTCATACAAGGACTACCATTTTCTAAAATATTTGCATTATACACTACATTCTCAGCCTATTTACCGAATGAAAGAAAGGCTTATGAGGTCAATTTCCTGTCTCTGTGTCGGTGTGTTGTGTGTAAGTTTGTGCCTGAGTGCATGTGTGCCTCCCCCCTCCTAAAATTTTTGAACACATTAACAGAACTTTACCAAACTCTGTACACATATAAAACTCCGCAAGGACGTCCGACTTTTATAGTTTTCGATCACTCAGAGCTCTCACTTTCAAAATGGCAGCCAAGTTAATATTTATTGCTTTATGTTATATCTCGGGAACCATTCAACAGAAATAAACTAAAGTTTGAATGTTGATAGTACATCATGTAAGCATTGAATGTAGAAATGTTGTTGGTCCACCATTTTGAAAGACAGCACCTTGTTAAAAATAAAGTTTTAGTGCTATATTTTGAAAAACTACTCAATTAATTCTCACCAAATTTGGCACGTAAGCAATAGTCCATGTAAACACATGCGATTTAAAATAATTTAATCCTCATTTCTTAAATGGTGGCTATCCAAATATTATACGTTTATTTGGTATATCTTCCATATTGTTCTGCCACTTTCAACCAAATTTTGTACGCTGGAAGGATTTATCACAAATATCAAATTTGCCTACACATATGTTTTTTCGTATGAATAAATTNACATCCTGTCCGATAACCTACACCCATTCGTGTCCATTGTGCATTCCGACGGACGTGGACAATTCCAGCAGGACATTGTGACACCTTACACTTCTAGAGTTGCTACCGAGTGGCTCCAGAAACATTCTTCTAACTTTAGGCATTTCCATTGACCACCTAAATCACCAGACATGAAAATTATTGAGAATATCTGTGATGCCTTGCAACGTGCTGTTCAGAAGAGATCTCCACCGCCTCGCACTACTATGTATTTGTGGACTGCCCCACAGGATTCATGGTGTGAATTGCCTCCTGTATACCTTTAGACATTATTAGTGTCCATGCCACGTCGTTTTGTGGCAGTTCTGCGTGCTCGCGGAGGCCCTACACAATATTTGGCAAGTGTACCAATTTTTTTGGCTCTTCAGTGTACATATAAGGATGTACGCTTCATTAGACGGAAATGTATANTACATATAAGGATGTACGCTTCATTAGACGGAAATGTATAATACGGTTCTGTAGCCAGCTGGTTCTCACTGCCAAATTCAGAATACAATTTCCCTCTGAGTATAATGCCCTTCGGTATTTCTGTTTCAGAAAGGAAATGTATTGCCAAGAAAAACGAAGAAAGTGAACGTACAATTTTTTTTCCAGAGAAAGCAGTCACGTTGGTTGTTGTAACACTTTTTTTTAAAAAGAGAGTATGTGTACTTGCCTGTTTTTACTTGTCCACAATAGTGTTCTAAAGGTCTTACAGAAACAGGCTTAGGCATTCATACAAGGACTACCATTTTCTAAAATATTTGCATTATACACTACATTCTCAGCCTATTTACCGAATGAAAGAAAGGCTTATGAGGTCAATTTCCTGTCTCTGTGTCGGTGTGTTGTGTGTAAGTTTGTGCCTGTGTGCATGTGTGCCTCCCCCCTCCTAAAATTTTTGAACACATTAACAGAACTTTACCAAACTCTGTACACATATAAAACTCCGCAAGGACGTCCGACTTTTATAGTTTTCGATCACTCAGAGCTCTCACTTTCAAAATGGCAGCCAAGTTAATATTTATTGCTTTATGTTATGTCTCGGGAACCATTCAACAGAAATAAACTAAAGTTTGAATGTTGATAGTACATCATGTAAGCATTGAATGTAGAAATGTTGTTGGTCCACCATTTTGAAAGACAGCACCTTGTTAAAAATAAAGTTTTAGTGCTATATTTTAAAAAACTACTCAATTAATTCTCGCCAAATTTGGCACGTAAGCAATATTCCTTGTAAACACATGCGATTTAAAATAATTTAATCCTCATTTCTTAAATGGTGGCTATCCAAATATTATACGTTTATTTGGTATATCTTCCATATTGTTCTGCCACTTTCGAGCAAATTTTGTACGCTGGAAGGATTTATCACAAATATCAAATTTGCCTACACATATGTTTTTTCGTATGAATAAATTNCAAATTTTGTACGCTGGAAGGATTTATCACAAATATCAAATTTGCCTACACATATGTTTTTTCGTATGAATAAATTAAGTTTTTATATTGTATCTCAGGAAATAATTGACCAATTCCAACCAAATATGGAAAACAAGTAGTGCTGCAGCAGATAATGTGATATGGTATGTTTTAAGTAAGTCAAGCACATTTTTTAAAAAGGGAAGTTATACAGCAATTTTAGTTCAGCATTTTTTATCGTCGAAACTATGCAATTAATTCCAATTTAACTTTGTATGCTGGCAGTATAAATATATTACAACTACCAAATATGTGTACACAAACCATATTTTGTCCTCAGTTTTGTAAAACAGCAACATGTTAAAAAATATAATTTAAATTAAAATCTCCAGAAAACACTAACATATTCCTACTAGATTTGGCAAATAAGTAACACTATGGCTGGTCATGTAAAGTGATATGTTTTGAGTGGGTTAGACAGTTTCATAATGCCGGAAATATTAATATTTTAACTTAGTATGCTAAATCTATGAAACTACGAAAAAATTTTCAACTTAAGTTAGTTTGCTAACACTATCTATTATAACTATCAAATGTGTCTATAAAAAGCCTCATTTCTCCACGATTTTGTAAGACAGCCGCAAATGAAAAAAATTAGGTATTTATATAATATCTCGGGAAACAGTCAACATATTCCTACCAAATTTGGCGAAGAATTTGTACTATGGTTGGCTATATTAATTTATATGTTTATGTGAGCCGGACAATTATTTTCTGAATGGTGGCTATATAAATAATTATGCTACTTCTACGAAACTATGTAATCGATTATAACTTAACTTTGGCAGTATCTATGCTAATAATCGAATTTGCTATATACATAACTTTCCCCATCATTTATGAAAATCGTTGCATGGAAAAATGGAGGCTTTATGCCATATCTCAAGGACAAATCAACCGATTCCTACAAAATTTCATACACAAGTAGTGTTACATCAGTGCATGTATACTGAAAATTTTCAGGTGTGTTAGGTTTGTTTTTAATGGCGTTAATATACATAAGTAATATTAGATAGTCATATATATATAATTATCTACCAAAATGTAACCAGATTTCGTACGCTAACAATGTTTATTAGAAGCATAACATATGCGCACAGAGGTCCTCTTTTGCCTGTTTTTTGGTAAAGTAGTGCCAGGTGATAAAATGGAGCAATTTGTTATATTTCCGGAATCACTNTTTGCCTGTTTTTTGGTAAAGTAGTGCCAGGTGATAAAATGGAACAATTTGTTATATTTCCGGAATCAATCAACTGATTTCCACTAAATTTCGCGCACCGATAGTGCTACAGAAGGCCCTGTAAACCTACATGATTTAAGTGGGTCAGATATTGATTTTCAAAATGCCTGCTATATAAATAATTTAGTTAAGATTACCATACATATTGAACAATTTAATAAAATTCAACGAAACTTTCTATGCTGACAGTATCTTATAGAAGAAACGTAACCATAACTTATTTTTAGGAAATTTTGTACGATGGTATTAAGGCGGCCGCCTGTTTCAAATAATTTAACACGTCTGGGGTCTAAATGTGTGGGAGCGCTAGGGTGACCGAGACATTCGCATCGACTCTCTCATTACCTCTACACGCAAAGCACAGAACCGGCGTGCAGTCTTGCCTTAGATAACACACATCTATGAGACTTTTAATGGAGACCCTATCATTTTATAATGTAATTATATATAATAAAGGTTTGATTCAAGTCTCTATACCATTTTTTATGTTTTGTACCGGAATGTTCATACCTAAAATGACCGTGAAAACCCCCGTTTGAGCAATTTTTACTGTCACAAACATATGCTTTAGAGAGAAATGTAGGTACTGCAAAACGTATACAGACGCGTAATGTTTCTTAAATGCTATTTGTAAGGAGACCTCACTTATACACATTTGATAGTTTTTTTAATAAAACGTTTTCTGCTGGAGTTCTGCACGCCATTCGGCAGACTACCCAGGAGGCCACCTCAAATATGTAAATTAAATTTTTATGTTATGTCTCGGGAAACAATCAACCAATTTCGCCAAATTCCTCACACAAGTAGTGCTATGGTAGATCATGTAAACTTACGTGCATTATGTGACTGAGACACTTATTTTCAAAATGATGGCCCTGTAAACATTTCAGGATAATAAACCCTATCATTCAGAATATTTATCTGATTACATTCGAGTACGATGCTCCGAATCCGACCCCCGTAATACAGTTTGAGTTCCAGTGAGGCCAGGAACAGGAGTAGGCCTTTTCTATACTGAAACAGAAGCTGCATTCTCCTGTGGTATTACAGCTACCGGACTTTTCCCACCGCTTCGTAGTACAAGTCGACGCATCATCACTGGCTTTTGGCGCCATCCTGAGTAAGTGGACTGAATTGGGCTTAGCCCCAGTGGCTTTCTCCAGCCGTAGCTTAACGGAGTTGGAGCGCAATTTATATATTGANTAACGGAGTTGGAGCGCAATTTATAGATTTATTTTGGATCAGAGAAGTTTGCCTCTTATTTAGAACATGAGGAATGTGACCTGTACACTGATAATCAGGCTTTAAGCTGGTTTTTGAATCACCCTCAACAGCTGGGTAGGTTAGGTAGGTGGGTTTTGCGTTTTTCACGTTTTCGTTTTAGTGTTCACCATGTTCGCGGCTCCGAAAATCAGGTACCAGATGCTCTATCACGAATGTATGATCCAGTAGATTTTGAATCGGAATGTGTTCCCGATGTAGAGGCGCCCCTTAATCTTATACAGGAGTTTACTGTATTTTTGTAAAATCACGCCAAGCCCAGACAAGTGACACCTTATGCATCAAGGTTAAGACGAATTTAAGTGGTGGTGCGGTACTCCCCTATGTTGTTGAAAATGGCATCTTGTACTTTACCGGTAAATTTGGATGTGCCTGTAAGTTTGATGTTCCTGAATAGTTAAGGCCTATGGTTTGAATCTCGTACAAGGCGGAAACATGGAAAACGACAGGTGGGTGAGAAAAGAGAGAAGGGAGAAAACAAGAGGGAAAAAAATGATAACAACGACATGAAGGTAGCAAGCAATGAGTAAGCCAGTTCTACAAAAGTTTGTGAACTTTTTCTATTCCAGGATGTACACATCAGTTACAACAATGCTATTTACATGAACTGCGAGTGACATGTATATATTATATTTGGTCAATTATCAATTCGTCCATAGATTATCAGAGGCATAATTTGTTGAAATCAAGTTACTAGAACATATTCTAGCAAGAACATCTTTAGTAAGAATAAAATACACGAATAACATAGTTAAATGAGCCATAACAATAAAATATTAGCAATAATATAATACATAGACTGAATCCAATTTCAGCATTAGTATCTATATTTATTATAATAACAACAAGAATAGTAATATGAAATCAAATATCAATAATTGAGTACTTATATCTCATGGCCAAATTTGTCATATTTTAACATACAAAAACTTACAACCTAATACTTAACACTTAATGAAGATGAACATTACATACTACCTTATTAGCTAACATGAACATGTTAACCCACACAACAAAAATAATTCGAAGGAGCACAACTGACATGTGGCTTGATATGTTCGACATGAGCTTTACGAAATACTCGTTCAGTCACAGGTTTTTTTTTTAAACAAAACATTATTAAGATTCAATAATTTGCTTAATGGTGAACAGCTCTACATAAGGTGGAATCAACTTACTACCCAACAAAATTTACTGCAGAAGGCAATTGAAAGTTACNTGGTGAACAGCTCTACATAAGGTGGAATCAACTTACTACCCAACAAAATTTACTGCAGAAGGCAATTGAAAGTTACGGCACCAGGCTGAATCGCCAATTGAAAAGGGTGAAGCAACACGATTACGGCTATGACATGCTGCAACAGTTTGCTTAGCAGTAACTAAATTATAATATACATCCCTGAAAAGCCGCTGCCAGGTGTTACTGTCAAGAGAGCAGGAAGGTGAAGAGACTCGTCAGATATTCAGGATGGGGTGGATCAGCTCTTGATCCAGGAAAACAGTAGCAAGGGTGGCAAGGGTGGAGACATGGCCAGCCGAGTTAAACCCCACATTAATAAAGTCTATTGCCTCATCCCAATTTTCTTGGTTTTCCCTATAGAAGATGGCAAGACATTCCTTTAGGTCACGATTGAAACGCTCTACTTGATTTTCTTTAGGTAAATAGGGACTGCTAGTATAGTAATAAATAGACCATCGAAAGCACACATTTTAAAACTAGAATAACTGAAAATATGCTGCATTGCCAGTGACTATGTTGACTGGAGCACCAAACAATCTCCATACACTTTCTGAGATAGTTTTTATTGCAATGCTGACTTTCATGTTCCTGAAGGGAAACAGCATGACAAATTTTGAAAAGGTATCAATTAATATCAAAATTGAGTTTGTGCCATTTTGCGTGGCATCTTTCTTTTCTTGTCTTTGTGTCTTCTGGGATACACACGCATATTTTGTTTTGAGCGCCGCAGCTCGTTTTTTCATCCAATTCGTTCCTTAATTCATTTTATTTCTTCTTTACCAATAAGAAATAATTTTGTCAACTTAAATTTTGTAGTTTCTTCGTTGGACAGTGTCGTTGGCACTTATTGTGTAAACTATAACCTTAACTGATTTTTATTTTGATTGTGTACTTGAAAATATTGTAATTTATTTGTCATTTATCCTCTTACGAGAATTTATTTGGTACCTTATTGTAATGATTAATTTGTGTGTGACTCGTTCCAACTATGTATGTGCTAAGTCTGGCTGACATCGATACTATCGATGTGCTAACTTAGAGCGATTGTTTCATCGAATGGTTTTAGAATGAGTGCACTTCCTTTTACATTTTTCTTTCAACATGGCTTGAAGCACAAAATTTTATGTGATTATCTAATCTTCAGTAATCATGGGATAGTATCCTCTTTTCGCATCTTTGTTAGCAGTAGCAGCCTTAGGCCTGCTTTCTCGGTGATGCTGTTCCTGGTTTTGTAGCTGTGGATGGCGACTGATGTCTTGGAGTCCCGAGCAAGTCTTTTGATTTTCAGATAAGAAAATGCTTTACTTNGTAGCTGTGGATGGCGACTGATGTCTTGGATTCCCGAGCAAGTCTTTTGATTTTCAGATAAGAAAATGCTTTACTTATTTTAAAGAAAAACATGGCATCCGCATTGAACAATTCGTAAATAAATTCCGCTCGTGAAAAGTCAGAAGAAAGTGTTCCTGTAATTAACTAGTATCAATCGTAAATAAAATAAGGAGTCAGAACTTGAATTTTGTTCTAACATCTTGTAAACCATCCCATCAAAATTTAATAAAACAAAAATTTTTTTTTTAACAAAAGCTTTGAAACTGGTATAATTTAAAGTTAATGTTATAATTTAAAGTATAATTTGCAGTGCAACTTATTTGTTCGGTTGCACCCAGGTTTATTTTATGTTAAACATAAANGTAGCTGTGGATGGCGACTGATGTCTTGGAGTCCCGAGCAAGTCTTTTGATTTTCAGATAAGAAAATGCTTTACTGATTTTAAAGAAAAACATGGCATCCGCATGGAACAATTCGTAAATAAATTCCGCTCGTGAAAAGTCAGAAGAAAGTGTTCCTGTATTTAACTAGTATCAATCGTAAATAAAATAAGGAGTCAGAACTTGAATTTTGTTCTAACATCTTGTAAACCATCCCATCAAAATTTAATAAAACAAACATTTTTTTTTTAACAAAAGCTTTGAAACTGGTATAATTTAAAGTTAATTTTATAATTTAAAGTATAATTTGCAGTGCAACTTATTTGTTCGGTTGCACCCAGGTTTATTTTATGTTAAACATAAANTTATAATTTAAAGTATAATTTGCAGTGCAACTTATTTGTTCGGTTGCACCCAGGTTTATTTTATGTTAAACATAAAATTTAATTTTTTTGTTGCTCGTCATGTGCATTATTTGTTATCATTAACTAGAGTATTGTTAATTGCAAAAACTCTTTGTTTACAATACTCACAAAAAAAGAAAATAAAATATATCTTTATTTTAAAGCAACTGTGAATTGAAACAATAAACAGACAATAATATATATGTAGTATTGTTTTTAATTTTTTTGACCATGTGTGAAGGTTAAGTTTGATAGAAATATTTTATTTTATTAGAATGGTTATATATTGATTTCTCATTCTTATTGGGTGTTTAATGAATGAAAATTTTTTGGAATGCTGTTAAGCCTTTGGTGTTTGCTCGTATCTTGCACCTAGTAACCCAAAATTAAATATCTGCATAGGACATGGTCTTTAGGTGGTCACGTGGGTACATCTCAGAGGTTTTAACCTTGTGATAAGCTGATGTGTCTGCTAGGGCTGGTGGAGCATGGTTGGTATCAGAGCGTTAGTTTTGGGTGCCAGTTGTGTTTGCATGTTTTCAGCATGTATATTTTGTCTTCCCTTTTGGAAATTGCCATGTGGGCAGTGGCATCTGCATGTTGTATTTTATTGTCAGTGTCTATGCTTGTTGTGTCTTATGTGTTTTAAGTTTTTATTTATTTGTTATATTTTACCTTGTTGTGTTTAGCAACCTGTTTGGCCAGTGTCCTGCTTTTACATCTACCATTCCTCGTGATTCAAAAAAACTAAACTGTGGCTTTTACTATTGTCCCCGAGTTCCTCTTAATAGAAGAACTCATTTACGAGTGTGCGTTAAGAGGTGCACAAGTTTCTGAAAATACTGCTGATAACGCTTCGTAAAGCACTGCGTGCTGCTACTCCAGCGAATGCTGTAACCAATTTTGATAATATAAAGAATCTTGATGTTGAAGCTGAATCTAGTTGTTGTGCTGCCAAATTGATGGCAATTCAAGAAATCTTTGACAATATTGAGGATGAAGCGACTGGGCATTCGTACTCTATGCTGAAAAATCGTTTGGCGCACCTTTGCAGACATGCACAAAATTTGCATGATCATTGTTCTAGCCAACTCAGTGATATCCAAGTGAAATCTTTGGAAAATATTCTTGCTGAGGTTCATGCCTTACTGGATAATATTTGTAAATCTTAACAGCTCATGGGTGGTGGTCCTAGTAACGTGCCTGTTACAANGTTCATGCCTTACTGGATAATATTTGTAAATCTTAACAGCTCATGGGTGGTGGTCCTAGTAACGTGCCTGTTACACTATTCCTTTTTTTACTTCACAGTTTTCCTCTTTTGATGTTAGTTCACATTCCACCTCTGCACAAAATTTTCCACATCACAGTGTGCACTTTCCTAGTGGTAATCTCGGATGTTCCTGGTGTGCCACATCCCAACCCAACACCTCTGGGCCAAACTTTACTTCACCTCCAAATTTTAATCCTGGAACCATGTTTAGTACTCCTGTCCAGATGACCACCTCAGTGTTACCCTCCATGCCCTATGTCACTCCACCTGTTTTTGGTAAAATTACACCCTGTCAGTCGAGGTGTGGACAAGAAGATGGCGAAGCTTGCTTATCGTTAGACTGGGCTCTACCAGACACGGTGTTTCCTTACACCAGTCACAGCTGCTTTGGTTGACCCATAAATGGGCGTTTATCTCATAAAAACCCACATTTTTCATTTACAAAAATGCTATCCCCAATTTCTGGACTAGTTGTGGAGCTGCGAACCTTATTATGTCTGTTGTGTGTTTGGTTAGCCAACCTCCTTTGTTTGTGGTGCTAACTAGCCCTAATGGTATCCTGATCACCCACCACTTGTTGCCTTTAGGGTCCACTCCAAGTATCTCACAAATCCGTGGTACTAGGCTAAGTTCANCCTGATCACCCACCACTTGTTGCCTTTAGGGTCCACTCCAAGTATCTCACAAATCCGTGGTACTAGGCTAAGTTCACTTGTCATATGTTTATTGTTTTGCATTTTGTGATTTGAATGAGTTTTTTAGTAACCTGGTTACTAGTTTAGATGCCTATTATTTATCTTGGGTTTTTTGTGGGATAGGTATTCCATTATATAATTAGGAAATATTGGGGAAATTTGGGATAAATATAATTTTTACTGTAGTGNTTGTGGGATAGGTATTCCATTATATAATTAGGAAATATTGGGGAAATTTGGGATAAATATAATTTTTACTGTAGTGTAACCTGTTATTGCTGATATAACAAAGTATAGCCTCATGTTGTTGCATTTGATAACTTGTTGTAATATAGGGTATTCGTACTCTCTAATATTTTTCATTCCTTACTCCCTTTTAGGTCCCTTTGTTTATCTGTTTTAGTATGTTAATCGTTGAGTCTGGATTTCACATTGTGATATTTCGGATATGTAGCATTCGTCATGTTGGCATTATTGCTCAGTATCCTGGCTGTTGTCACATCGACCCTTGTGTCTTCAGTCACGGTATCGAACCTTAATTCTGGCATAGTGTTTGAAAATAATGATGACATTGTGTTCTCTGGCAGTCATTTTTCTATTGTATTAGGCTTTGGCCTTTTAAGTCTCAGAATCAAGAATGCACTCAACTGGAGGTCATGTTGGAAACTGTAATTGTAGTACATGACAATTAACGTGCACCAAAGAGTGATAGTAATTCTTACGACAAGAACTTCGAACTTACTATTCTCCAACTTAAAGAAAATTTGGCAGATTTCAAGATATAAGGACTTACCCTCACCTCTTTGTTACCTCAATATGTTCAACGACAAAATAGAGGACTTATTGATTTTGGTGGCCAAATTTTTAAACCAGTGTTTAGTGCTTTGAACTCAGATGATTTAAAAGTTTTAGGAGAAAAATTNGTAATTCTTACGACAAGAACTTCGAACTTACTATTCTCCAACTTAAAGAAAATTTGGCAGATTTCAAGATATAAGTACTTACCCTCACCTCTTTGTTACCTCAATATGTTAAACGACAAAATAGAGGACTTATTAATTTTGGTGGCCAAATTTTTAAACCAGTGTTTAGTGCTTTGAACTCAGATGATTTAAAAGTTTTAGGAGAAAAATTATATTATTTCCAATGCTCAGGATGACATTTATATTAATTTAGCTAACCATATTATCCTCATCAAAAACCTTGATGATCGAATTTTAAATACTACTAAAAGCATCACACTTTGGGCTACTTATCATTTGGATTATTATAATGCTCTGCATGCTGTATTTAATCAAACCTTCATGATATCAGGGACAAAAATATAATTGTTAGTCTAAGGTTAGATTTAAACACCATGTTGTTGCGTGTCAGTGAAGCCTTGTCTAGTGCAAGATTGGAGTTGTTTGATTTAAAACACGTCATTGAAACCAGTGTTAATGAAAAACTAAGTTCCACCCTACTACATCCTGAAACTTTAATTGATTTTCTGAATAGAATTAAACACATGATAACCTTACCTTTATGTATGATTGCACCGATCAATTTGGAAAACCNAGATTTAAACACCATGTTGTTGCGTGTCAGTGAAGCCTTGTCTAGTGCAAGATTGGAGTTGTTTGATTTAAAACACGTCATTGAAACCAGTGTTAATGAAAAACTAAGTTCCACCCTACTACATCCTGAAACTTTGATTGATTTTCTGAATAGAATTAAACACATGATAACCTTACCTTTATGTATGATTGCACCGATCAATTTGGAAAACCNATTGATTTTCTGAATAGAATTAAACACATGATAACCTTACCTTTATGTATGATTGCACCGATCAATTTGGAAAACCTTTATATGTATAATGGTTCCAGTACTGGGCAGGCAGAGGTATTTGACTCTTCTTTGAATGTTGTGGTAAATGTACCTTTGGCAGATAAGGATAGTTTCTTTCAGAATAACAGTGTATTTCCTTTTCCTATTATTTTTTTCAAAGTTGAACAAGTTGCTGAGTTTTTAATTATTAGTCCTGATAGAAACCATTTTGCCCCAGTTGATGCAACATTTTTGGTTCACTGTAAAAAACATGGTATTACCATATGCCCTTCTTGTTTCCCATTTCTTGATGCACATGTTCGCAGTTGTCAATTCAACCTTTTTATTGGTAAACCTAACCAATAACTTTGTGACTAACTAGTTGCAAATTGAGATTTTTTTTGAGATAACTAATGCTCTTCGGATATTTGCAACTAAATTTACAGTTGATATGACTTTCCTGTGTATATCTACTGTTGAAGCTCTCCCACCATTCGCCCTTTACTTATCAGGCAGTGGCTATATCGGTAATGCTTCCCATTGTGACATTGTAAGCTTATGCTTTAAAACCTTTGGGTATAAAAGTTCTGTCCTTCATTTATATTATTTTTTACCCACTATCNAAGTTCTGTCCTTCATTTATATTATTTTTTACCCACTATCCATATTCCTAAACCACTTTATAATCTGACATCCTTCCATTTCTCCAACATACTTGATCTTTTTCCAAACAAAATATTGGTTAAAGAAATATATTTACTTTTGGCATCTCGACCCCATGGTACCGATTTCCAGGATACCCATCATATTTTTAAAGAGTTCCAGTATCCTACTTCTAATATACACCTTGACACATGACGTTATTAGGTATTAGAAGCGGCGCTGTCCCACCCAACACCCTGCCAGCTTAAACCAGTGTAGAGAGACACATGTCAATCGTAATCACCGCAGAAAAAGGTCAAGCCGAGGCAGATGCACGCGGAGGCTTTACACGTGTCCTGCTGCGTAGGCCGCCCACCCACCACCCACCTCCCCCTACCAAAGCCAAGTAAAATTTGTGAACGCCGGAAAATCACGAGATAGTCAGGTGTATTTTGCCTGAAGTCAGAAAACACGCATTGATAAAGAAATAGCTGACAAGCTGGAAAGTGGTGTCGAGAACACCCCTTCCCCCAGCTAACCACGGGACAATGTGGACACACACCGCGAAGGAATAAGCTGACAAGCTTTGAAAGGACGCCACCCACCCCCTCCTCCAACAAGAGAGACGCGTGCCGACAATTAGGGAGGGAGGATAGAAAGGATATAAGCCTCTTTGCGGGGAGGGTGGGCACAGTTGAAGATTATTGCACAGAGATGTTAGTCCGCATCAGTGATCAGTTGAAAATCAGTCGCGCAGAGAGCGGCCGGGGGATATCGGACCCCCGGCCATAGCATTACGTNGTAACGAGCAGCAAGTAGCGGGAGTAGTACTGCCACCCCGGAATGTGCAGGAAGGTAGTCAGCCGCGACATTAAGAGGCCAGCCAAATCGGGAAGCAAGATGCGAAACGCGAGATGCAGGGCCGATTCCAACACAGTTACCAGAGTCACGTCGGACGTGTAGTTTCACCATGTCAGGACGCGAGTTAGCCAGCCAGTTNCGATTCCAACACAGTTACCAGAGTCACGTCGGACGTGTAGTTTCACCATGTCAGGACGCGAGTTAGCCAGCCAGTTACCGCATATGTCAGTCAGTTTCCAGTCAGTCAGTTGCAACGCACAGAGAAGGCGAAATCGAGTGGTGAACTTCACCGAGAAGTGCCATGTCAAGCTAGTGGGATTGTCCAGTGCAGCCCGTAACCGCGAAGGACGGGTGGGCCCACGGGGCCCCTCGCCGGGACGTGGTAGGGTAGTAAGCAGTCAGTTACTACCTTACGCCGAGAACGGGAGCAAATGGTGAGCCCCACCGAGGGGCGCTACGTTGAGAGGAAGCCAGCTGCGTGCAACAAGCCAACCACAGAGGGCCTGTAACAGGGCCATACAGCTCAGCAGACCCATAAACTGCCAGAACAACTACCATCTAACATGTGCACATAAGTAACCCTATCATCACTCAGGGACCTGTCCTGACACCTAATACCCCTACAGCATCAGAAACGTAACCAGAACATTGTAACCAGCTCTTCAGGCCTTGAACATGCATGGCGTTAAAGTATGTGTAAATTCCCGAAACAGTGCCGGGAATTTATAAGGAAAGTCCAGTTCATTAAACCTGTTCCAAACTAAGAAGTCGTGATGAAGTCATTGTGTGATATAACCTCATCCTTCAAGGCACCTTTTAGTCTGTGCCTGGAGAAATTAACTCCGACCCTATGAATCACTCTGTGTGCCACGGGTGGGGAATAGCATCAACCTTTGGATAGTCTCCATTGTCATATCCTTTATTGTGTTTGTTCTACTTATTGTGTTTGTTCTACTATCGATATGCCAACATAGAGCGATTGTTCCATCGCATGGTTTTCAGAATGCACCCACTTCCTTCTTCTAAATTTTTCTTTNATATGCCAACATAGAGCGATTGTTCCATCGCATGGTTTTCAGAATGCACCCACTTCCTTCTTCTAAATTTTTCTTTAAACATGGCTTTAAGCAAACATTTTTCTTTGGTAATCTAATTTTCAGTAATCATGAGGTAGAATCCTCTTTTCGCCGCTTTGTTAGCAGNTATGCCAACATAGAGCGATTGTTCCATCGCATGGTTTTCAGAATGCACCCACTTCCTTCTTCTAAATTTTTCTTTCAACATGGCTTTTAGCAAACATTTTTCTTTGGTAATCTAATTTTCAGTAATCATGAGGTAGAATCCTCTTTTCGCCGCTTTGTTAGCAGTAGCAGCATTAGGCCTGCTTTTTCGGTGATGCTGTTCCTGGTTTGGTAGCTGTGGATGGCGACTGATGTCATGGAGTCCCGAGCCGGCCTTTTGATTTCCCGATAAGAAAATGCACTACTTATTGTAATGAAAAACATGGCATGCGAATTTAAAAATTCGTGAATAAATTCCACATTTTCATGGGCAATCTTTGTCAACAATAATTAAAGAAATGTTAATTCCAAAAATACGCTTAGTTTAAAATACTTACCAAATAAAAGATATCTACATTTTAAAGCAACCATGAATTGCAAGAATAAACCAACAAGATTTGTTACGTGATATTGTTTTTTTATTTTCTTTGACAATGTGTAAAGTTTAAGTTTGATAAAAATATTGTATTTTATTAGAAAGACTATATACTGATTTCTCATTCTTGTTGGGTGTTTATTGAATGAAGGAATTTTGGGAGTATTTTAAGCCTTTGGTGATTGCTCGGATCTTGCACATGGTAAGACCAAATTAAAGATCCGCATAGCGCATGGTCCTTTTGCGGTCGTTAGGGCATACCACAGAGGCTTTTAATTTTGTGATGTCCTGATACGTCTGCTAGGGCTGGTGGCGCAAGTTGATCAAAAGTTTTGATGTGGTTATCAGACCTAAAATATCAATGTTTACAATTACCCAAATAAACCTAGGTTGTCAACATTATGAAGGCCAATCTGTGTGTTATGAGGGGATTTGTACTGCTGACAGTCTTCACAAGATCGCACAAANCCAATCTGTGTGTTACGAGGGGATTTGTACTGCTGACAGTCTTCACAAGATCGCACAAAGGCACCTACATAATCTCTTAATGTCGGCCAAAAAATAATGACAAGCAATCCTCATTAAATTGCGTTGTATTTCTAGGTCACTACCAAATACACAAGCGTGAAAGCAGTGCAAAAACATGGATTGATAAGAGGCGGGAACAACAATTTTATGTGCGCGCCCTAATTACCCTGTAAACATTAGAAACTCGTCATGAACAGCACAAGGTACTGATAGACCGGCAGATAAATCAGCATTTACTTTACAATCAAAAGGATCTTGATCTTGCAGTTCTTTGAGACTGAAACAAGTGGAGGGAGGTAAAATTCAAGTAGCTACAGTACTCTCAGAGACCTCAACTTCTGTATCAAACTGTGTTAAATCATACATGCGCGTTAGCGCATCCGCTACGACATTATCTGACCCTTTAATAAGCTGGACCTTTAACTGGAAACAGCTAAACGTTACACCCTACAGCCTAGTTTACCGAACTGATTAGGATGGCTTAATAACCAACTAAATGCCTGATTGTCTGTAAATAAATCAATTTAATTTGCCTCTAAATACATAAAAAAAATTTCTACACCATATGCAGGCCAACACCTCCTTCTTGCAGGCACTCAATTTACATTCCAAAAAGCCCCAAAAACCACTTCCGAATGTAATTATTTTCCCCAAAAATCACATTTTTTGCCAAAAATTTTTCCAACAAACTGAAATTTTAGGTAAGCGGATTTAAAGCTTATCGAAGCAAGAGTCGAACAATCCTCAGTCGAGTAACAGTATTAGAGGTTCTTAACGGAATGAGCCACTTGATCCTCAGGGCAGGAAAGGGAGATTCGAGACTCCGAGCCAGGTCAAGAGGACCGGGGAGGATACCCTGCACAGACCACCATCCTACACCTAACGCGTCCACACCCACGCTACCACCACCCCTCCCCCACACCTCTTCAACCCCTTAGCAACCCTCACCAGCCCTCACCCCCCTCTTCAACATCCACCACCTCCCACCTAAAGCCACCTCACCAACCCCTCACAAAAAACAAGACACCTCTGCTTCGTCTGCGACGACGCTGAAGATGGAGGGCTCGCATCCATCTATGAGGTGTCGTGTTTTTTCTGGTGGTGAGGCTATTCCTCCACACAGGGTTTTTTACATGGAGAATGTATATGCTCATCTGTCGACTGACCCTCGGAATGCATAGGTTCATGACGTTGTACCGTTTTTAGGCACTCGCTTATTTTTTACTATGTTCTTTTTATCTTGTGTTCCCTTTCTGGGAATATTATTTTTTGTTTTCTTGGCCAAGCCCATTGTGTTATTTTTACGCAGCTAGCTTTATTTTTCATTTTTATGTTAAAGCAAGGTAAGATTATGTTTTCGTCACTATTTCTGTAGTTTTGTTTATTTATCTAGCAATATTCCAAAATTTCGTTCCTTTTTCATTTTTAAATTTATAAGTGATACTGATTTGGTAAGTTATTGTGTCAACCAATTGAAATAACTTTATTTAAAAACGAATTCTGAATTTCGTAATGATCGTGTATTTTGTTTGTGAATTTTATATTAAAATTATTTTCTGTCAATACAATTTTATTAAGTATTTATGGCCTTAATGAAAAATTCCGCATTGCGAGACAGAATAGTATCACTCATATTGTGAAGCGACTTGATACCTGTGTTAGTGATTGGTATTTTCGCAATGCTCCCTACTTGCTTATTTTTGCTTTCTACTTGCCATGGCCTGACCGAATTTTTAATTAGCTCCGGCTATTTTCCTACTAATAGTGTAATCATTTGAGTTTTACCGCATTTGGTAAGTGATTCTTTTTCTGTTTGTTATTTGTTACCTGAATAATTTATAATTATGACCTTGCCTCTCTATTTTGGGCTTAAATTTTGTATTTACAGCTGTCGGCATGTTGGGTCGGAAAATACTGTATTAAGGCCATTTCTCTGCCTTGCTGCCGAGGCACGGCAGACTTTCTTTGAAGTCACCTTGCATCTTCTTGATACTTGATACAGTTTTAAATATGAGGTAACACCTATGCTGGCGTTGGCAAGGGAGATTTCCCGAAGATGGACCACATCTTAGAAAAGTCCAGCTGCCTCTCTTTTATTTTCGGCATGTGCATGAAATATAGCAATCAAGTCGCCATGTTATTTCGGACCCAATCTTTTATAAATTAAGTAACCTTTAAAGTTTTGTATGACTCGACCTATTATGTAATTCTGTCTGTGTTAATCTTATTTAGAAAACTCCATCATTTAAAAAAGAAAAAAAAAATGTTACCTCTAAATGGTTTATTATGGTTCGACATATTTTGTTGTATTGAATTTTAATTTTATTATTGTGGGCTTCCAACAAAATTAACAATAATATCTTTCATAAAAAAACCAAAACTTATGTTATAACAGTTTTTGTACCAAAGAGATTATATATATATATATATATATATATATCCAAAGTCACTGTTACACATTTGAAATATTTATTATTATTATTTATGACTCTAATTAAAAAATAATAATTTTCGTCACATGAATCTCAGATATACTTTATTTATTAAACACCTTGCTATTTTAATTCTAAATAACATTTTGCTTTATTGCTGTATATAATAATAATTATTATTATGAATGTGTTAGTGTGCTGGATATGAAATTTTGGCTCGGCCTCTTTGCCTCTACTTTTACATTAAGGTCACACCTACACAATNTGTTAGTGTGCTGGATATGAAATTTTGGCTCGGCCTCTTTGCCTCTACTTTTACATTAAGGTCACACCTACACAATTAGATCATCGGAGCTTTCTGTTTGTGGCATGCTTGTGGTTATTTCCACTAAATATTTCCTCTGCTACAAATGGTAGCATTTGTGTGGAGGTAGCCCAGCATGCTACAACGTGACTCGCGACATGGAGGCAAAGTCTTCCTATCAGATACAACACAAGTGTTAGGTGAGGAGATGTAGTCGAAGGTTTTTTCAAAACTGTCTATTCTGCTTCTCACTGTGTGAATGGGTTAAGGTGAGGGGGCAAAGGGACGTGGAGGCGACGGCCGTGGCTCACTGCTCTCCCGACACAGCCACTATTACCTCAACACTTTCCATCTGTGGTCAGAAATTAAGATTAAATGATTTCATTTTTTCGGTCAAGAACTTTGAACCAAGATAGACTGGAGATTTTTTTTTCAGTCACATGCCAACATGGAGGAGACAACAACAACTTAAGCGCTGGTCAGTTCACTGCAGCATCTGTACAGCACAAATTGTAGTTATCTATCCATCCTGGCATGGTGGCCGCATCATCCTGTATCGCCACCACCAGAGAAAACTTATCCCTGCATCTACTGCTACAAGGCATTTTCGCATCAACCCACCGCATGTCGGAACTCATATTTGTTTTATACCAACTCTATTTAAAAATCTCTAATTTCCATCAAATGAAAAATTTTATTTTTCCAATCATCGGTAGACTTATATGCATGATGCTGGACTTTGACTAACTGCGTAATTAATCACATCGACTTTTTATTTATTACAAAATTTTAAGTTCTCCAATTTTAAAAATGAATTTTTTCATATGATTTTATATTTGTACATACAGTACAATGGTACTTTTTAATACATTTTTTTTAATTATCTGTTTTTTAATAATTGTGCAGACATCGTCTAGCCAATCACCGAGTTGCCATGTGATTGCAGATGGCCAATGGCATGCAGGCATTCAGAAATCGCACACAGGAGTCAGTCCGCAGGAGCAGTCTTTCCCTCAATCTTTCCATCAATCTTGCAATATTTCCATACATCAGCACCGCAATCGCAACCGCAATCAGCACCGCATGCAGCACAGTCAAGGGTCATTTAGGGGTCATTAGGGATAATTTGCAGAGCAGGAGGTGTCATTTGCGGAGCATGAAATCAAGCTGAGCAAAGAACTTGTCTGGAAGAAACTGTTGAAGATGTAAATGCATGGTAACGTGATAATGGAAAAAGATAAAATATCTGGTTGAATGGATACATAAAATGCTTAAATCTCACTGATGAAATAGATAAAATATCTGGTTGAATGGATACATAAAGTGCTTAAATCTCACTGATGAAATACGTAAGTAAATTTATATATAGAGCAGTAGCTAGGCAAAGTATAAACAAAAGTTGCTACTGTGGAAATAAAGTAAGTTTTTTCATGAATATGATGCAAGTAAATGATTGTACGAAGTCTACTATAGAGCTTACCTCTATGGATCTACCTTCTCTCACTGCTGGAAAATTACATGGAAAACAGTGTTGCTACTGTGAAAAGGTCTTCAGCAAAAGTTGCCATGCTCGGCGACATGACTGTACGAAGAGTCATTTTCGCGGGATGAAGCATTACGGCATACATACCGTGTAGTTTATGCAAGGCGATACATTGAATGAACACATCGAGATCTGCAAGGGTTCGTCTACTGGAAGCCGGCAAGTGATGTCGCCAATACTCCATGCTGCATCGGTAGGTACTGATTTGTCAGACGATAATGATGAGATAGTTAATGCTAAAGACGGAATGAGTGCAGCAGAGCCGGCTTGTGTGGAATGTGCACTTGCAGGACTTTCGCTTCAAGTCGACGAACTTCAAAATAAACCGTCATCGTCTCTAAATACTGATGATGACCATGCGACTCCTACAAAGATAAGTAAACTTGATATTGAGGATGAAACAGGAGATGAAGACGATCATGAAGACAGAATTGATGATAATGACTATGGAGACAGTGTTGATGAAGCATCTGATCAGAAGGATGATGATCCTCTTGACTTTCTCACACATTTCACCAACAACTGGCGTGAAGAAGGCCGAAGGCGTCAAGAACGCTCGTTCATTTGCTGCAACGAGTGAAATGGAGAAGGTGGAAGATGCTGAGAATACTGACTACATGTTTACCGAATACCCGAATGAACTTGTTGATAGACTCAGACACTTGATAGCTTTGCAAAAAGATGGAGATGTTTCGCTCATTAACGAGATATTTTATATCATTAGTGAACTGACGGATCGGTGTTTTATCAGATGAGACTATTGGCTACTATCCATGATCTGCAAATATCTGAGAAATGTAAAGATCGAATGTATGAAATAATTAGAAAGATAGAATGTATATAATAAGTAAATAAATTAAATATTAATACACATAATAATGTTAGTTTAATTTAATTTTCAGACAGTTCTGCTTCTCTGACAGACTTATTAATTCAGTGGTGTGTACAATCGATTACGAGATTCTGTTTTAAATAAAATTTATGCGATTGTGTGCAGGAGGAGGCCATTGTAGGATCTGAAGTGTTGTGCCTTACTCGGGTCGATTAAAAAATTTGCTGAGTTCTATAAGGCGAAAACTGGGGAATATTTTTAAGGGATGTTTCGTAACTGGTTAGTTAGCCTGGTCATTCGTATTAGTCGACTTTTTTGAGATGGTTGTCATCGACTGTTGGTATAGCTGGGTGGTATGGTGGCTTGGTCTTAACCAACGTTTTAGCCATTTTTGTTGCAGGAATTGGTCTTGGAAAGAGCCAATCTTGGGTAGAGTTATGTATCTTCAGGAAACGGTTAGGGTTTTGTTTAGGGAAAGGGAGAGGGGGAAAAATGTGTGGTTGATTGATGGCGAGGGTAGATGGCGAGGGGACGAACTAGTACGAGTTATTATGGGTTGATTGGAGCGAAAAGGGGGGGGGGGTGGAGTCGGTTGAATAAATGGTGACATGCATAAATGTTGATGGTGGCTGAGCTATGGTAAGTAAATGGCGATGGAAGTGGAGCGACGAGAGGTGTGTTGGTGTAGATGGAGGGGGAGGCGCTCTATGTGCTACATAAAGTCAATAATTCGCTTTTATGGTCGTAAGATCGGTTGGCTGCATAGTGAATGAAATATAGTGGTAGGGGTTCATATGTCTGCTTATCGTCGTAACTGGGAGTAGCTGTGCTCTGCCATCTTTACGAGAATCGAACATTTAGTGTCACACACATCCAACTTGCTTTTTTGTATTAGCTATATAATTTTTTTACGCGATGGTTTCTTACGTTTTTGAAATTTGTCACGATTTTTTCTTGATTTTCCGAGTTTAAGGTCATTTGGGTTAAGTTTATGCTCGCCAACATTAAATATGGTGGTCGGAGTCAGTAATGTATTATTTTCGTCGTTTTTCACTAATATTTCTTCGGTTTTTTACAATTTTTTCACGATTTTAGATTTAAAGTTCAGTGGGATCAAGGTTAAGGTCACCAAAATTCAACATGAGGGCTGGAGTTAGTAATATAATATGTTCGTAAATTGTTATGAGTTTTTTTAATTATTTGTTTTGAAGGTCATTGGGGTTAAGGCCAAGGCCATCGGCATCCAACATGGGTGTCGGAGTCAGTGATGTAATATGTTCCTACACTTTTATTAGTTTCTTTCGGTTTTTTGCGATTTTCCTCGATTTTTTATGATTGCGATGAGGATTGGGTGGAGATGGGGCATGGTGAGAGTAATGAGAAGATTATGAGTTTAACGTTGCATGTTCGTCGAGTTTTTAGAATTTTGTTGAGATTTTTTTAGATTTTTCTCGATATTTTTATGACTGGAAAGTGTGTGGTGTCGAGAGGAGGTGAGGCGAGGGTGGGGGGATGAGTGTAAGGTTAACTTAATATGTTCCTCGATTTTTAGAATTTTTTGTACTCGAGGGGAGAGGCGAGGTGATGTGTGGAGAGGTTGGTGAGGGGTTGATGAGGTGTGTGGTGGTGAAGGGGTTGATGGGTGGTGCGGTAAGGAGGAGGAATGGCAGTAGCGGGGGTGTAGACATTGTAGGTGCTGGATGGTGATCGGGAGATGGGACCAAGTCTGCTGATCCTCCCCGAACCGCTTGACCTAGCTCGGAGTTTCGAATCCTCCTCTACTGCTTTGAGGATTAAGTGGCTCATTCTGCTAAGAGCCTCTAATCCTCTTGCTCGACTGAGGATTTTTCGGCTCTTGCTTCGAGGAGCTTCAAATCAGCTTTCCTCATTGTTCCATTTCTTTGGAAATTTTTTGGTGAAAAAATTTATTGTTGGGCAAAATAATTAATTTCGGAAGTGATTTTTGGAGTGAAACAGGTGATTTTGTCGATAACATGGCCGTCCCAGGCTGCCAGCCACTGGCCGCGCATACAATGGCGGAAAACTCTTACCTCCTATCCCGGAACCCTGTCCCAAAGTCGCTATATATACACTTCTCAGGTATGACATCTGCAATTAAATTCGGAACAATCCACAACGGAAAATTCCATGCCAAATTATTAATTTTGAAATGAATAACATCACTACGGTGACAAGAAATTACACCACCGTTGGAGACACACGCAGTGAGGCTGTCTTTGTCACTTAATATCGTTTTAAGGAAGGGTTGCCGGGAAAATAAACAATAAAAAAACGTTTATTGTCTAAACTGTGCGACGCACCTGTGTCAATTAACGCCTTGCGGTGTTCTCCAAACCACTGCGTAATCGCGATATATTCATGAATGTGACAGGGCTTTTAAACTTTATGACTACTCGTTGTGCATACAAAAGCAGTTAAACACAATTTCCCGGACAATTATCCCGACGGTGATCAACACGAAGGCACCGGAAACACACACGTTCAGCAGGAATAACATCTATTGGACAATTAGCTGCGGCGTGTCCAAACTGCACACAATTACCACACCTCATGTTTTCTATAGAGGTGGTACCACTAGTGCTGTAAGCGGTAGAGCTTTGTCGTCTGGAGGCGAATAAGTGAGGCAGGGGTGGGGGGAATCCTACTATATTCTCGTGATGCCAAAATACTGTTTTCTACTTCCGTGACTAATTTGCGTAACTCAGCTAAAATGTTCGGCGCCGTGCAAAATACACAATTCTGTCTTGGGAGTGGTAACATATTACTAACAATTACACCCACAGAGGCTTCCTCTGTTATATTTAAGTTCAAAGCCTACTCATACTCTACTACTGACAGAATGAAAGCATGCAATGATTCATGTGGTTTTTGAAAACGAAAAATATATTCCCGTTTACATCGTTCAAGCACTCGCGGTGGGCATGAAAAATCTAGCAACTTTTGCTTAAAATGCCTGTACCCCAAATGTGATTTTATTGTGTATGTTAAAAATCAAACACTAATCTCGAACACTTGAGCGAGCAAAAGTTATTGTACAAAAGTACCAGTTCTGAAACAAAATGTAGCTCGTGTAACTTGTCGGTTACCACTATAAAAGTCAGGTAAGTCTCGGGTTCGGAAGTCGATAAATGCGGTAGACTCAAGGAAAGCCTGAAGGAAAACTTTTTTTTTGGAACTGTGACGAAGTGACGTCGGCTGATAAGCGACTTCAGATACGGTAAGAAATAGTTGAAGGGCTTATTTTCAAATGGTAACTGAAAGACGTATCCGATGACGCAGCCATGGTGCATGAAACGAAACAAAGCTCAAAGTTAGCAGAGAAAGCGCAGAAATCTTACAGAAAAATACAAGTTAATAACGGCGCAACTGTGCACAGGCAAAAATTTAAAGAAAGAAAATGGTCTGCATCTTCAAAAAAACTAAAAAATAAAATTCTGTTACCAGCTTTTGTAATCATAATGAACTAATACAGAGTATTAAACAGCAGTGACACAGGCAATACTATAAAAAGTTATACAGTCTTATACAAAGAAGCAAAATTTCTTAACAATTTAATCAATGCTTCAAAGCATAAAACGCACTTGCTGAAGTAAGTAGTCTGCTGATAGAGTGTATCAAGTTGGCATCAATATCGGATGAGTATGTTATCTATGGTTGTATCCTGTTCTGGTCATGTCGTAGTTGTAAAGAGGCGAGCGCATGGCTCGAATCATCAAATAAATTTATGTCCACCCTAACACCAGGGAGTTATTATTTGATAATTGCAGATAGCGACGAGGTAAACTATTTTTCTCGGTGTTGTTTATTGTGTGTGCGGTTTATATTTTTTTCACGTCATTTCAGATAACCAGTTACCGGATTCGGTGTCGTTGTCAGTGGCTGGAACGACAGGAAATGTTTGTGTTTTCGGAATATTGGGGCAGTAGAAACTTATGATCTGTCCCAGGACTGGACTATTTACTGGAGCGTCTGAATCAGTACTTTGTGGCAAACCAAATACACCAGGCGGGCAAAGTTCCGGTACTATTGACTGTCATTGGTATGCCAGCATATACAATTTCCAGATATTTATGTGATCCACTGTTGCCCAAGGACAAGAGCTACTAGGAACTCATTGCTATTTTGAAACGACAGTTTCACCGGCGGTGTCGGCATTCCGTAAGCGCACGGAATTCCGTAACCTGAATCAGTTGAGGGGCGAGGCCATTAATGCCTGGTTTGTGAGGCTTAAGAATGCAGCCATGTTTAGCGAGTTAGGAGCTTTGTTGGATGACTTTGTGAAAGATCGTTTTGTGGTAGGCATGCTTCCCGGTGCCATTGTCAACCGACTATATGAAGAAGGCCCTACGAAAAGCCTGCGTGACTTACTCAACATCGTGGTAAAGAAGGAAAGTGCAGTACCCGAGTCGCTGAGCGTTACATGTAATGTCAATCAATGCCATTGGAAAAAGATAGCCCTTTCTACACACCAGTAAGGAGCGGGCAGAAGCTGTTGGTAGTACCGCATCCGATAGAACAACTTCCAATCAGAAGGCTTCTTGGGGGCAGAGCAGGGCTGGGGTGGAGCACTGCTGTTTCACCTGCGGCGAGTCTAACCATAATTTTAAAACCTGCAAGTACAAGAAGTTCCAATGTAATAGGTGTCAAGATGCAGGCCATATTGCCAAGGTATGTAAAAGCAAAGTGGTTAATGTTGTTGAGGTTAAGGAAATATATGGCCATGAAGCCGTAGGACCATCAGATCACATTTTTGTTCTGGTTATGGTCAATTCAAAAGAGATCGAGATGGAACTTGATACAGGTGCTGCCATTTCATTATTAACATTGTCAATGTATAAAGATGTTTTTAGTCATTGCAATCTGAGGCCAACCACAGTTAAACTGAAGTTATATGCTTTTGACATTTTGAACCCAGTGGGTGAAATTAGTGTGGATGTGTGATATAACAGTAACACCAGTCAGAGTAGATTGGTTGTTGTGGAAACCGAGGGTTCTTCTATGTTAGATAGGACCTTGATTGCAGCTGTGATATTGGTTGAATGTTCTAGTGTCAACAAGGTTAGTGTTCCTCCTAAGGTATTGGTCACGGAGCTGTTGAATTAATTTAGCGAGTTGTTTGATGGTAAGCAGTGCTCTTACAATTATGGTAAGATATAATTAAAAATGGCATCTGATGCAAGGCCAATTCTTTTAAGTCAAGGTCTGTTCCATTTGCTTTTCAGGAAAAGTTAGATCTGGAACTTGAGAGGCTGAAATGAGAAAACATAATTAGCAAAGTGGACACTAGAAATGGGGCACACCTCTTGTGCCTGCTGTTAAGGCGGATAGCAATATTATAGTGTGTGCAGACCATAAGTGTGCATTACCCTATTCCTCGGGCGGAGGAGCTGTTTGTGGCATTGCAGGGAGGTGAGTATTTTTCGAAAATAGACTGGTCCAACGCCTACAATCAATTGTGTGTTACTGAGGAGACTGGTAAGCTGTTAGCTTGGAGCATGCACAGGGGTATTTATGTTGTGAATAGATCGTCTGTTGGGGTGGAACATGCATGTGCTATATTTCAGAGAGTAATTGAGATAGTGTTGTTGGGTTGTAAGAGTGCTGTTTCTTTCCTTGATGACATTTTCGTCACAGGTTATACAGATTCTGAGCACATGGACAGCTTGAGANTAAGAGTGCTGTTTCTTTCCTTGATGACATTTTCGTCACAGGTTATACAGATTCTGAGCACATGGACAGCTTGAGACAAGTATTTCTGAAGTTGAAGGAGGCATAGTTCAAGCTGAACTGTGATAAGTGTAAGTTATATAAGGCGGAGGTGCAGTATTTGGGTCATATCATTGACAATGAGGGCATCCGAAAGAACCCCGACAAAATCAGGGCTTTTAGTGAAGCACTCCATTCTGTTGATGTAGATAGAGTAAGAGCATTTTTGGGCAAAGTGAATTATTACCAAAAGTTTATACCCAACTTGTCAACAATCCTATGTCCATTGTATGATTTGTCAACAAAAGGGAGCAGGTTTGAATAGCCAGATAAATGCAAGGAATATTTTGTAATGGATAAGGCTGCTGCTCTATCTCCCCAGGTGTTGGTCAATTTTGAGGTGGACCAGCCAGTTAAGTTGACCTGTGATGCATCCGCGAAGTGGATCGCAGCTGCTTTGTCACATGTTTTTCCTGATAGTGTAGAAAACCAATTTGCTTTGCTTCTAGTATTTTGTATAAGGCTGAAAGTAATTACTTTGTAATATAAAATGAAGCATTCTCTTCATATTGGGCAGTCAATAAATTTTCTCAATATTTATTGTGGAGGTATTTTATATTGGAATCTGATCACAAGCCATTATTCGCACACTTTGGGGAAAATAAGGGAATCCCGGCGATTTTCGCAGGAAGACTTTAAAGATGAACTTTATTCTTGTTACGGTTTGATTACACCTACAAGCATGTGAAAGGCAAATGCAATGTTGTGGATAGCCTGTCAAGATTGCCATTGGGGGATGAAGTTGAGATTAACCAGGTTGACGTGGTGAAGAGTGAGTATTTGCATTTTGTCGAGCAAGCCATTGCAATTGATGCAAAAACAGTGAGGGGTGCGACTGAAATGGACACAATCCTACACATGGTGGTAGCGTACATACAGAATGGGTGGCCTCGTACAGTGTCAGATTACTTAAATCCTTATTTCCACAAGAGGGAGGAACTGTCTGTCGAACAAGTGATACTCGTGTAGGACTATCGAGCAATCATTACCAAAAGCTGTCAGATGAGAATGCTCGAAGTGGTCCATTCTACACACCTAGGGATGATAAAGTTGAAAAATGTATGGAGGTCTTATTTGTGGTGGCCTAACTTAAACTCAATTTTGGAAGAGTTCATAACTTCCTGTGAAGTGTGTATGTTAGTAAGTGCAGATGCCCCCAAGGTGGGTGAGTTTAAGTGGCCAGAGAGAAAGGAGGTTTTTGAGAGAATACACCTGGATTATTTAGGACAAGTAATGGGTACACATTTTTTAATTATCACATACTCATTTTCAAAGTGGGTGAAGGTATTCCCGATGAGTTCCTCACCTACACATGCAGGCATTGGCAATTTTAGGGAGACCTTTGCCAGGCACTGGTTGCCCAGAACCATTGTTTCGGATAATGGCAGCAATTTTGTTTCAAAGGAATTTGAGAGTTTTTGAAAGTCCAATGGTATCGAGCAATTGGCGTCACTTCTCTACCACCCTGCAAGTAATGGGGTGGCAGAAAATGCTGTCAAAATATTTAAGGTAGGATTGTCGAAAACACTGGAAGATGGTATTAATGCACGTGCTTCAGTGGACACTATAGTTAGTCGTTGTCTAATGACTACAGGTGTGCATCTCACTGCAAGCCTATTGTAGCAGAAGGGAAAATACGAGTGCAGGTTGCAGTAGGCGAGGAGGTATGGGTACATACCTACAGGTCCTCGCATAAAGAGTGTAAATGAGGGAGAGTACAGCAGGCCACTGCCAACATAATCCTATTTGTTAAATTACTCAATACAGGGCTCGTGTGGAAGAGGCATTACAACCAAACTATTAAAGCAGGAATGGGTCGTGGTAGGTATTGTCACGCCCCAGATACAGCCGGGGAAGATATTGTGGAGCAGCAGCCAGTCAGATTACCCTCCCATAGAATCAAACGCCTCCAATTAGGCTTAACCTTAAGGGATTTGTATTTCTGTATATAATGTGACTTAGTATAAGATGTAGTAAGGTGGTATTTGTATAAAATTGGTATGTGATGTTTGTTTTGCTATGGTCCTCCAGCTTGAGGGGAATGTAATGGAGTGTATCGAGTTAGCACAAAATCGGATGTGTATTTTATCTATGGCTGTATCCTGTTCTGGTCATGTTGCAGTTGTAAAGAGGCGAGCACATGGCTCGACGTATGCAATAAATTTATGTGTATCCTAACAGCAGGGATTATTATTTGATATATTGCATCTGATACAGGAAATTAAACTAGGGAACAACTCCAACAGCCGACAAACTTTACAGACCTCGAGGTCCACATCAAATGGGCAATAAAAAGGTTATAAATTATAGTTATGACCACGAAAATTAAATTATTCAGGGTTTGAATCAGCAAGTAATCACGTCGGAACACAAGTTTACAAACCCTGAATGGTGCTAATCAAGACAAATGTGACATTTCATATACTCACACTCGCTGTAGCATAACGATTTCAGTGAGATGTAGAAATTAAATCTTTCCATCACAAGTAAGAAAAGCAGTGGCTTACGGCCTAATTTTCCTGTGTATGAAACTCAACGAGTAATACTGCTCCATGACAGAACGGCATGCGCCAAACATAAAATCAGATACCCTACATTTTATACTTGCATCATTATGACAAACAGAATTTTAACGAAAGGTGGCCTAAACAGAAATTTGGGAATTGGAAATACTTAGGGACTAACGAGAAACACCAGCCATCTCAGCCTGCCTGAGATGGGGCACACAGAACACACTTTCAACAAAATATTTAAGTTTACTTCATGCCTCTAGCAGAAGTTCAGAAGAAGTGCCAGAGACTCAGGTCACACACACAGATCCTACGATCGCTGGCCCGGTGAGGGAAGGGCGCATGCGCGAGACGGGACTGGAAGTATGGGAAACAAGGAGAAGTGAGACAAAGCTTGGAGAAATTACTCTGCTCGAGCATCGCAGCTGCGAAAAGTAGAAGCAGGAAATTCAGACACATCGCGACGCACCAGTCTCAGTATAAAAAAAATGGTTTCAACATAATTCGAATTCATATTTAATTTTAACTTTTCCCTTGATTCCTTGAATATTCTATGTCAAAAAAAGTCTGAAAGTTTACTTAAAAATGTAACTATTTTTCAGAGAATTCGAAGAAAAACAATCTGCAGACCACCAAAACCAACCTGCGGCTTTTCATAGGTACCATGCTATTTCAATCGACTCTATGATAAATGTGCAAGCTTCGTGTGCATTCGCTTGCATTTTATGATACGATTGTAATGGATTTGTTGTTGGCCAGTCGAGCATCAATTTAATGTAATGAGACATGTTGTATGTAGCTGCAGTGTATGTTTGGTTTAAGTCGCGTGTAGTAGGATTTAACCGAAACAGGCACTAGGTAATAAGGATATAAGAGCCAGTAACTAAAAGCCTTGTTGGATTTCATCACAATATGACCTCCTGACAGTTCGAAATTTCCTGTATTTAACTCAGATTGGTCCATTTGGCTTTCAAAAATGTCTGATTCAACCCCCACTTCCCAAAAAAAAAAACNCCTGTATTTAACTCAGATTGGTCCATTTGGCTTTCAAAAATGTCTGATTCAACCCCCACTTCCCAAAAAAAAAAAACTTACCTTCCCAACAACCTGACGAAATTTACAATAATGTGTATAGAAATGCTTCTTGCTCAATGCGGCCAAGTGACTGTTCAATTTGGCTGAGCCACTCCGAAAATTGAAAAAAAAGTCAGCTACAATGAGTAGTCAGTAATATATAACTATAAACAAAAAATATTAAAATGTATTTTTAAAATNCCTGTATTTAACTCAGATTGGTCCATTTGGCTTTCAAAAATGTCTGATTCAACCCCCACTTCCCAAAAAAAAAAACTTACCTTCCCAACAACCTGACGAAATTTACAATAATGTGTATAGAAATGCTTCTTGCTCAATGCGGCCAAGTGACTGTTCAATTTGGCTGAGCCACCCCGAAAATTGAAAAAAAAAGTCAGCTACAATGAGTAGTCAGTAATATATAACTATAAACAAAAAATATTAAAATGTATTTTTAAAATNAAAAAAAAGTCAGCTACAATGAGTAGTCAGTAATATATAACTATAAACAAAAAATATTAAAATGTATTTTTAAAATGAAAATTAATGTATGACTTAATAATTTAAAGCTATAATTACATATCAACACACTCGTATTTGCGAGTTAAATATATATGTCGTGTCATAACCATTAAGTAATTAAATCACAGGGCCATCATATTGGATTTACTAGACACAATGTGCCCCTCCATATTCCACGACCCTCATCCACACCTGTCACCCTCCTCAAAATCCCAACCTTTACCATCATTCATTACTACCCCTCACACCCACATCAACTAACCCTCTACCCCATCTAACCCCTTTTTGTTATTGTTTTGATGAAAGTGTCAGAGCAGTGTCATGACTTATGCAGTCCTGAGAATCGGAAATGTACTTATACCCTCCACAGTCGATATACAAATACATGCCCTCCGCGCCCCAGAAAGATTATGGAACCATGTACTCGCTAAATCACGACCGATCATTCACCTCCATACAAACCCCAGCCGATTTCATCGCCATGGTTGACCCCCCTTGTCATCCACTGATACCGCCCCTCTAGAGTCCCGTAACCATCCCTCTCAAACACAACCCCATCTTCCCCTTATCATCTTCATTCCCTTACCACTGATGGTGAAACCCTCAGCCTTAGCTACCCTAAATACTGTATTTACCCTCGCCCCTCTCCCCTAGCCAACTCCACTTTGTCCCCTCTACCCATATATAATTAGCGAACTGTTATGGACAAACTCGTTAAATTCAGCTTGGAAGCATATTTTCTGGCAAGAAAATAAGAATGCGTGTATGTATAAAATATGTATTCCAAGATTGTATGTATGCATGCATCGATGAGTCCAGTGGCACTTTATATGCATAGTAGTAAGATATGATCTTATATTTTGAAATGATATAATTATATTAAAGTTTTTTTAACGAAATCAGTTTTTAACATAGACATGTGTTCACAACATAGGTTTAAAACAATAAATAAAATCGGTGATCAAATATCTGTTTTTTAAATTTATCCGTTAACATTCATATAAGAACAGAAACATTAAAAATTGATTCATGATCGACCTTGCAAAGTACCTTTGACGAAATGGGGCTCCATGATCAGCTGGGAATTTTTTAAACTGAGGAATCACGAATATCGCAATAGATTCATGCTTCCATACACAATATGTACAATGTATTTTTAATGTTTTAAAACGATTTAGCACTATTTTTTCATTGTTGATGTATGAGCCAGCCTCAGAGAATCAACAGAGATTTTTTTATTGGCAGTGAATATAAAATATATGTTCCCTTCGTGGTTTCGAGTGCTTGCATTTTTTTGTAACAATCATTACATATTTCAGCTAGATGGTGTCTCGTGGTCATTATGATGTGTTTCTCAGCCAATTTTGCATATGACTGTTCTTATATACATACCAAGCACTAGAGTTGTTCGCATTTCCGAGCTCTGTACTACCCGTGGTGTAGGCACAAAGATATTTTTCTTGAAGGCGAGAAAAGAGGTGGCTGGGAAATAATATTCCAGATAAATTAAAAATATACTGGAAGGTACAAAACATTACTAATACTTCAAATTATATGCACTAAACTTGCTCTGTTATAGCATTATTCGCCTCGAAATATCATTGGCATTCAGGAAAATACACGTAGGACAAATCGGCCTCAGCGACATAATAATATGCACTTATTGTTAATGGGGAGGGGACCCGTATTATTTTTCTTACATATGCCACTGCCTTCATCGATTTTTAATTGGAGGATTTTACTTTCAGACATGCATGGTGTTTTCCCGAAAGTCGTCCTGTACTTGCTTTAGGGAAATGTGTGATTTGTGTTTTCCATGAGTATTTTTATCTGTACAGTTTAGTAATGTCCTGTTCGTCGCATAAATAGGGGTAGTGTGTGAATTTCAGGTGAACAAAACATATTGTGGGTATTGTAATATACACTGAAGAGCCAAAAAAAAACTGGTACACCTGTCTAATATCGCGTAGCNCATGGACTTGATTAATGTCTGAAGGTATGCAGAAGGCAATTTACACCATGAATTCTGCAGGACAGTCCAAAAATCCAATCTGCGCCAATTTGAGAAAGGGTTGCACGTCTGTCACGTTTAATGATTCTCGTCAGTCTTCGTTTGTACCGTTCGTTCACGATATTTTTCCGGCCGCAGCGATGTCGAAGGTTCGATGTTTTACCGGATTCCCGATATTCACGGTACACTCGTGAAATGGTAGTACGCGAAAATCCAAATGTTATTGCTACCTCGGAGATGCTATGTCCCATCTCTCGTGCGCCGACTACAACACCACGTTCAAACTCACTTAAATCTTGATAACCTGCCATTGTAGCAACAGTAACCGATTTAACAACTTTGCCAGACGATTGTTGTCTTATATAGGCGCTGCCGACCGCGTCGCGTTACTCTGATTAGTTCCATAGCTCTGTTATTTGTACACGCACGCCGTTACCAGTTTTTTTTTGGCTCGCCAGTGTATATAGCATGTAGTTACTGTGCTGACATATTTTTAAATACGAAAAATATTCATACCTTTTATACACTCTGTATTTGTCAACTAATTACAACTTTCATTTTCACGAAATATTATATAACTAGTTCAAGCATGTGGCAAACACAGCAAACAAAACATTTTTTACTATATGTTTGTGATATAGAATGGCCGTCTTACAAACAGTATACAATAGGGAGAAAACCGCAGCAACCATAGCTTCATAAATTATAGAAAAATAAACTGGGATGAGAAGGAAATTAACGACAACCAAGTTTTATATTTTGTTAGCTAGGTCTACTTTTCTAATGAAATTTCAAATATACGATTTACGATTATCTATATGTATTTCGTTAGTAGTCGTAGTCCAAATAAATTCTTGTGGTGCTCCAAAGAAGGAAGAATTTTCTTTGTGACAGAATAAATAATTTAAAACTTATGTTTTGTATTACAATTTATTTTTTCTTACAAAATTACACATATGTAGAGAAAGTTTTGCTTCATATTCATTAGCTTTTTTCTCTTAGGGCTGCAATACGGTTTTTATTCTGGATTTAAAAAAAATATTAACATATTAAAACTAGCATGGACTGAAATAATGAATTAAAATAAAACATACCAGATGATCACTACAAATCACGAAATAATATGCAATTCTTTAAATTAAAATGAACATTTTTTGAAATGAACATATTTTAAAGTAAAACAAGTCGACCATAGGTTTTTCAAGAGTAAGTTGTACATTTTACATGTAAAAATAGTACTCCCAATTTCTTCAAGTATCAATCAAATGAAAATATAAAATTATTAGAAATGTACATATTTTATACGTTATTTTATTACAATCAATTTGTACTTTAAAATAAAAACTAAAAATAATATTATTGTCTACAAATTTGTACATTAATTTACATGTTAGCAACTTTAAAGGCCTCTTGCATAACATGGCAGAGGCATCCTGAAGTGCTGATTTCAAAAGTGCTAAACCACACATCATATTAGCATAAGATTGAAGTTAACTGCATTTTCGGAAAAGTGAGATAATTGGAAGATGCTTAATGGCTGAATTCTTCAATGATGCTGAAAGTGAAAGAAGGTGAGATGGGGCAGCAGTTACCTCTGCAAAGTTTCCAACATGAGTAGTGCTCTATTTAACCTCACTGGGTATCAAAACCCTTTCTTTTACTCTTGTAAGGTACGTGATCTGACAGCTACATTATCAATGGGTAAAGTTACATCTTATACAGTAAATAAATGTTTGGATTTATGGCAAGGTAGGAATAACGTTTTTTTGAATACTATACACGATACAAATAAAAGTATGACAGTAAAAGGTAAAATTCTGAATTGAAGCTAACCTATCAAACTACGTTTTAATATCTCGGACTAGTTATTACATGCACATGTTTAATGGGACACTTCTAAAAAATATTCCTTACTGAGAATCTTGAAAGTGTTCTGTCCCTTGAAATGTTCAGATTTTAAGTATCTCAATACAAAATATTTGTGATCATATCGTATCTACAAATTTGCACAATAGTAAATGGCAAAAAGAGTTATGGCAATGAAAATATACATTTTTGCTGTACAGAGGAAGTACATATGTATAAAAATGGGTATGAAATGAAAAGAAAGGTGATGAATTTTCAAAAATATTCACTTTACTGAAAATTCGTTTAAAATTGTTTGTAAACAAAGAAGAAAAAATTGCACATGCTATTCCTGCAGACGACAGCAGCGTATTTCAAGAGTACACTTTTTAACAATTTAATCATTGGAATAACTATGTCTCTTTCATTAATTTGAAAACTGTGAAGAGTTTTATGTACCACCTCCGTGTCACAAACTTCAGCACCCATATGTACTCTCGTTACAACACAAAGATGGCACATAAATGGAAGGTGTAGAATAGGGTTTACTATTGAAAGCCGAAATTATGGGCGTTGTTATGTTTTACTTATTACATAAAAGGGTATAAATGAAGTATTAGGTACACTTACGGTGTTGCTCAAATTTTTATCAACACAATATTATAGTTATAAAATAATATATTTTTCATGGGCGAAAATTGAGGAAGTAAATAACCAAATGCTTATTTCTTTAGAACAACGGTTACATTTAAACCATCCCCCCCTTCAAAACAGCAGAGATATATACACTGAAGAGCCAAAAAAACTGGTACACCTGCCTAATATCGTGTTTGGCCCCCGCGAGCACGCAGAAGTACCGCAAGACGACGTGGCATGAACTCGACTAATGTCTGAAGGTATGCAGGAGGCAATTCACACCATGAATCCTGCAAGGCAGCCCACAAATCCATAAGAGTACGAGGCGGTGGAGATCTCTTCTGAACAGCACGTTGCAAGGCATCACAGATATGCTCAATAATGTTCATGTCTGGTGANCCCACAAATCCATAAGAGTACGAGGCGGTGGAGATCTCTTATGAACAGCACGTTGCAAGGCATCACAGATATGCTCAATAATGTTCATGTCTGGTGATTTAGGTGGCCAATGAGAGTGTCTAAAGTCTGAAGAGTGTTCCTGGAGCCACTCGGTATCAACTCTCGACGTGTGGGGTGTCGTATTGTCCTGCTGGAATTGTCCACATCCGTCGGAATGCACGATGGACATGAATGGGTGCAGGTGATCGGACAGGATACTTACGCATCTGTCACCTGTCAGAGTCGTATCTAGACGTATCAGGGGTCCCATTTCACGCCAACTTCACACGTCCCATACCATGGCAGAGCCTCCACCAGCTTAAACAGTCCCCTGTATACATGAGGGTCCTTGGATTAATGAGGATGTCTCCATACCCGTACACGTCCATCCACCCGATACAATTGGAAATGAGACTTGTCAGACCAGGACACGTGTTTCCACTCAACAACAGTCCAATGGTGGTTTTTGGCCGGCCCAGGTGAGGCGTAAAACTTTGTGTCATGCAGTCAACAACGATACACGAGTGGGCCTTCGGCTCCGAAAGCTCATATAAATGATGGTCCGTTGAAGAGTTCGCACGGTTGCACTTGTTGATGCCCCAGCATTGAAATCTGCACCAATTTGAGAAACGGTAGCACGTCTGTCATGCTTAATGATTCTCGTCTGTCGTCGTTTGTCCCGTTCGTTCACGATGTTTTTCCGGCCGCAGTGATGTCGAAGATTTGATGTTTTACCGGATTCCCGATATTCATGGTACACTTGTGAAATGGTCGTACGCGAAAATCCAAATGATATCGCTACCTCGGAGATGCTATGACCCATTTCTCGTTCGCCGACTATAACACCACGTTCTAACTCACTTAAATCTTGATAACCTGACATTGTAGCAGCAGTAACCGATCTAGCAACTTTGCCATACGCTTGTTGTCTTATATAGGCGCTGTCGACCGCATCGCGATACTCTGATTAGTTACATAGCTCTGTTATTTGCATACGCACACCTATTTGAGTTTTTTTTGGCTCTCCAGCGTATATATATATATATATAAATTATTAAAACATTATTAACATTTGTCTTAGTTTTTTTGTTATATTATGGGTATTAGACAAATTATTTGTTTTTGTTAAATTATATGGCCATGACTATATCGTCTGGTACCAGCAATTGCTTCATTTGAAATGTTACATTACGTTCAACACTTTATTTTTACATTACTTTACTTTAAATTAAGAGAAAAAAAATCATTTCGTAGTTAAAAAATTCTAATAAAAAAAATTAGTTATTGAACAACAGACTTTGCGTCAGAAAACAGAAAGCTCGGAGCACTCCCGAGCACATGCAGCAAGCCAAAATAATTTAGAAGTTACTTATAGGTAGAAACTGCATTTCAGATGTTACAGCGGTGCTGGCCAAATAAGTGGAATCATGGTCAAAACCAGCATGTCACGATTGGGCGTGCGGCTCACATCACAAGAAGGATGAAAAGATTGGCCACAAGGTTAAGCCTAATCAGGCTAACCGGTGTTCAAGAATTCAAAAAAATTCTTATAAAAGGATTTTAAACACAAAATAATATGATCACGTTGCAAAATAAAATCTCCGCAAACACACTTTCCTAAAACGGTGGAAAAAACACTAGTTCATTTCAAGATGATGAAAGATTCCCCAAGTTAGTAAAGAAAAATGACTAAATGCTGTATGGCGAGAATCCGAAGAAGAAGGTAGTAAGTAACCTGAGCGTATATATATATATATATACACACACACCAAGGTATGTTCCACACTTCGTGGTCTCGTGCGACTAATAGATTCATAAATCGAAAGTCAAGAAAGACATATAATAATTCACAAATGACGCTTTTAATTTTGATAATTGGAAATTAAGAACTTACGCAATATTATGTTCATAAATAATATATAAACATTAAGAAAATTATTTTTGAAACAAAAAGCTTATAATAAAATAACATAAATATTTAATATTACACAATTTTCAGATGATAAACTTGTTTTACAACCTCAAAGTGAATAAGCAAAATTATTAAAAATTAATAGAGTACGTTTTAATAAAAAAAATATTTGGCGAAATATTAAATAAATAAGAAAATAATTAACAGATACATGAAAAATGTGCCAACACAACTGGCACAAGATAGTAATATAAGGTTACAGTTTCATTTACATTGTAAATTTCAGTTTTGTTTAGAAACATTGGTAAACCTTTTAAAAAATGTAAACATTTCAGGCGTTTGTAAGCATTACCGGTAAAAATTAAATTTAATGCTATTATGACGTTTCAACCCAGTCAATTCTATCTACAACAATCTCATCATGGTACTGCTAAAGTTGTATTACAAAAAGGCCCAACTTTAATGTGCAACATAAACTGCCTGTTAGAATTAATAAGATTGTGGTAATTTTAAATACTGAGATGAAATGAAAGCCACTGCAATAAACGTTTTTTAAGCCTAACATTTGAGAATTGTACGGTAGTTTTTATTCATTAATTATGTTCAATACTTTGAAAAAGATGTGTTCAAAAGCTGAAGGCAAAAATATTTCCATTCTACACACCACATTTACAAGTTACAGAAGGAAAATAAAGAAACCACGTGAGGTCCATAAAATTGAGAATGTCAGTCACCTGCAATACTAACTATTACTCCATTTATACAGACTTATACAAACAACATTTTTCAAAATATCACTTACTTTTACTCTCTGTTCCCCCGTCTCCTTTGCTTTGATGCATGCTGCTATATGATCATCAGTAGTAAACTGGATGTGTTTTACTGTAACTGCTATAAAATAAAAATTTTTGAATAACTTTTACTCCACAACATGCATCACAATCGAAAATTACATAATCTTTTACAATACACTGTTTTCGTATATGTTAGGCATAAAATAAAAGTGCTATTTTTGAACATTTTTTGCCAACTTTCCAAAGGAAAGATAGGGGTTTGCAATCACCTGAATGTTGGTCTGAAATTTATGCCCGCCCTCTCCAACCCTTATAAATTTTAAACCAGCTAACAGAATGTCATTTAACACAGTCCACATATATAATTTAGTAAGTACATCCAACTTTTATAGTTTTCGAACACGTCGGGAACTTATTTAAAAAATTGTGACAATCTTAAAATGTAGGGCAATATGTTATATCTCAGGGACCACATAATCGAATTAAACTAAATTTGGTACGTTGATAATGCATGAAGTAAGTATTGAATTAAAAAGCGATAATGTTCAGCAATCTTGGAAAATCGTGACACATGAAAAAATGAAGCTTTTACATTATATCATGGAAACTACAGAGCATATTCCTGTCAAATTTGGCATACAAGTAATAGTACTGTATGATATCATAATACGTATCATTTAAATATATTAAACGCTTTTTTTAAATGGCGGCTATATAAACATTTTAGTGTTTATTTGCTATATCTACATTTAGCCAGTTTCAACCAAAATTGGTATGCTGGCAGTATATATTATGAGTATCATGTGTTAATACATAAACTATTTTGTCCGCTATTTGGTAAGATAGCATGACACGAAAAATAAAGATTTTATGTGATATCTCGGGAAAATATCAACAGATTGTTACAGAATTTGGCAGTCAAGTAATACTACAGTAGGTCATGTAAACTGACATACGCTAGTGGATCAGACACATATTTTCAAAATGGTGGCCATATAAACATATTTTATAACTGTGCTATATCTACGAAATCATGTATCAAATTTCAATTTAACTTTGTATGCTGTTATTTATTACAACCTTACCCAGAGCCTCTTTTGTCCATCATTTTGAAATTAAGTGGTACTAGAATAAATCAAGTTTTGTCATATCTCGGTAAACAATCAACCGATTACTATAAAATTTGGCAAACAAGTGGTACTACAGTAGGCTATGTAAACTTACATTTTTAAGTGGACTACAAACTTATTTAAAAAATTTCAACTCAGCTATAAATGCTGGCAGTATCTTTCACAGCAGTCAAATGTGTCTCCATATAGCCTCTTTTGTCCATTGATTTATATGATAATGCTACATGAATATACAAAGTTTTGTAATATCTCGAGGAAAAAATAAAATAATTCCTACCAAATTTGACCAACAAATAGTACTATGGCAGACCATATAAACGGACATGTTTTATGTAGGCCTGATATTTATTTTCAAAATTGTGGCCATATAAATATATTAATTTAGCATATAGAATTTGCAAATAAATTACTGATTTGTTCTTCATTAATGAAGAAAACGCCACATGAGAAAACTGAGCTTTTATGCCACATGTCGCTGACCAGTCAACTGATTCTCAACAAATTTCATACACAAGTAGTGCTACAGAAAGTCACATAAACTTACATGTTTTAGGTAGTTTTGGCGTTATTTACAATATGACTACTATATAAATAATTTTGATAATTTAACAATATCGATTACATTTTTTAACCATGCTCAATTAAACTTTGTATACTGAGAGTGACTATTAGACACATAAAATATTATAATACCTACGGACCCTCTTTTCGCCACTTTTTAGTCCAGTCAAATCAGGGTTTGACCCACAGATTCAAAACAACAAGCTGAAACCTTCACTAGGGTGTCTACGAAGTGACACAGTTCATGATACAAAAAGTCCCAAGAAATCCCAACACCAGTTTCTCGCCATTTTAATTTGAATTTGGTCACGTTGGATTTTTAAATCATTTATTCAAATTTATTTTGTGTGAATCAAATTAGTCCTATAGACATGCTCTTTTTTTAATAACGACCCTTTAAGCAGTGTTTTCCAAATTTTGCAAAATATCAACTTAAAATATATAATATCAAATCCAAGATATTTTCAAATAAATTATACTATGTTTCCAGATAAAAGTGTTAAATTTTGAAGAAATTAACCTCAGCGAAGAATTGTTTTAAAAAATGTTTCAAAGAAAATTTTTAAAGCATTGATAGCAAACACTAAAATGTCCAAGCAGAAAAAAATCTGCCACCGATACAGTTATTTTTAAGAGATGGCGCGCACAGCTGCTAGAACTGCAATGTAACATTGATATATCCATATTTATAAATTTTCAGAGCCACAATGTCATAATTTTTATGATAATATTAAAGGTTTATATATATGTATATTATAGAGATAGAAAATAAGAAGAAATCTGAAGCATAAAAAGATTTCCCTCTAAATAGTGTAGTATAAAACTGACGCATAATGCATATTGTAAGTAGATGCACCGCTGACATCCCCACGAGATATTTTCCCCGCGGGCGCCCTCAGTTAGGCACGTGCTGCGAGACATGTGTCGCTCGGCCAGGTCAACCCGAGAGGACGGACAGGCAATTAACGCGTGCTTAGGTCATGCCGAGGCAGGCGAGCAATTTTCGCCCACAAGGGAATTAAGACACATGCCAAGGAAGGCAGCTGATAGAATATCGCCGACCCACCCGAGATACACAAGAAAAGGGCTGACAGAGCTTGACAGTTGTGCCACGAGACTCCCCCCTCCCCTAGCAAAACGCAGGAGAACATGAACACACACTGCGAAAATGCAGAAGTAAGCTAGATTGGTGCCAACACACCTCTAGTTAGATGAGTAAGAAGAGCTGACAGTGTTTGGCCGTAGGGGCACAGGTCACCCCCCTCCCCATCTCACGAGTGGACACATCTGCAACGATCTGGGTGGGGGGGGGGTGGGGGGATCGAAAGAGGTTAAAAGCCGACTTGCTTGACAAGGAGGGGGTCAGTTGAATCACATCAGTCGGGTTTAGTCGTCAGTCGTCACGCTGAGAGACGTACGTCGGGTGGGGGGCTCGCCGGAGCCCCCACGTCGAGATCAATCGTTTCAGTCGTATCACCATACCGAGACGCGAGGCAGTCGGGTAAGTCAGTCAACCAAGGACGGGGTTCGGACCCCGGCAGTGTCAGTGACGTAGAGACAGTTGTAACCCGCGCCGAGAGGCAACAGACAGGAGTGCCATGCCGAGATGCAAGATTAGTCAGGCGTGTGACGGGAATAGAACAGTTGTATCACCAAGTCGGGACACGAAGCGCAAGACTGAGACAGTGAGTCGAGTGGTGGCCCCATAACAAGAGGCGCCACCCCGAGAGGAAGTAGATGGCTCCGGATGGCGATGGTCAGGTGGGGGCTCACCAGGAGCACAACATCGGGACACAGAGTGCGATACCGATAACGGGAGTCTAGTGGTAGCCTGAACGAAGGGTACCCCGCCGAGAGAAGAGTCAGTCAGTTGTATCGTGGAGTCAGTCAGTCGTGGTGAGCCATCGATGAATACAAGCCAACTGAGTGCCTGTGAAAGGACTGACCAACTTACCTGACCACAACATACTGCTGGAACACCCAGAACTACCAATACAGATAAGTACAAGTGTCGTCGCTCAGGGACATATCCCGACATCTAGTGTCCCCCAAGGTGTCAGAAACGTTAGCCAGAGTTCTTTAATCAGCCCTTTAGGCTCACAACTCGCAGGGTAAAATATGTATTTACGGAAAATTATGTGTTTGTTTCCGGAAAAGTATGTGTGAATTTCCGGTGAAATGTACACCTTTTAAGACCAAGACGTTAAGACGTTATTGTTTACTATCCCTATTCAACAATATCCCAGGCGTCCATAGTCTGGGCCAGAAAATTAACTCAGGCCCTATGAACCATCCTGTATCATACAGGTGGGGAGTAGCGTCAAAACATTGTAGCTCTTGCTTTTAAATAGATGCTGAAGAATAAAATTCTGGTGCTGCTTGTATGGTTTGTAGCATTTATTTTTCCGCACAGAGGCAGCCAACAGATTTTAAGTAATGATTGTTTTCCCACTTCGTTATTTGCATTTACGAAAAAATAATACTGATTGAACTAACAGTTTTCTCCCCTTCACTGACTTCTGTTTGTTTAGTGACGAAATCTGCGCTGATGTGATGACCCCCGCACATGCTTCTTCACATTCATGTTGATTGTCACTTTCAAAATGTTTGATGTCACTATCAAAACCGCGATATATGTCCTCGTCCTCCTGTGTTGGTTCACTGTTACTATAACCACAAACACTGAAATAACCATACATTATGGATCACTGCAAACCACTTATGCGGCACTCCCAATTCCATTCACATCCTGACTTGCGGTTACATTAGATGCAAAATGTCTTAGGGAGCTGCTTTCTTAACTGTTGGAACAGGCCTAGGATAACCATTCTCAACCTTCCAACCCCATTCGGTAGGTGCAAGATCAACACTTCGCCACTGCTGCACTTGGTGAAACACACGAAGTGATTGTTGCTTGTCTGCTGCAGATGTTGGTGGGAGGGAAGCTAAGTTGAAGTTTGCCTTTACATATCAGTGTGAAACTGTTTTTAAGTATGTTCAGTACTGGCCATGTGTAACTTTCTGCCTGGCTTCTCTCCATACATAGCTAAGAGAAAGTCTTCTCCTGATATAGATACCTCTTCCACTGATTATGCTGAGGTTGAATACTTCAATTGTTTCCCGAAAGTAGCATTGCTCTTAAGTTTCTGAAATGCAAATCTTTTCCCTTTTCTGAATAGAGCAAAAGTCATAGAACATCCTGTAGCTGCATTAAAAAAGAGAATACGTTGTTAGATGTGGGGGGCCATGGTGGCTGAGCGGTTAGCCTGCTCGCATCTCACCTAGGCTATCCGGGCTCAATCCCCAGCCGGGCCACTCCCCGACTTTCGTATTTGGGAATCGTGCTGGATGATGCCGCTGGTAGGTGAGTTTTCTCGGGTATCTCCCATCCCCCCACCCTTTCATTCCTGTGCTGCTCCATACTCACCTCAATCACCATCATCGGCTTTCAAGACCTCGCTGTTAAAAGCTGCCCATATCTTTTCACTCCTCCCTCGCCTTTACATGTCCCCCAAAACTTTTTTCAGTCCACAGCTGCTACAGACTTTGTCTGGATGATTCTTTGTACCTGCCTTGAGCATCTTAATGTCCTTGTCTTATTTAAATATTGCAATGAGGAGTACAAGCAAATCTATATCGTCGCCTATTACAAAGCGATGCCCTGAGTCTATCAGTGAGGCTGCTGTAGTAAATATAATGATGTCAGCATCTGTAGGTGCTAAATAAACTTGAAAGCTACAATACAGGAATTTCATCTACTGAGACAATATCAGTTTGATTTATAAAACTTTCATGTAAAATCTTCCAACATCCCATACATCAATTTGGTTAATATAACTAACAGTAACACCAGGATTGTTATGCGAGTGACGATAGAAACACATATATAACAGTCAACTACCAGGATTAGCTGTCGTACCTTGAATACCAAATCTATAAAAAATAAATCAGAACATAACTTTCTTGAGCTTGAAAAACTTGCTTCACAAGCACATCATCAGCTTTAGCAACATCAGTACTAAAACCGTCTATATTCCAGAAAACAGGTCTTGAATAATATCTCCTCTTGCCCTTTAGAGTCCCGTTGAACCTCTGGACGATATAACCTTGAGATTTATTTTTGTTGAATAATGATTTATGTTATTTGTCTTCATCAGGGCCCTGAACTTTGCATTGTGGAATTCGTTACCCTGGTCGGTTTGTAGATAAGATGGGATGCATCCTTCGCGCTATACATCAGGCATTGCTTTGGTGACATAACGGACATTCTTCGATTTGACAGAACTAGCCCAGGCGAATTTGATATATGCATCGATGACAGTCAACATTTATTTGTAGCCCTAGTTGACCCTAGCATATAGTATCATATCAACAAGATCGGCATGAATTAGGTCGTTCATCCCACATATCACAACCATTCGGCGACGGTAGTTGCATCCTACAGATGTGTGAAGTTCATTGGCGATTCCCAATCGACTCATTCTATGTAGACACTCTCCTTCAGTTCTTCGATGATTGAAATTATCTCGTTAGTGTGGGAGTAATTTTCAACCCTTTGCGAAGAGCGCAATAGTTGCAGCCTATCGACCAGCTCGTTTGGGTCGTCCCATAATAAGTAGTTGGTGTTCTTGTCGTAATCTATCTTTTTCAGACGTTCGCTGCTTTTCAGGGCTAGGCATATGAAGAGGTCTGCAAAAATTTATATTTTTTCACCATGTTCGTCCTCATAAACACCAGTCTCAGGATTGTTGTCTTGGTAAACTGGTAGAAACTCTATGTCATCAGCACCAAGGAAAAATTTATCATTATGCCTGTATACACTATACACCATATAATTATTGTGATATGTTTACAATCGAAGGTAGCTACAAACCAGAGCATTTGGTTTGAAGACTCTCTTCCATAACTTTTTCTCTTGTGAAAAATCTGCTTCAGATCCAATGTCCATATCTGTCTGTACATCATGTTTCAGCATATTCTTGGCTCAACGGGTATTGTCGATTTCAGTCTTCACGACTACAGGTGCTCCATCGCTCTTCCTGAGAACATCGAGACGACGAGCTACGGGCTTAAAAATTATTTAATTTATAAGGTCGCTCAAATTATTGGCTCTCTTAGCGAAAAAATATTTCGAGCGAACAGACTGTATCTTCCGATGCAGGTAACTAGCAATGTCCGACATCACGCTGAATATAAATAGTTATTGTTTTATTTTATAGGGTTAGTCATGGTTCTCTGCGAAAAGACTTTCGATCTTTCCCAGGCGTTCGCTGCAGACATCCAATATTTCCCAGTTGAGGGTTCTGAATATCAGTTTTCACGGTGAGGTTGGATATTGAGGTAGCGAACGTATGGGCTAGGGAAACTCTCAGACCTTTCAGATTCTCTTAATTTTTTGCTGATGTCACATTCAATCTTCGGTAATTTACCTTTGAACATTCGTCCTGTGCTCGTCCATGGCCATCATATTGCGGACGATATCGGGTTTCACATGTTACATCTTCGCCCCGAGCTCGGACAGGTATTTGCGAAAGAATGTGTTTGTTCGGTTAACATACATCACAATTCCGAGACGATGTAATTACCAGTTTCGAGGACTAAATGTTTAGTAGCAGCATTCTCGAATCGTTTGGGTTCGCCAACATTTCGAATTATTCTTCTACCAGCATCGCAGGTTTCATCGTTCCTTGGTACGAGACAACTTCCATCTTCGTCTTTGCCATGAAGCAACTTGAGGCTACTTTGCCCAAATTTTGATATGCTATAACGTATTCTCGATGGTTGACGATAACTGATCGAATCCCTGTCGGTACCTCTCATTATTTTGGGGCCTGTCCTTAATGATCGTAAAAATCTTACTTATCTTTCCAGCACAAGCACGTGGATGATTAACACATTCTAAGCGGCCGGCGTACATGTACGGCGGCAAGGTTCTTGCAGCCACGCGGCCGCCGTACGTGTACGGCGCCCCTCTATTGTGTCTGTATAAGGCTGGGAAAGGCCCGCGCTACCTGATACCCCTTCCTCTTTACTCCAGCGTGGCTAGTACGGTCTGAGCTGCGATACTACGAGCTTCGACTCTACTTCTAGCCCTCACCTGTGTTTTTAATGATGTTTTTATAAATCTTCAAGTTTTTATTTGATTTCTTCGGCGTGAAGTATTTCTTCAATTGAATTTCTTCTTTCAACGAGGAAAACAACGTACAACAAGATGAATAATCAAGGTACATATTGAAAGCACTACTTTCTTATATATTTATTTCACGTCATGCTGGCTCCAATGGGGCTTGCGCGTCGTCGCTCCAACCTATTTTATATGCAATTGTGTTTTTCTTTTAGTAAATTATTTATTTATTATTATTACTATTATTATTATTAGGTATTCCATCTATTGATTTATGTTATTCTCTATGTATAATCTGATCGACCCTTGTCACCAACTCCAGGGCCGTCGGGGATGCAACAGAAGTTCTTCCACTGCCCAAAGGAAGGATTCTAAAGGTATTTCGATTACTTTATAGTAATTATTGATGAATGAATTCTACATCTTGACTTTCTTTATTACAGCACTGGAATGTTGTACTACAACGAGCAAAATTATTCTATATAGCGGTCATACATACAGGAGAACCTAATTTGCAGGCAGGCCCCCACACCCTTATTTGCCCATCTTGACTACATTCAATCATTAGGTATAGCATTGCTCAGACATCGTTTATGGAATTATTGTTCATAATATTGCAACGTATCAGCTTTTTTAGTATAATATTTCGTGGTGACTGGCAAGCATTTGCATAGCGGTGTTCTTGGTTTCAGCGCCTAGTCGTTAGTTCTATTTTAGTAACGTATTTGTGTATTATATTTGTAAGTTGTTTCTGTTAGATTTAGGTTTTGTAATATACTTATGTAATTTTTATTAGATAATAAGCATTACTTTTTACACATAATTTACATAATTACTTAGATTTTACACAGTAAAACAATTTCATAATAAATTGATTGTTAGTATTCGCTACTTTTATTTCACTATTCCTTACTATAAGATGAGTTCACTGACAACGATATATTTGTATGACTCATGGAAGAATGCGCATGATGTTGAAAGTATGTAGAAACAATATCTCCACACGATTCTAAGAAGAACGGATGTTGAGAGGCAATAAATCAGTCGTTTGGAACGTCTTATTACACATTCTGCGTAGCATCGGCTGGGGGGAAGCAGCTGTTTCTCGCAGCTACGCGGCCGCCGTACATGTACCGCAGCATAAAAAATTGCTTTTATGCCATAATCATGGGAATAAAAATTTTTTTTTGGCATAACTTATTTAGAGACCATTTGAAATAATAAAAATTTTTTTTTCAGCGTGTGGGCAAAATGCTTTTTTTTGAGTCAGCGTTGAATGTGTAAAAATGCAAGAATATCATGTCTTTATTTACATGATCTTCGTTAACATGCTGCAAATTCATATTGTCCATGCAAAACAACACTAACATGTTTGTATTGTCACAAAGAAACTGTTTGGGTATGCGCGAATAAATCTAGCCGAAGTACATGCAGTCCACCATCGCATGCCATCCCATTCTAAAATTCTGCTGTATGCAATTTTGCCTGTCGCAGGCAAAGTTATCAACAACAAATATAGATTTGGAAATGTTTCACTCCGTGGCAAGAGTGCTTGATTATCGCTGCATGGGAAATAACCCACACCATCCACAGCTTGCAGTACTCGTGCCAGTCGCTGATATTTCGGTTGCTGGAGCCATTTTGAATATAGGTAAACATTCTCCACCCGAAGGCCATTCTCTTCTTCCAGCAGGCTCAGTAGGATGCATGTTTTCCTGAAATCTGACTGTTCCTCGATGATGCAGCATACTGTATTAATTAATACTGTCATAATTCGTGGGATATAGCTTTATCCTCAGCAGTAATGTGTATGGGTAGAGTAACATTTTCCTTGAAAATAAGTATGTTTCACTAATATCTTGCGGTATTATCTTGTGGTGCAGATTGTGGTGCATGTGGTGCTGATTGTGGTATGTGTGGTGCTGATTGTGGTGTGTGTGGTGCTGATTGTGGTGTGTGTAGTGCTGATTGTGGTGTGTGGTGCTGATTGTGGTGTGTGGTGCTGATTGTGGTGTGTGTGACACTGATTGTGGAGTGTGTTTCTGATTGTGGTGTGCGTGGTGCTGCTTGTGGCATGTGTAGTGCAGATTGTGGTGTGTGTAGTGCTGATTGTGATGTATTTGGTGCTGATTGGGGTGCATGTGGTGCTGATTTAGGTCCCCACTGTGGTGCATGTGGTGCTATTTGTGTAGCATGTGGTGCTGATTGTGAAACATGTGATGCTGATAATTGTGGTGTGTGGTGATGATTGTGGTGTGTGGTGCTGATTGTGGTGTGTGGTGCTGATTGTGGTGCATGGTGCTAATTGTGGTGCATATGTTGCTGATTGTGGTGCATGGTGCTAATTGTGGTGCATATGTTGCTGATTGTGGTGATGTAATATTTCGGGAACCATTCACCTATTTGAAACGAATTTTGTATTCCAGCAGAGCATCGCATAAGCATTAAATATTGAGATGGATATTGTTTTTAGTCCACCATTAAAAAAAATAGCAGCAAATAAAGAAAAAGATATTTTTAATTTTATCTCGAAAACTATTAAACCATTTCGCACACAACTTTACACATAAGTAACAATATATTAGGCCAAGTAAACGTAAGTGATTGAACTTGATTAGTTACTTACTTTTAAAATGGAGGCCTTACAAATATTTTAGTTTAATTTGGTATATATTCTATTCAATGATAAAAATTTCAACACAATTTTGTATTATTACCAACACATAACCACTTTGGTAGGCTATTTTGGAAGATAGCAACATATGAATAAATANTGCTGATTGTGGTGCATGGTGCTAATTGTGGTGCATATGTTGCTGATTGTGGTGATGTAATATTTCGGGAACCATTCACCTATTTGAAACGAATTTTGTATTCCAGCAGAGCATCGCATAAGCATTAAATATTGAGATGGATATTGTTTTTAGTCCACCATTAAAAAAAATAGCAGCAAATAAAGAAAAAGATATTTTTAANATTAAATATTGAGATGGATATTGTTTTTAGTCCACCATTAAAAAAAATAGCAGCAAATAAAGAAAAAGATATTTTTAATTTTATCTCGAAAACTATTAAACCATTTCGCACACAACTTTACACATAAGTAACAATATATTAGGCCAAGTAAATGTAAGTGATTGAACTTGATTAGTTACTTACTTTTAAAATGGAGGCCTTACAAATATTTTAGTTTAATTTGGTATATATTCTATTCAATGAAAAAAATTTCGACACAATTTTGTATTATTACCAACACATAACCACTTTGGTAGGCTATTTTGGAAGATAGCAACATATGAATAAATANACACAATTTTGTATTATTACCAACACATAACCACTTTGGTAGGCTATTTTGGAAGATAGCAACATATGAATAAATAAAGTTATTACATCATCCCGGTAAAAATATACCGATTCCTACGAAATTTGGCACACAAGTAGTACTGATGCAAATTATGTTAAGTGATATGTTTTAATCATGCCAGACACTTATTTTCAAAATGGCATCCATATAGATATTTAAGCTTAAAATAACATACCATCGAAATTAATTAAACAATTGTAACATAACTTTGTATTTTGGCAGAAGATATTAAATCTATGAAATGTATCTACATGGAATATATTCATCCGCCATTATGTAAAATAGCACCATGCAAATAAATTAAGTTTTTCTATAATATCTCGGGAATATATTAATAAATTGCTTTGAAATTTGGCAAACTAATAGTACTGCGGCAGATGATGCAAAATAGCATATTTTCAGTATGTCAGGAATTTATTTTCAAAATGGTGGACATTATTTTATTTTAACCTAAAATGCTAGATGTAGAAATCATGTAATCATTTCTAACTTATCATTATATGCTGGCAGTAGATATTACAACAATCAATTTTATCTAAACCGATCTTTTTTTTTTGCCATTCTGTAAGATAGAACAATGCAGATAAATAAAGTTTTTATGTCTAATCTCAGTAAACAATTGCCCAATTCCTATCAAATTTGATAAACATGTAGTATTGAGGCAGATGAATTGAAGTGGTATGTTTTAAACATATTAGGCACTTTTTTTTAAATACAGTGGCCATACAGTCATTTTTTAGCTAAGAACGCTATATCGAAGAAACTATGTAATCAATTCCAACTTAACTTTTTATTCTGGCAGTAGGTATTGCCATTATCAACTGTATCTACACAAAGCATATTTTCTTCCATTCTGTGACATAGTGACACGCGAATAAATGCATTTTTTCTCATATCTCGGGAATTAATTNAAGCATATTTTCTTCCATTCTGTGACATAGTGACACGCGAATAAATGCATTTTTTCTCATATCTCGGGAATTAATTGGCAGAATCCTAAAAAATTTTGCAAACATATAGTACTACAACAGGTGGTGTAAACCGGTATGTTTTTAGTTGGTCAGACACTTATTTTAAAAANAGCATATTTTCTTCCATTCTGTGACATAGTGACACGCGAATAAATGCATTTTTTCTCATATCTCGGGAATTAATTATTGGCAAAATCCTAAAAATTTTTGCAAACATATAGTACTACAACAGGTGGTGTAAACCGGTATGTTTTTAGTTGGTCAGACACTTATTTTAAAAAATGGTGGCAGTATAAGTACTTTTACTCAGTATATTATATCAACGGCACAAATTCCATCTTACATTTGTCTGTTGGCAGTGCATATTACAACCATCAAATATGTCTATGCAGAGCCTCATTTCTTTGCAATTTTGTATAATAGTTCCACATATAAAAAATTAAGTTTTTATCTCATGTCTCGGGAAACAATCAACACATTCTTACTAAATTTGGCGAAGATGTTGTACTGCAGTAAGCCTTATATATATATATATATTTAAATATGAGACTTATTTTCAAATTTGGCATCTATAAAATGATTTTAGTTTTGTGTGCTATACCTACGAAGTTATGTAATCTATTTTAAGTTAACTATATATATTGAAAGTATACAATCATAGAATGTGCTACTGCATTCCTTTTTTGTCCTCCATTTATGAAGTTCACCATTTGAACATTATGGAGATTTTAAGCCATATATCGAGTTCCAATCAACCAATTTCCACCAAATGTTACACTGGAAAATTTCAACTAAATTTTACCAAATAATGCACACTATAAATGCTACGGAAGTTAATGTAAACTTTCATATGTTTAAATCGGTCAGACAACGACGTTCAAAATTGCGGCATTTAGGTAAGCTTGTCACATATGTTAAACAATTTAAACAAATTAAACCAAATTTTGTATGTAAACATTATATATCAGAAGCATTGTATATAGGGCTTCTCAATTTTGTAAATTTTTTACGATAGCATAAAATAAGAAAATAATTTATTTGTGGTATATCTCAGCTACCAAATAACCTATTTCTACAAAATTCTTCACACAAATGGCACTACGGTAGGCCATGCAATCTCACATGTTTTAAGCAGCTCAGTCACTCATTTTCAAAATGGCGGACCTTTTAAATATTTTAGTTTAGTAAATCCCATAATTAGAAACATTAGTCTGTTTAAATCCGAAGTTTATGATCCGAATCCGACATCAATAATGCATTGCATTGCACGCTAGCTTATTGTAAGCGTTTTTCTCTGTTCAAGTCCCAGGTAAGTCATGTATGTATTTGTAATTATCTCACTAAAGTTACATACGTTCCTGGTTTCATTTCTAATGTTATTGCTTTCAGTGAGAAGTCAAGTTCTACCTACGAACTCAGCATTTAAGGACTTATTTTAAAATTTATTCCACCCATGTTGAGGGAAGTACACTTATTAGTTATATCAGTTACTTCTTGTTAATTACAAGTTTGATACCTGCCAAATGCTGAAGTTTGGAAGTAGGTATTGATTCTGCTCTGCGGCGTGAGGCGCCAGCACTTGATGCTAGCCCTCAGTGATAGGGCGTACAAATACGTCGACACTGTTGTCTCTAGGTCCAATTTACTAATTAACATACACTTTATACTGGTACATGAACTCATGAGACAAACCTCTCCTCCCCTTTCCCTATGTAGGCTATGTATGGTTTGACGCCGCGACTGGCGTCGTTGGGGAGGGGAGATTCTTCGCACTTGGTGTAGAACTACTTATCTGACACTGCAGCGCTGAATTCCCTCGGCTGGCGGCGTGGAACTGCTCTCGAACTTGGTGGGCGTCTCGGCGCCTGGCTTCGAAGTTCCTTCTTCCCGGGTCCACGCAGTACTCTGCGCCTGACGACGGCCGGCTGCCGTCGACGTCTGCTCGCGGATTCGCTCCGTCCTCTTCCGTTTCCGTCGGCCGACTGCC